>BEHA01043520.1:850121-873835 GCA_002897215.1 Eschscholzia californica subsp. californica | reverse complement strand
ATATGGTGTGACGCCCCTGAATCAAGCATCCACTTATCGAAGATCTTCTCAGACACCTCTGTCACCGAGAAACATTCGTCCGCCTCTTCTGACACATATCCCGCCTCTTGCATCTCTTGTTTCTCCTTGGAGCCTTCGTTCTTTTGCTTCAACTTTCTCTTTGGACAAGCCGCTTTAAAGTGGCCAAGCTCACCACAACTAAAGCACGTTTTCTTGAAAGAGCCTTTAGATTTGGATCTAGATTTCCCGCCCTTTCCCTTTCCCCTTTCATTACTCCTCCCCCTCGTTACAAACAACCCTTGTGCTTGTTCTTTGTCTACTCCACCCGACGCCATACTGCTAGTAGCAATCTTACGAAGGTCATCCGCTAATAGCGAATTTCTCGTCTCTTCCATGCTTAGACTATCACCAACAAGCATCAAAGTTTGAACAAGGTTCTCATAGGACTTAGGCAATGAAAGTAACAATATGAGGGCTTGGTCCGCATCCTCAACCTTAACATCAATATCCTTCAAATCTGAGATAATCCTGTCAAACCTATTCACATATTCCTGAGTAGAAGAACCCTCTTCCATTCTACATGTGAATAATTTGGATTTTAAGTAGACCCGATTCGTTAAAGTTTTCGTCATGAAACTGCTTTCTAGTTTTAACCACACACCCGCCGCCGTTGTTTCTTCGTCTACTAGGAACGCCACGTCCCTCTCAAGACACAACATAATGGTAGCCCGTGCTTCGAGGTCTAACTCTTCCCAATCCTCATCTGACATATCTCCTGGTTTCATTCCCGTCAACGTCTTGTGTAATTTCTACGAGATTAACAGATTCTTCATCTGCATCCGCCAATAAGAAAAATCGTTTTTCCCATTGAACTTCTCTATCTCATATTTCCCTGATTTGACCGTACCACTTCTCGATCCCATCTTCTCTTCGTTCAATCTCAACAAGGCTCTGGTACCAATTGTTATAACTGAAAGTCGCGGAAGCTATCGAACCTACCTAGAAATTGATCCGACTATGAAGATTAATCGAAAAGCTAAGTCAAAATTAATATGCGAACAGAATTTAACGAAGTTCGGCTTTAAAGCCTACGTCCTCGGGCGAACAAGAAATCTTTATTGAAGGATAGATGAAGACGACTAACACAACCCGCAAGTTCGTCCCAAGATGGTACCGTATAGAATTTAACCTTCTATACTAGATCTTCGACGACCGAGAAATTTAACACCACTCAAAACTATGAACAAAAAATTTCTCTCTCACTTGCTCTCTCTCTCTTTAGCTCTCTCTAAAGAAGAGTTGTTGTTGCTTGTGTTGGTTGATGTTAAACAAGCACTCAATGCCCCCTATTTATATATATTATAAGCCGGTGGGAAAATTGGAAACCATCCAATTTTTGGAAATTAAATTGGAAACCGCCTATGCTTTGGACAATTGGAAACCGCCTAGCTTTGGAAACCGCCTCCAATTCTGTTCACAAACCGCCTCTCTTCAATTGAATCCAACCGCCTCTCACAACTCTGTAGAGAGAAGGAAGCAGCAAGACTAAAAGCTGCTAATGAGAGGGCTACTGCTCGTCGAATTGCTAAAGAATCTATGGAGCTCATTGAAGATGAACGCTTGGAACTTATGGAGCTTGCTGCTTCAAGCAAAGGATTGCGTTCTACAATTTCTCTAGACAGTGAAACTTATCAAAGTCTGGAGCTTTTCAGAGGTAGGCATCGGCAAAATAGTTAATGTTGTCTCATATATCCAATATTTCTAAGCAGTACCTTCTGGTTGCATATGTTAAGTGCTTATAATGGACTTTCATACCTCGGTTTTTCTTATTCATGGTAGATTTATTCATTTCCGTCCAATTTTCATATCTCAAACTAACTAAAGCGCTAGTCTGAACAAAACTTCCTCGTTGTTTTTGTTATTAGTAAATACATTTCTGAATATAAAGGTGTATGACAGGATTCTAAGGCCCAGAGCCTGAAGCCTGCTGTAACTCTGTAATTAAGTATCAGTGTTGTCACCAGCATTTTGTAACATAAACAACTTTAGGCAACACCTTCAGTGGACTTTAGTTAGATTAAGGCGCTTGTATTCGATCCTTGATGTGTTGGCATTTCAACTTTTGTTGGGTCAGAGAAGTAATTTAGCTTTGGCATTGCTCACAGTATATGTTCTCAAGCCTTGTAAAGTCATTGTATTATTTGTATAGCATAGTAGCATTACAACTGTTATACTTTAAAGTGATATGCGAGATTATTTGGAATCAGTATATAATGTGATTGTCTTTGCTCCAGATATGTTGTGTAAATTCCCTCCAGAGGTTCAACTAAGAAGGCCATTTGTAATTCAACCATGGGCAGATTCGGAGGAGAATATTGGGAACCTTCTCATGGTATGTTCCACATATCTTTGCTTTGCACTTTCTGTACATTTTTTTTCAAAATGTGTTGTTTATTATTTATACCAAGATGGCATCTGTATGCCCATTTCTGCACAACATCAATATCTGTACAAACCATTTCTAGCAGAAGATGACACTTTAACCTTAATTATGTTGTTGATGTATGAGAATGAGTAGGAGTATATAAATCTTGACTACTGGTTTTTACATCAATCAGTTCACTTTTAGTAAAATTTGGAATTACGTTGGTAAGACTCAGAGCATCTCATTCCAAGTTCAAATTATGTTTAATTGCCTTGGTAAGAGATAAAGTTTCGTTGAGTTTATGCATGAACATTATATCTTCAAGTTTCTGAGGGTTATGTGCAGGTTTGGAGATTTTTAAGTACTTTCATGGATGCTCTTGAGCTTTGGCCTTTTACCCTCGATGAGCTTGTTCAAGCTTTTCATGATTATGTAAGTACTGAACGAGATCTTCATGTTTTACTTGTATTTTTAGAGGACTAAGTTTTTTCTCTCTTTCTTGTTCATTATTACCTCAAATATTGTGCTTTTTAAACTGCTGTATGCAATTTCAGGATCCAAGATTATTGGGTGAGATACATGTTGCTCTGCTGAAGTTAATCATCAAAGATGTTGAAGATGTTGCTAGGACTCCCTCCGGGCTGGGAGCAAATCAAAATTGTTCTGCTAATCCTGGAGGTGGACACCCACAAATTGTTGAGGGGGTAAATTTTATTCATCATTTGCTAGGTCTATATTATCAGCCTTAGATAATCAGGTTCAATTATCCCTAATTTGGTAATGTCAACTTCTTATGGCAGGCATATGCATGGGGGTTTGACATATGCACCTGGAAACGTCACTTGAACCCAATGTCATGGCCTGAAATATTGCGCCAAGTTGCTCTTTCAGCAGGGTTTGGACCACAATTGAAGAAAAAGGGTCCTGAACAAGGACATTACCGTGAGGATAACGAGGTGCAAATTTTGTTTCGTTATGGTTCTCTTTGTGCTTTTCTAGATATTATTTTATTTTCTTAATCTACCAGGTATTCAATTGTGCAGGGTTATGATGGTGAAGATATAATTACTACATTACGCAGTGGTGCAGCTGCTGAAAGTGCTGCTGCAGTGATGCAAGAAAAAGGTTCCTCTCATCCACGTAAATCCAGGCATCGGTTAACACCAGGAACTGTAAAATTCGCAGCGTACCATGTTCTTTCTGTTGAGGGAAGCAAGGGACTAACAATACTTGAACTTGCAGATAAAATTCAGGTAACTATTCTCTGGTAGTCTGATATGACTTATGAGATGCTGTCAATTAGTTGGTTTACTTATTTATTTTTTCCAAGAAATCTGGTCTTCGAGACCTTACAACAAGCAAGACGCCAGAGGCATCGATTTCAGCTGCATTATCGAGGGACTCCAACCTTTTTGAAAGAACAGCTCCTTCAACATTTTGTCTACGGGCTGCTTACAGAAAGGATACTGATGCCGAAACAATACTAGCAGGCGCCAGGGAAAAGATACATATTTTTGAAAATGGATTTTCGGATTTTGAGGAAGCTGAAAAGGACGCAGAACAGGCTGATGATGTCGAAAGAGATGATAATTCTGATTGTGATGAGGAGGACCATGACGTTTATGACATAGGAATGAATCAAAGCAAAGATGGCACCCTGTTCACTGAAATGAGAGTTGTTAAAACATTGTCTTGCTCAGAAAACAAAGAGAACAAAAATATTTGCAATGAAGTTGGTGAAATTCCGCAAAGCATGTCTGGATATTACGAGAATGGAAACTCTTTATTTCTTTCAGAAGGAAAGAAAGAATCAAAACATTCAGGCGCTACAAGTGATCATTCCATTGATGTTGGTAGAAACAGCAACATATCAAGTAACACTGCCCTAGAGGATGCAGAGACTGATGAAACTAATCATGGTGAGCCATGGGTCCGAGGGTTGACAGAAGGAGAATATTCAGATCTAACTGTAGAGGAGCGTCTTAACGCCCTCATTGCTTTAATTGGTGTGGCCATTGAAGGAAATTCAGTTCGTGTCATTTTAGAGGTAGCTTTTCGTGTACTTGCTGTTGTGTTTAATTTCTTTTGCATACTTGGTATCAGTAATCTGATGTAGAAACTTCTGCAGGAACGCTTGGAGGCTGCAACTGTTGTTAAGAAGCAAATGTGGGCGGAGGCACAACTTGACAAGAGGCGTGTGAAAGAAGAGTACACAACAAAATCTCAATATTCTCCTTATGTGGGTATAAAGACTGATCCAAATATAACGAATTCTGCAGTCGAAGGGAGACAAACTCCATTTGGTGAAAACAAGTGCAACGAGCCATCTCCAAATCCTTCTATAAAACAAGAAGCACTTATTGATTCTAACGGTGTCCAAAATGATCTTAATAGCATGCATGCAGAAATGAATATGTTGGGGCAAGAGTTCTCTGTAGGCCTAGATATTTCCCAACAACATTTATATGCTGCTGCTGCTGAAAAATCACGGGCAGAATTGAAGTCTTATATTGGTCAAAAAGCAGAAGAGATGCATGTATATAGATCATTGCCTCTTGGTCAGGATCGAAGGCGTAATCGTTACTGGCTGTTTGCTACCTCCACTTCTAGAAATGATCCTGGTTCTGGCCGGATATTCTTTGAAGCTCAAGGTGGTTGCTGGAGACTTATTGATTCAGAAGAGGTATCAATCTATTCTGGAGAAGTTTATGCTAGTTATCTGAATTCACACCGATGATTTGTGTGGATTTTTTTTCCAGAAAATGTTTAAGGTTTGCATTTGATTAGAAAAACTTGGTTACTTAAGAAATAAAAGTAGGATGTTATGGTAGCTTCACATCCCTTAGGTGTCTACCCTACGGCTATATTGGTTTCTGGACTTATTATTGTAAATTTTGGTGTTTTAATTAGATATCATGCTGGATCACTGACATAGAATCTCTGTGTTGGGTTTTCCTCCTAATGGGGAAACCTAGTTTGGTTTGGATTAGGAAACCAAACCCGGACCCGAGTCGAGTTTCTTTGGGTCGGTTACTTATGACGGTGGAATTAGGATTAAGGGGGAGTCTATAAATACTATCTTAACCTAATTTAGATGTGTGTGAGGAGCACCAAAGGATGCAACACAATTAGAAACGCACAAGAGAAGAAGGGAGAGAAGGAGGTTGCCGAGAAGAGCGGGGCAGAACTTTTTTAGCACGCGCAGTCTTCGTTGTTCGGAAAATCCGACGGTGAGTTCTTCTCCGATTAAGCTGAGAGTTATTTGGATTGTGATAACTTTGGTTATTGGTTTGTTTGTGTTAGTGATGTAAAATATGGGTAGAATGATAAGTTATTTGCTTGAAAGACAGGAAACAATAAGATGTATACGATGAAAAAATTGCTAGGTTTGAAATATCTTCAAGGGATAGCGGGGCTGGTTGTTCAGGAAGAAACAACAGGGCTGGCTGATTACAGGATTGTCAAGGATAGCAAGGCTGGATGTTTCCAGGGCTGTCAAGAAGAAGCAGGGCTAGTTGTTCAGGGCTGTCGAGGAAAAGCGGAGCTAGCTGTTTCCAGGGCTGTCAAGGGGACAACATGGCTGGCTGTTTCTCCCACCTAGTCGAAGGGGGAGTTTGTTGGGTTTTCTTCCTAGTGGGGAAACCTAGTTGGGTTTGGATTAGGAAACCAAACCCGGACCCGAGTCGAGTTTCTTTGGGTCGGTTACTTATGACGGTGGAATTAGGATTAAAGGGGAGTCTATAAATACTATCTTGACCTAATTTAGATGTGTGTGAGGAGCACCAAAGGATGCAACACAATTAGAAACGCACAAGAGAAGAGGGGAGAGAAGGAGGTTGCCGAGAAGAGCGGGGCAGAACTTTTTCAGCACGCGCAGTCTTCGTTGCTCAGAAAATCCGACGGTGAGTTCTTCTCCGATTGAGCTGAAATTTGGCAGAACTGTTCTTGACATTATTCATTTAGTATTTGTACGGAGGGATCGTTGATTGGTCGCCGGAATCCTAGTGAATTTAGGGTCGTTTTGGACTGCAAATTTCTGGGCTGTTTTTGTTCTTTCTTATGAAGGTTTCTCCGTGTTTTTTCTTTGTTTGAGATAGATTCCTATTGGAATTGGAGTCTCGGTTGGACGTAGTCTGTAACTACTTTGCTTATTATAGTTGATTTGGTTGGACTACGAGTCCCGTGGTTGTTACTTCTCACGTTGAGGAGGTTTGACACGTTAAAAATCGTTGTCTTATTTACTTTCAGTTCTTTGTTTAGTGCTCCCACATATTCTTCTGTATTATCCTCGTAACTAGCACAAAGGGGAAAAACTTTATATTCCGCTGCGCCTAAGTGCCCGTTTTTCCCCAACACTCTGTATCTCCACTTTTTGGTTGTTCAACTCTTGGCGAGTTTAATTTTTAGTATATAGATATATACGTACACACACAACCATGCTATCTGTATATTTGTTCTTAACTTGAACTGAATCTCACATGCAGGCATTTGATACTCTATTGGCATCTTTGGATACACGTGGTACTAGGGAGTCCCATTTACACTCGATGTTGCAAAAGATTGAGGTATTGTTTAAAGAGGTCGTTAGAAGACACTTAAACTGCAAGAATCACTTGAACAAAACAGATGCTATATTGAAAATTGAAGCTTCTCAAATGGATTATGGTGCAAACCGCTCTTCAGGAATTACAAATCTGGGCACTTCAGTATGTGGTCTTCTTTCTGATACAGTGGACCTGTCATTATCTTTCACTATTGAGCTTGGGAGAACTGAGACCGAGAGAGTTGGTGCTTTAAAAAGGTATCAGGATGTCCAGAAGTGGATGTGGAAAGAGTGCTTTAACCCTTCAACATTATCGGCCATTAAATATGGGAAGAAAAGATGCTCTGAGCTTCTCATAACATGTGATTTCTGCTTTGAAACATACTCCCCCAAAGACAACCACTGTCCTGTTTGTCATCGGATGTTCGCAAACTTCTCTAATAATATATTGTTTTCTGATCATGTTACTCAATGTGAAGAGGAACAGAAGATGAGACTTGACAACAACTTTCAAGTATCAAATTCATCTCTTCCCCTGAGGATCAGAACGCTCAAGGGACAGTTAGCTTTAACTGAGGTGATGATCTTCGAAACTGCAGCAAATTTAATTTATCCTATCCTGGATAAGGCAATTTCTGAGATTTACCAACCCATTTAAACTTTTTTTACTGGTATTCTTTCCCATAGTCATGTATATCCTTCATAGCCCATTTTTATCAATTTGACTTTTCAGGTTTCTGTCCCTCCTGAAGCTCTGCGACTACTTTGGACAGAGGAGAATCGTAATTCCTGGGGTCTGAAATTGCAATCTTCAGTGTTGCTGAGGACCTGCTTCAGGTTTTACGTTTATTCCTTCTTTGATCTAGTTTTGCATACATACTCGATATGCCTAAACCAGCGGAGGGTTGGCATTTTTTTCCAACTCTTAAACACGGTAGTCATTATTAATTGTGTTAACCCATATACCCTAACACTTAATATCAATTTCACATTGGGTTCTTCAAGAAACTAATTATTATGCTTATATATTATGACATTTTTTGCTTATTCATTTTGTTTCTCAGGTTTTAACACTTTTGGAGGATGCTATAAAACGAGATTGTTTATCATCAAACTTTGAGACGACAAGGGAACTATTGAGTTCCTCATCGGGGTATGATGTTGATGATTTCCCCTTTGGATCGGTTCCTATCCTTCCATGGGTACCGCATACTACTGCTGCTGTTGCATTAAGGCTTCTTGAACTTGATGCGTCTATTACTTACATGTTGGAGCAGAAGTTCGAGTCCCAGAAAGACAAGGAAGCTGGAGAGTGCATTGTGAGTACTCTTCATTTTTTAATCAGTTAATTTGGGTCTTAGCTAGTTCACGGAACTGTTGGCCTCTGTTTCGTTTAACCGTTTCCTTCAATGTTAGTGAAAAATATCGATAATTTGTTGAGTCTCATTCTCGTAATTAAACAGAAGGTCCCATCAAAATTGATAAAAGATGTCCAAGAGGTCAACGCAGCTCTTACTTTAGAGCGAACAGACTATCAACAAGAGAACTGGCTTGACATAGCGAGTGGGCGTAGTAGCTCTGGACGGGGACGAGGGGGCCGTGAAAGGGGACTTGGTCGTACTCGTGGTGCTGGGAGGTTGCCGAGAGGCTCCAGTGGCTTAAGAATTGAATCTGTCAGGGGAAGTGCTGGTCAGAGAGTCAAAATCGGTAAAGGGATGGGAAGAAAAAGCCAATCACGTGGTCGAGGGCGTAAGCGAGGCGGCCGTACAGTTAGGAGTGGGCAGAGATTAACATCAGAGAGGAGGGTGGTTAACAAGGAGACTGGGGGCTTTGGTCAGTTTGGCAACAAAAGTATCATCCCTAAACACAACACTTCTGCAGAATCACCAGGAAGCTTAGGAATAGGAAAGAGGGGATGGGAAGAAAACACTAGAAGGATGGATATAGATGAGGAGAGAAATTTCGACAGTAACAGTGAAGAAGAAGCATCAGAAGACTCAGATGAATATGGTCAGGGAATAGGAGACAAGTACGGTGATTGACGAACAGATTATGGTGGTGGCATGTTCAGTGGCAGGTCTCAGGACTTGATGGAAGAAAGCAACGGGGAGGAGGATGAAGAAGATGGTAATGGAGATGATTATGAAGAAGTGTATGTCGGGCGAGAAGATGTAGATATGGAGGATAGGTACTTGGATGTAGAGAGACATAGGAACCGAATTGACGAAGAGGATGAAGATAATGTAGTTGCAGATGAAGGCTCATCATCTTATTCAGATTATAGTGATTAGAAGAGAGAAATTTCATGTATGTTTATTTTCACAGCAGAGGGAATATCTTTAGACACCCTAAATCCTATATGTATTATACATATTTATGTAGATAGAATATTGATTGAATCAGCTCAAATGAAAAACAACAAATAATTGGAGAACCAAAGTTTGATTTCATCATCAGATAGCACTGCAACAAGCATGAACCCTAGAAATGAAGGTGCATTTATGTTTTTATCAGTCGCTTCCAATTGATAATAGACTATGGGGTTATTTCTTTCCTCATTGTCTGACTCTTTAGAATCTTATTTGTGTTGCTAAATCAACCAAACTGAACCATTCAGATGAATCTCATATAGCGAGTCAGACAAAAACAAATCGAGTGAGACTTCAGACCTGAATTTCGCCCTTAGGGAGAAGCACTTAATTATTTTTGCTATAAGAAATCTATTTCTGTAGTATTCTGTATACATATAGAAACATTTTATGTTTCAAAAATTTATGCAACCCCACCTTATTTCAACGGGCTTTTTGAGTTTATCCCCTCATCACTAATTGGTAATTGAGTTAACCCCCCTCAATAATGAGTAATTGAGTTTACCCTCTTAGAGCAGCTCCAATGCAAAACTTTAAAAAAAACTCTATTTGACTTATGTGTCGAGTGTCAATCGAGATTCTCTTTCCTATGTGGCTAACTTGAGTGTCTCTAATTCAAGTCCTTCTCCAATGCAACATTCTAAAAAACTCTAACAGATACACATGTCACACACACGTTTAATAGGAAAAAGTAGTTAAGAAAGAAAGGTTTTCTATTGGTCAAAAAATTAATTTTGATGACTATGACACTTAAGACTCTCAAAAGAGATCTCAAAAATAGAGTTTCTAGTTGAGACATTTTAAAACTTAATGCTTCCACATCATCTTAAGATCTCAATTGAGTTTTGCATTGGAGAGGTTTTTTCTCAAAAAAAACTCTAAAGTCCTAGGTGGCACTTAGGATTTTAAGATTGAGTCTTGCATTGGACATGCTTTTAGATTTATTATTTTTGACAAAAACAGAAAGGTTATGTTTGGCGTACGTGAAATAAATATGACTACCAAAAATAATTATCCTTCAATATGATTCCTCGTAGTCCACCTTACGTTTATTGTTTGATTTGGTCGGTAATAAGATTAGTAAAGATTGATTTTGGTTGTAATTTGTGATTTTATCATCCCATGCCAAACATGTCCTTAGTAGTTTTGCTAAAAATACTAAATTCAAGGGAGTAAGCTCAATTACTAATTACTGAAGGGGGTAAACTCAATTACTGATTAGTTTTGGGGGGGTAAGCCCAAAAAACTCTATTTCAACATACAAATCAAGTTCACGGACTTGACGATAATGCAGTGACGTGACATTGATGGAAAGTTTAATTTGTTTTGTTGAAGTTGTACACGTATTGCAGGCACAATGTGGTCGCATAAAATGGGCAAAGCTGCCCAAATCAGCACATAAACCGGCGATTTGACATTACGGCCAGCAGGCCAGCCTTGCACTGCCTAGCTTATAGTTAGACTTAAACCCGGCCCAGCTAAAGCGCAAGCCAGGTCGAGGTGGGCTGACCTGATTCACACCTATAGGTTAAATACAGATCTATAGTGGTAAGACCAAGCTTGGGCTAATAGCCTAATACGTGTGCCGTTGACTAGAGCCGACCTTGACCAAAAGACACTGAAGCATATGCTCAACAAATAATCGTGAGCAAAATTCGCCTAATTTTGTGAGCAAAATTCGCGCTAAAATTTGACGTCAATTCGGATTCGCTGCTAAATTTGTTTTATTCATCTTGACCAAATCTAATGGGCGAACAGCCGAAGAATTAATTACTATTTTCCTTCATGACATAGTGATCAGGTAGCTTATATATCTTTGTTTTATTCAATTGTTTATCTTTCTCTTTTCCTTCTTCCTTGAGATTCGTGAGATCTTCGATTCGTGGCTTCCATAGGTTTTTCCGGATTGCGACTTTGATATAGAGTCAATTAGATAATACTTGGAAGCCGACACAATGATGAGTTATTACTCTTTTGTGTTCTTTTTCAGATGAAGCCATTGGTTGAGTTTTATGATTTCTTTGTTATATGAGTTTTATTATTTCTTTGTTATATAGTGTTTAATCGACTTCATAGCAAATTGATTTTGTGTTATCTATGAGTTTAAACAAAACTAGGTTTTTGGTAGGAAAATTTATGTTAGGCTTTGCTTACTGATAGTATTTGCCTCTTTATCAAGTCTCGAGACTTGGTTAATGAAGTTTGGTCGACCAAGTACTAATTCTCTCATTTTTCCTGGACAACTCCTTCTCTTTGTTGCTCTATGTTCGTCTCTCTGTCTCACTTTTGTAATTTTGAAAGACATTCTTACTTCTAATAACAACAACACCACTATGGCTACAGGTAATGAGATAGGGGTTTAAATTTTATAAGTTTTGAAATTAGGGTTCATATAATTTGATGATTTTTTAAATTAAAGTTTCTGGAATGAGATAGTTAACCTTCTTTCAAGCGTATGTTAAATCTAGGGTTTTGAAGATTTCTTAAATAACTGTGTTATGGGTGATTTGATATGTATCTAGGTTGAGATGTTATTTAGGTTTTCAACCTGATTTATGTTATTGGGGTTTATGTCTAGGTTTCTTATCTATGATTTCACATCTAGGTTTCAAATACCATCAATAATGGAGTTCCCGTTGTTTTGTAATTTTGCCCAATGATTTGATATGTTATCTAGAACTAGAAGGTTATCTAGGTTTTCAAATACTATCACTTCGCAGTGAAGCATGTGTCAAAGAAATCCTTAAAAATATAGTTGCTTGGCAGAAGCATTAACCAACTGATGTAAACCTATACTCTAAAACAGGTACCCACATTTCTTTTCTCTAAAGTTCTTTTAGATTGGTTGAAAAATTATTTACGCGGATAATTTTCTAATTGGTATTGTCAATATCTTTCATTGACAATGTATGATGTTATGTGTTACTAATTTCTTTAATGATATTCAGGTACCGTAAATGCGACAGTTGGATGAAGATATTATTCTAAGCGAGACCTATAAGACTTTTGGTTATTTATTGCTCGATGACGATTTCTTTTATTTGTAAGTGTTTCTCATCATAATTATGTCGTTGAGGTGGGTAAACAGTGAAGTTTTTCTTCTCATTTTGAGTTGTATTCTTTATCCAAGCAGGGTTTAGCTTCATCACTTCAGCAACCATTACTTTGGCTTCATTATTCCAGCAAAATAAGGTAATAGTCGTTGAACTTTGGCTTCATTACTTGAGGAACTAAACTAATTTGGTTATTGATTGTGATATTGTTTCTGTTTTTGAATTGAGAATTTGTAATACAACTTGCAACAAAACTTTTTTGTTTGTTTGCTCCGGAAGTGATAAATTCGTAATATAACTCTATTAAACAAAATCCCTAAATTTGTGAAGCTCTTTATTCAAATAATTAGTAATTGGTTTTGAATAATTTGAAATTTGTGTTTTTATTACTTTGTATAATTAGTCCCCATTCAAAGTTATAATTAAGCCTTACTGTTACATTTGATTCTCCTAATTTTGTGGGCAAAATTCGCGCTAAAATTTGACGTCAATTCGGATTTGCTGCTAAATTTGTTTTGTTCATCTTGACCAAATCTAATGGGCGAACAGCCGAAGAATTAATTACTTTTTTCCTTCATGACATAGTGATCAGGTAGCTTATATATCTTTGTTTTATTCAATTGTTTTTCTTTCTCATTTCCTTCTTCCTTGAGGTTCGTGAGATCTTCGATTCGTGGCTTCCATAGGTTTTTCCGTATTGCGACTTTGATATAGAGTCAATTAGATAATACTTGGAAGCCGACTCAATGATAAGTTATTACTCTTACTCTCTTATTCTTTATGTTATTTTTCAGATGAAGCCCTTGGTTGAGTTTTATGATTTCTTTGTTATATGAGTTTTATTATTTCTTTGTTGTATGAGTTTTATTATTTCTTTGTTATATGAGTTTTATGATTTCTTTGTTATATGAGTTTTATTATTTCTTTGTTATATAGTGTTTAATCGACTTCATATTTTTTTTGTTGGAAGAATTTAATCGACTTCATAGCAAATTGATTTTGTGTTATCTATGAGTTTAAACAAAACTAGGTTTTTGGTAGGAAAATTTATGTTAGGCTTTGCTTACTGATAGTATTTGCCTCTTTATCAAGTCTCGAGACTTGGTTAATGAAGTTTGGTCGACAAAGTACTAATTCTCTCATTTTTTCTGGACAACTCCTTCTCTTTGTTGCTCTATGTTCGTCTCTCTGTCTCACTTTTGTTATTTTGAAAGACATTCTTACTTCTAATAACAACAACACCACTACGGCTACAGGTAATGAGATAGGGGTTTAAATTTTATAAGTTCTGAAATTAGGGTTCATATAATTTGATGATTTTTTTAAATTAAGGTTTCTGGAATGAGATAGTTAACCTTCTTTCAAGCGTATGTTAAATCTAGGGTTTTGAAGATTTCTTAAATAACTATGTTATGGGTGATTTGATATGTATCTTGGTTGAGATGTTATTTAGGTTTTCAACCTGATTTATGTTATTGGGGTTTATGGCTAGGTTTCTTATCTATGATTTCAACTATTGGATCTTCATTTACACTGTTTATAATATGTAGGGTTTCTTTTCCAGAAATTAAAACAATTTTCATAAGAAGAACGTGAATGATGAATGTAAAGCGTAATAGGGTTCCAATGACCTTAGATGTCAATCTATTCTAGCTTAACATCACACTAAAAATAAAACCTTACTCAAGATGATTGGACTATCACGACAAGTTCACTGCTTACATAGACCATAGGTGGTTAAGAAGCACCATATTCGATATGCTTGATGTATGTACTCGCTTTTTTCTGTTATTCGATGCAATCAATTTTGTGAGTTGTTATTCAAATTGTTTGATAAAGAATAACTATTTTGAAATCAGGTTTGACTCGACTCATGTCTGCAACTGGATTTCAAATGTGAAATGTGGGTTCTAGCAATGGTCTAAACTTCTTTATGTTTGTTCGTTTGCAGTATGAGACGATTACTAGAGTTTGGAGATATATTATTTGTGTTTTCACAGAAGGATCACCCTAAGTTTGTGTCGACCCGTTGGTAGGTAAACTGCTCATCACGACCAACTCTTGGGAAGTTGTGAACATCGAAGAATAGATGAGGAACCAAGCTCGATAATATGCACAGTGGCGCCCAGAAGGTTCAGTGTTCCCCACAATGAGAAGGGGGTTAACAATTTGATTCTGACTTTTTTTTTTACTTAAATTAATTTTGAACTTATTCCTGAAGGCGCACTTTAAATCCTATGTGGAGAAAATATTAAGAGATGGGTTGTTACTAATTGTTGCATTGAATGTAACCATTTAATAGAACCCGATTTTTATGCCTATATTTGTTGTCAATTTGCTATGTCAATTTGAAAGAGAAAACAAATCCTTACATATCATTTGGAAATACTGTCGTCCAATTTTCTTTTGTAAATCATGGTTTTTATAACAAATGACATACATTTTGGTGCCATCTCATAACTTGGTTTATAAATCTCTGTCGTCCAATTTTCTTTTGTAAATCATGGTCTTTCATTTTAAAGAGTCTTTGAAATGATAGATATTTAGCAGTCAAAATAACTGCCCACTCCCTAAAAATCTCTGATTTTTTTTCTCTCTTTCCTCTTTTCTTTCTTCAAACAACTCAATATAATCTCGGTAATTATTTTAAATATATTTTTATTACTTCAATATTTGTATAAGACCAAAATATGTGATAATTTTGTATACATAAACATAGAAATTTTCGTGCCCTACGGGAACGGACTATACCCTACTGTGTCATACATAACAGTATGTATCAACAATGTTTCTTCCAAAAGGGAAAAGGACTAAAATCTCTTTTTCTGGGGAAGATTGGACCTTAATCCCTTTTTGAATTTTATTTTGGGTTCTAAAACCCGTGGACCCATTAAAAAACATAGGTTTCAGATTTTTTTTGTTGTAATTCCCAATTTAAATAATTCAATGCCTAATTAGATATTTAAGAAAAATCTGAAATGTTTGTGTCAATCCTCGATTCATCATTTTTTGGGTTAATTTCCTTTCACCTCTTAATTTGTGACCAATTGAGTTTTTTAGCTCTTGTAAATATCCGAAAATTTGATTTGACTCCCATGGATCCCAAATATTTTTTTCAATTATACTCTTAAAATATTTTTGTAATTTTATTTTTTCATTTATCCAACTCATCTTTTTTTTCTTTCCTCCACTTCATTCAGTCTGTCGGCCACTCCTCTACTTTACTTTTCACTCTCTCGGTGACGTCAGACTGAAGAAAGTGAGGTGAAAGAAAGAGAACGATTATAAAATTGACGACAAAATAACTTGACCAATTGATATATAAGAAGCATGTGAAGGAAATTAATTGAAAATAAAGAGCAACAAAGAAAGTTAAAATCAGAAGTCTAACTTTAATTGACGGAACTTGTTTTTAGAGGCTATTTTGAAAGATGATCATCTCTATGGGGGCCATTCTGACAAATTAATCATCTTCAGAGGATCAAAATAAGATTAGCAGGCGATTCTTCAACCCGTCATAGAACATAGATATGGAGAAAAGAAATGAAAATGACACTAGTGCCATTACAAGAAGACAATGACAAGGAGTCATATTCAAAAATGAATAATAGTAGTCCCCTACTATTATATATTCGTCCTTGGATCTCGACTTTTGTTAGAGATAGTATTGAAGCTTGAGTTAGAGAGAAGAGAAGATAGTGTAATAGGAGTGTAAGTATATCGAGTATGTTAGAGAGAAGAGATATCAGTGTAATGGGAGTGTAAGAATAAGTTGACCAGGGGTATTATGGTCTTTTCCTCTTTTTCATTTTCTGTTATGAGTGGGAAAGTTTGTTAACAAACTTTCTCTCTCTATAACAACCTTCGTCTCCCTCACTCTACTTGTATATAAAGAGATGATCTCTCTCTTTGATCAATAATAAGAAAAACCACAACTTCTCTCTCTCTCCTAATCTTTCACGTTCTCACATGGTATCAGAGCGTCTAGGTTTTCCAAATTGCTTCCGCATCTAAAATCTAGAGAGAGAAACAATCGAAATTCATGGCGTCGTCTTCATCTTCTTCACAACCTTTAACATTCAACATTACTAATTTCATCTCAATCAAACTCGATGAAAACAATTTTCTGGTTTGGCGTGATCAATTCGAATCGATTTTGATCAGCAACGATCTAATAGGATATGTTGATGGATCGATTTCACAACCTGAAACTTCCATTATCGATTCAGAAGGAAGAGAGATTATTAATCCAGCTTTTCAAAATTGGAGAAAATATGATCATTATGTAAAATCATGTTTGAAAGCTACTTTCTCAGATTCAATATCAGCTGATGTTCTAGGGCTTCCTACTTCACACAAGATCTGGAGTTATCTAAATGAAGTTTATGCTGAAGAATTTGAGGCAAAACAAGATTTTCTTCGAAGACAAATTCAAAACATTCAGAGAGGTAATGCTTCTATCAATGATTATCTTCGACGAATAAAATCATTAGCTGATTCTTTAGCCTCTGTTAATGATAAAGTTTCTGAGAAAGAGATGATTCGTATCATTTTAGCTGGATTAGGCAAAAAGTTCAGTCAATTTGTTATAGCTATTGATAATAGAACAGATAGGATTCATCTTCCTGAATTGAGATCAAAACTTCTTCATCATGAACAATGGCTTCTTTCTCAAGAAACTGTTGATCAAACAGCTTATTATGTTAATCAAAGTAATTCACGAAATCAAAAACCTTTTAGACAAGGTTCATATCAATCTAAATCACATCAGCCACACAAATCTGATTCTGTGCAGACTCAAAGTCTTAAAAATCAAAATCAGATTCAACAATCAACATCAAATTCACAACAACAACAGTCTAGACATCCACTTATGAATAAGAAAGCAGTAAACTTTGATTTTACTTCCATACCATGTGGTATTTGTCATAAATGGGGTCACTTAGCAAGTAAGTGCAGATTCAGATATACACCATCAACACCTCTGAATTCTCCAAACTTTGCTGGTCTTCATATTGAAGATAATACAAATTCTTCTTTACCAAGTGTGGAAGATAATACAGAAACATCTCAAGAAGAGTGTAATGTTGCTATTGAAGAGTGTCATATGGCTGCTACTACTGTTTCTTCTTCAAAAGTCTGGCTTGCTGATTCAGGAGCTTCAAGCCATATGACAAATGATTCTAAGGTACTAGATAAAACTTCTCCTTATCTTGGTCATGAGTCTGTAATGGTAGGAAGTGGCTCTTCAATACCTATAGTGTGCACTGGAAATGCAACTTTGAACACCTCAACTCATGATTTTGCTTTACAGAATATACTAGTGGTTCCTCATTTAAAGAAAAATTTACTCTCTATTGCCAAGTTCACTAAGGATAATGATTGTTCTGTCGAATTTTTCCCTTGGGGTTATAGCATCAAGGATCTCTTATCTAGTGATATTCTTACAGAAGGTCCAATGATCAATAATCTTTATCCTATTGAATGTCAATCTGAGGGGATACCATTGGGTCTTACTGCTGTCTTATCAGCTTCTCCCTCCTTATGGCATAAGAGACTTGGTCATACTGCTAGAGGTGTCTTGGAAAAACTGAATTCAGAAGGGCTTATTCAATTAGACTCTACAGACTTTGTGAAAGTCTGTCACTCCTGTCAATTAGGCAAGAGTAAGTGTCAGCCCTTCTCTCTATCAACTAGTAGCTCTTCATCTCCTCTTGAAATGATCCACTGTGATGTCTGGGGTCCAGCACCTGTGGAGACAGCTAATGGTACTAGATACTATATCCTATTTGTTGATGACTTTAGTAAATACTTTTGGATATACCCTATGAGGCAAAGATCAGAGAGTGTGGATTGCTTTAAGCAGTTCAAACTTACATATGAGAAACTCTTATCTACTTCTATTAAGATGTTTCAAAGTGATGGGGCACCTGAACTCTCTAAAGGTGACTTCAAAAAGTTTTTAGATGAGAATGGGATCTTGCTCAGGTGTTCTTGCCCTTATACACCTCAGCAAAATGGTTCTGCTGAGAGAAAGAATAGACAAATTACAGAAGTTGGTAATACTTTTTCATTTCAAGCTTCTCTTCCAAAATCATATTGGTTTGATGCTTTTGAGGCTGCTGCTTATGTGATAAATAGACTTCCTTCTAAGGTAATTGCTCAAAAGTCTCCTTATGAGGTACTTTTCTCTACTCCTCCTGATTATTCTTTTCTAAAAGTGTTTGGTTGCACCTGCTATCCTCACTTAGCATCAACTAGACAAGATAAACTATCTCCCAAATCTGTGAAGTGTGTCTTTTTGGGTTATAGCTTAATTCACAAAGGGTACAAGTGTCTTGATCCTTCTACTGCTAGAATCTATATTTCAAGAAATGTGATATTTGATGAGGACTCATTCCCCTTTGCTGAGCAAATGGTGTTGTCTTCTTCTACCCACCCATCACCAAAACCATCACCAAAACCAGCACAGGTTGTTCTACCATTTGTTAATACTGATTTTCCTATCTCTTCTTCTCCTGCTCCTCCAATTCAGTCTCAAGAGCCTTCTCCTTCACCTTTTCCTAATTCCACACATCATATAGGTGAGTCTAGCAACACTAATACTTCTGCTATTCCTAATCCTGCTCCTATACATCATATGACAACTAGATCAAGGACTGGTGCTCTAAGGCCTAGAAACCTAGAAGATTTTGTTACTTATCACTCTGTTTGCCATCCCTTACCTCAGTGTTTTCTAGCCTTACTTGACATACCTACAGACCCTACTTGCTTTACTCAAGCATCTAAATCTCCTGAGTGGATGCAAGCAATGAAGGATGAAATTGATGCTTTACATCACAACAACACTTGGTCTCTAGTTCCTAAACAGGACTCTATGAATATCTTGGGTTGTAAGTGGGTTTTTAAGACCAAACTCAAGTCAGATGGCAGTATAGAAAGGTACAAGGCTCGACTTGTAGCCAAAGGATTTCACCAATTGGATGGTCTTGACTATTCTGAAACTTTTAGCCCAGTTGTGAAATTTTCCACCATTAGAGCTGTTCTCACCATTGCTGTTACAAATCAATGGTCTATAAAACAGCTAGATGTATCAAATGCATTCTTACATGGTGTATTAGATGAGGATGTCTTTATGGCACAACCTCCTGGATTTACAGAAGCATCTAAGAAAGATTGGGTATGTCACCTTCATAAGTCCTTATATGGACTCAAGCAGGCTCCAAGAGCCTGGTACACAAGATTTGCTAACTTCCTGCTTGATTATGGTTTCCAAAAGAGTGCCACAGACCACTCCATGTTTGTGTTTCAAGCCACAGGTGTCACTTTGGTTTTACTTCTCTATGTTGATGATATAATACTAACTGGTTCTTCTACTGAAATGATTAACTCCTTAATCATGTCTCTCCATAGTGAGTTTGCCATGAAAGATTTGGGAACTCTTCATTATTTTCTTGGAATTGAGGTTACAGGCAGCTCTTCTTCTGAGTTGTTACTTACTCAAAATAAGTATACTTTGGAGCTTCTTCAAAAGGCAGATCTTCTTGAGTCTAAACCATTTGCTACTCCAATTCCATTTGGGAAGAGGCTTTCTCAGGCTGATGGTGTTCTCCTAGATGATCCTACTCATTATAGGAGTCTTGTGGGTGGTCTTCAGTACCTCACAATGACTCGGCCTGATATAGCTTTTGGAGTGAACTATGTTGCTCAATTCTTGAAGGAACCAAGAGATGTTCATCTCCAAATGGTTAAGAGAATTTTCAGATACATAAAAGGCACTCTTGGGTCTGGTATTTCAATCAAACCAGGGGATATTACTTCTCTCACTGCTTATAGTGATTCGGATTGGGCAGGTTGTCCTGATTCCAGGAGATCTACTTGTGGCTACTGTGTTTTTCTTGGAGATACTTTGGTGGCCTGGTGTTCTAAGAAACAGCCTACAGTAGCTAGATCAAGCACTGAGGCTGAGTATAAAGCTCTAGCAGTGGCTACTTCTGAGCTATTATGGTTATCATATGTTTTGGCTGAATTGGGTATTTCTGTTTCCAAGCCATTTGTGTTGAAATGTGATAACTTGGGGGCTCGACATTTGGCTACAAATCCAGTATTTCATGCACGCACCAAGCATGTCGAAATAGATTATCACTTTGTTCGAGATTTAGTCTCTAATGGTGCTCTTCGACTTGATTTTGTTCCATCTCATCTTCAACTTGCAGATGTGTTTACTAAGGGCTTATCTAACCCTTTATTTCTCTCTCTCATTACCAACCTGATGAAGACCACTTCTTCTTCAGCTTGAGGGGGAGTGTTAGAGATAGTATTGAAGCTTGAGTTAGAGAGAAGAGAAGATAGTGTAATAGGAGTGTAAGTATATCGAGTATGTTAGAGAGAAGAGATATCAGTGTAATGGGAGTGTAAGAATAAGTTGACCAGGGGTATTATGGTCTTTTCCTCTTTTTCATTTTCTGTTATGAGTGGGAAAGTTTGTTAACAAACTTTCTCTCTCTATAACAACCTTCGTCTCCCTCACTCTACTTGTATATAAAGAGATGATCTCTCTCTTTGATCAATAATAAGAAAAACCACAACTTCTCTCTCTCTCCTAATCTTTCACGTTCTCACAACTTTTCACTTATTTGCAGGTCTTTATATCTACTTCTATAATGAAAATAATGTTAATTTGTAAATTGACACTTGTGAACATTGATCTATCATCTAAGATATAATCACTTTCAACAAAAAGAAAATCTAAGATATAATCAACTTTATATGACCCAAACATAGTAATTAAAACAATCGTTGTACATTTCTTTTAAAATTGAAAAGTTTGTGTGTTCAATTTTTGAAATTCTTGTATGTTGTATTCTAAGAGTGTCTATATAACAATACATCCAATTGTTTGAAGATGCCTTTCATTCAAACAAAGAAATTAACTTAGTAGTCTATTTATAGACAAATTGTTATAAGGACTGAAACAGTAATGAAGTTAATTGAAAAGGGGTAATCAGCGATTTTGCCAATTACTAGGGTAATTGTGAGGTGGCCATCTCATGTGCGAGATGATTGCTTTCTCTACTACAGTAAATGAACTAGGCATTACGGTTGTAGAATCTAGCAGGTCGAAGAGTGTCACAGAGACTGAATTTGTATGATCCCATAAATATTCTACGATTGTGAGTGAATCTCCCTCAAGTATATAATGTTCCAACAAGAAAAAAGTATATAATATTGCTACAACCTTACCCATATAATAATGTAATGTACACTTGGAATTGTTCAACCTTACCCATATAATAATGTAATGTACACTTGGAATTGTTCGTGTTCTACAAACACGATTTATACCTAATTTCACCATGCATATATAACAATTCTATTGATACAATGATTTTATAACAATGGGACAACAAATTCATTATGTTTAGATTGTTTTTCGTATTTTTTTTTTTTTGATGAGATGATTGTTTTCGTATTTGGGAACTGCAAAAGTAATGAGCACAAATGAGGTAGAAAAATATTGTCCACGAAAAAAAATTATTTAACAATCCTTATATAATTTAGTTGTATAAGTATTTTCTTAACAAAAAAAAAACAAGAAAAAGAAAAGTTCTTCATGGGGTAAAAATCTTTACATTGAGGGTCCTACTAGTATTCAGACGCACGGTAACCGTCAAGTGAAGTATAAATTAAACGGTTAACTCATTGGACGGATCAGACATCTATTCAGTCAATCAACTTTTACTTTTTTTTTTTTTTTTTGAAACCATGCGAACCATTTTCATTCAAAAGTGATTAAATCACAATATTACATGAAAGATAATTGTTATTTCTCTCCTCTAAAAACTCCATGAGAGTTACATATCTTTAAATGCAAAGTGCCTCATGATGAGAAAGAAATTGGACTGGACACAGACACAAAAGATCCTAAAGATCCGAGAAAATAGACCCTCACGGTCTGACAAAAGGATCCTAAAGATCTGTGAAAGGAGAACCTAAAGGTCCGACAATAAAAAAAATAAAATAAAAAACTAAATAAAACCACTGATGTCATCGCCGGCAAACCTTCAATATCGCCGGAAAACCAGCGCCGTGTCCGGGAAACTGCCGATGTTGTCGATACATCGTAAGAGGTATTATGAGTAGCAAACGTTAACAAAAACTAATAAAACATACACGATCATAATCCAGGTTTTTCACCCAAAGAGGTATGTCAGGAAGTAATCGCTGCAAGGTTTCTGAGTCTTGCTCAACCAGAGGACAAATTGTGGGGTCCTTGACATCTATGGGTTAGAAGAAATAATAGCCAATTACAACTCCAATTGAAATCCCAACCCCAAATCCACTAAACCCCATTAAAGTACTTAAAATCCCCATTTTTTATCCAAATCCCCAACTCTGAATTTCTCTTCTGTATGCAGATATTTCCAAACCGACCTTCTCTTCTCTTGAATCACTTCAACTTCCTCGTTCAATTTTGTGATTTTCTCAGTCACGTTTTAACGTCAAAAACCATTAGGCTCCTTGAAGATCAAAGCATTTCAATATCGTTTGAAGTTGAAATTCCAACACGGTTTGTTCCTGTGGCGGGATTGTTGATCATGTAATCAAGTGTTGTGCTACTAGATCATCCCTTCTGGATTTGGACAATGCCGATCTCTCTGTAACCGTGCAATAAGACAAAGTAAAACATTATTTCACTTCCTCCGATGATTCAATTATGACTCTAGACACTATTAATGGAGGGAAGACTAATAAATATCAAAAGAAAAAGGAGATCCGGCGAAGGGAGGACCCTTCGCCGGAAGAACAAAAGTAGATCTGAGAAGTAGTAGAGAGAGAGACGGTTATGGAGAGGTTTTTTCCTCTCTGTGTTTCTACCCAGTCAACTTTTACTGTTTCTCTCATCCAAAATCTTGTTTATTAGTTGAAATAATTTGATTTAGCACCCTAATGATGACCAACTCACCTAATAGTCTCTGAATATTGTCCACTTCCAATATAGTCTCTCCCTCATTATTTTTCATTACTTGATTTCAGTCAACTCAATTGACTATTTACCACTCCTTTCAAACATTCTACCCTATTTATCTTTCTTCTCTCCATTGTTAGAGAAGGATAGCTGACGACGGTCGGACAACACGTCGACGACGATCCATCACCAGAATTTTTTTTTTAATCTTCTTGTTCCCTCTTCTCCTTCCTCCACCACCACCGATAGCCGCCGGAAATTCGCTCCCACCACCATCATTATCACTTGTTCATCCTCTTTTTTTTCTCTCTTGCTTCTATCTTCTCTTTCTTCTTCATTCTCTTTCTACTTCATA
>BEHA01043520.1:809535-832417 GCA_002897215.1 Eschscholzia californica subsp. californica | reverse complement strand
TCCTTTAACTTGTTGGTCAATGGTGTAATTTCCTTGTCTTGTTGCTTCTTGAGATATTTCAGAGAAGAAACTGTTATAATCTTACTTTAGAAGTATAAAAGCATGATCCACAGTATAGTTTTCCAGCTTGTAGCTACTGACAATCCCCTCTTCTGTCTTACCTATTGACTATTACTTCTTTCTAGTTTGTCCGACAGAAAAGTAATTAAAGGACTATACATTGTCATCTAACATTGGATCACAGTATGTAGTTTGGCAATGTGGCCAGGTGAGAAAGAAGAAAGTCCAACTCATTATCTATCCTATTCAAGTAGTTAATTGTTGTAAACTAATGAGGAAAGTTGTTTGAAACATTGAAATCCGGAAAATTATGTAACACGATTATTATAGCAGTTTCATTCATGAATTCTAAATATTATGTAACACGATTATAATAGCAGTTTCAAGAACAAAATATGGGAGAAAAAAACCTTGTTCAGAGAACTCCACGTTTACCACCTTTTCCAGGTCTATGTTCCTTTCCCTAGCATTCTTTGTCTCAAGTTGTTTGAAACATAGTTTTTTTTTGAATCGTTGTACCTAAATACATACATGAAGAAATGATAAGAACAAAATGAGATAGAGATTTTCAAATACTAGCTCGTTTGTACACATCATAACAAAATAAATATTTGTCTTTTATGAATCTCGACATTTTTCTCATCATCAACATATAATGACCGACTTTCATAACTCAGACTCCACCCAAGACACCTAAATAATCGTCGTAAGTGTTAATTTTTTTGTTCAAGCTTAGTTTCCGATCAAATGACATTGAAGCTCTCCTACAAAAGTGAAAAAGTTATGGACATTTTGGTCACCATCAACATACAATGACCGACTTTCAGACTCCATCGAACACACCTAAATATTCGTCATAAATGTCATCTCTTTTTTGTTCAAACTTAGTTTCGAATGAAATGAAATTGATGCTCCTACAAAAGTAACATCTCATGAATTTGGATCTTAGATCTTCACAGACTCAAGGTTCCAATCACCGGACACTATTCTATACAGATATACGAACCAAAATGTGTACACACATGACCTATTTATGTTGTAGGCGAAGAAGGAAACTACAATCCACACTTTTCATCGAACACTTATCAGCATATGAACTCTACTTTGAGCAAGAACAGTAAAATCAACCAAACCTCAAATTGGTATACCTTGAACACTAAAATTAATTGGCTAATTTTCAGACATAGACATTTCATCAAACACTTAGCATCATATGAACTCTACTTTGAGCAAGAACACTAAAATCAACCAAACCACAAACCAAATAGAAAAAGGATGAAAGAAACAACCCAACCCAATCAAAAGGGTAATTATGAACAAATCAATTTAGATTCCAACCCAAAAGATGATTTCATATAAGTTAATTACGTCCTAGTATCATCTAATTTTAGCAATTCAACTCAATAGCAATTAAAACCAATTTACTAAAATAAACCCATGATGAAAGATGACAGAAAAAATCCAAGATTTTAAACATGCCTATTGAAAAGAACAAAAAGAAAACAGGAAAAAGTTATCTCTACATCGAGTTAATGCGAACCCATAATTAGATTAGCTAAAAACTAAACAGATGAACCAAATTCCAAAATTCATTTCGAAATAAATAAGCAAACAATCAAAAGCACCATTCAACTTCAAAGCCGAGGTAACAATTTCACCTCAGAATTAACAAATTTCTCCTTTGTAGGTCCACAAGCATTATAATTAAACCTGTAAAATCACAAACAAAATCCGATTCAAATAGCAAAAAATACAAAAAGAAAAACATGATTCGAAGAGGACACTAAAAACCCATTTTTGTATTCTGATTCTAAATGGTACTGTAGAAAATACACAAAACCTAAATGTTCACTTGTCGTTATCAGAAGATTGGAAGAAGAACTCCACGCCAAACTATCTGTACCAAAACAATCAGTGAGAAACAATTATAAGTTATGAAGAAAAAAATTTCATATTGTAAAACCTAGAGAGAAAGAGATATAGCAGTAAGACTTAGAAAGAAAACCCATTTCAGAGAGAGAGAGAGAACCAGAGTAGGAGAGATCTTAAACCACAATTCATCGATTTATAGTTTGTAACGTCCCAAGAGGCCATGATTTCTTCTGCCATGATTCATAATTTCTATAGCCATAAATTTTCTAACGTCCCAACAGGCATGAAGAAGGTACGGTTCGATCTGTCTTTCGGTGATAATGCGCCAAGGAAGGAAGATAACGCGCGTAGGAAGATGATGAATCCCAGATTAAGGGTCTTATTTACCTTCTATCATTTAGTGGGTGATTAAATTTGGGAGGGTAATGGATCAAAAGGTGGGGATTGTATCAAAATCCTAACGGACGACCGGATTTGTATTTCGGCTTGTCCCAGTCAGCACAAAACATTGTGTTTTGTTATATAGACTAGGTATAGCCCGTGCCCTAGGGCACGGGCATGTTTTTTTATCGTACCAAAATTTTATATCGTTGTAAAACTCAAACCTTATTGGCTGCCAGATGACATATTTGAATTTAGCATATCATACCATGCTAGATGTCAAGATTGGATTTACAAAATTACCTCATCATGCTCTGGCAAGTGGCAACAACCTCCTCTGCTTTTTAGGAAATAGTTTAATAACCGACTTCCCATAACCTGCATATTCCTCTGAAGTGCATAATTAATTTGAAGTGCGCACTGAAGGACCAAAAGTGCTTCTGAACCTTCCGTAATTGGGGACGAAAGAAATATCTACAATATTAAGATTTTGAAATAACTCAACAATGTCAATTTCTATGGAATAAAAAAGAAGACCTCTAAGTCGAATAACTGGGAATGGCAGAGGTTAACTGATATATGAATAAGAAGCACCATATATGCAACCAAAACCTATTGCTTCCCCACAAAATGGTGGTGTCGGATCAACTACTCGCTGGCTTTTCTGACCATTTTCATGCTCACTGTGACCATCAACATATTTCTTTCATTCCTGAACACCCACTAAAAAGCCTGAGAAACAAATCCATATGTCAATACATGCTACACAAACCCAAAAATACATCCAATTCATTACTGACAGAACAACACCCGTAACCCAAGTCAATTTGCGAGGTTTTTTAAATCCACCGGTGAGATACACACGAAATACGTGCAAGATCATCATTAAGACCATCATCCTTAGCGACCATCGATGAACTGATCGGATTAACCAACCAAAGTTAGCTTCAGTCATTATATATTGAACCGAGGCACAAGCCTCGGTAACGGTCCGACGACAGTAAAAAAGCCATAACAAATCTCGTACCTACTTGCACTAAAAATACAAGTAAGCCAAATCCCTCCTAGACAATAAAATATGTTGGCATGATAGTCACAATTCATTTCTTTTCCTCCTAAATTTACCGTCGACATTTCAACCATAATGTATAATGCGAAAAAGAAAAATAAAAAGAAAAAGAAAAACACAAGAAGGTCCTTCACCAATTTAGCCACTATCTGTTTTATTCTTTTTTTATTTTTTTTAAATCAGATAACTTCATTTATACGCGAACACCAAAAAGGATTACCATGAACTGAAGTTAAAAGAACGATAACAAAGCAAATTAACTAAAACTCGCCGCCGGAACACCTAAAAGTTAAAAGAACAAATTGACTATATGTTTTATGAGTTGTACCATTTTAGTCTTCTTTCACCTCAAATTTGGATTTGTTTTTTAGTCTTCTTTCACCCTCAATTTTGGTTTGTTTTGTCAAATTTTTGTATTTGATAATACAATTTGGGTTTGAGATCATTTTCCTCTTCATGCGTCACTATAGGAATTGTTGGTTTTATTGTTTCTTGTTTTTCAACCTCAATAACTGATCTATATTCAAACCCTACAAGAAACAAAAGAAGAGATAAATAAAAACTGATCTAGTTAAGAACAAAAACAAAACTTAATAAAAGATGAGATTTTACTAACTCACCATCGAGAAATAGTAAACGATTTTTCATTGAAGCGTTAATTCATTTCTTAACAATGGATTTCTAGAATTAGATTGAAGTAAACCCCAGTCTTTTACAAACTCCGAATAAAATTGATAAATCGTAGCACCACTCGGGCACAATAACGACAAATCATAGCCGAACCCTGCCCATTTCTTTTTCGTAAGCAACTTCGGCACCAGCTGCTAACAACGCCGAATTGTGCTTGCCTAAATTGATTAGATGACCTGTCTCTCCCTCATCGAACCATTTCTTGTAACACCGAATTCCCAAAGCAATGCTAGGCACACTTTTATCCTTACAAAACAAAGAAAGATACCTTAGGAATTTATGAACCTGCATTTCCTTCCAACAGTAAGGAAGAAATGAAATGGTGCGAGCTTCATAATGCTTGATCCTCGTACAAAACCATAATCATGAGTTTTAGCTCCTGGTTATGTAGTAAGCAAGCGATATACTCTAGGGTTAGAAGGGTCGATACCTCACTACAAAGTTGATCAACCATAAAAAAAAAAGTCAAGCATTAAAACCTACGAAAAACGAAGTTATACTTTCTAGAATCAACATTAGTTAATGGAATAGAATTACAACCCTCATTGATAATGTGTCATTGTTGTTTTGGCCTCCCAAACAACGTGCCAAGTCAAGAGATTTTGGCGGGACATAGATAAGTTTCAACATATACCTTGTAAAGGGGTGTCAATATGATTTCCATATCGCTTGAAGGAAACGATAATGCTCGATCGGTAGACAATGTTTAATGGGCAAACCAGCACAAGTACAAAAGAGCTGCATACGCAACATAAAGCT
Source organism: Eschscholzia californica subsp. californica (assembly GCA_002897215.1). Lineage (NCBI taxonomy): Eukaryota > Viridiplantae > Streptophyta > Magnoliopsida > Ranunculales > Papaveraceae > Eschscholzia > Eschscholzia californica. Next base: position 827,586 of record BEHA01043520.1, on the reverse strand, counting down.
TTGAACTTTACCATTCTTATCTGAAACTTAAAAAAATATACTATACTGACGTGAATCTAAGTTGTGCTTAGGAATTACCAGAAGAAGAATGCTAGGAATAGACCAAATTGAATCAATGAACAAAACTTTCGCAATGAGAGGTAAATGAACAACCATGATTCATACACCTCTATATTTAAGATCTTTGGGAGTCAATTCGAAGATGAAGTTATAGTTTGTTCAAATTTTTCTCTACATTCAAAGTCGCACCCATACAGAAAAAAATGCAAAACTATTAGGTGGAACATGCTGCAAATAAAAGCGTTGAATTAATAGGAATACAAGACAAGTAAAATTAGTCTTTTTATGAACAGAAGAATGCCTATAATAGGATAGAAAGTTTCATGTATATAGTACCAGATTGCTGCTTAAACATCCCGACAATATGTGCCATGATGACATATCCAACAAAGTGCAACGAAACATCCGGTGAAGAGCCCTGAAATAATCATACATTATGAAAAAGAAAACAAAATATGCATTATGAAAAAGAAAACTGATCAATATTGTAAGCATCAATGTATTAAAGCACTAATAAAAAGAGAATAAAGAAAGAAAAACCACATCAAATTAGATGAAAACAAAGTTATTCAGTAGGTGGGCGTCAAAAAAAATGTCTAGCAGTAAATAACAGTTAACTCCATTGCTCTACAAAACATAACCTTCTTCTGATTCAATTCTCACTACAAAATGGAAAACCATATAAAATGAACAACTTAAATTCCAGGGCAGTGTAGCTCATACATTGAGGAAAATAACAATTTATTCAATAAGATTATTTATAATCAATTAACTGAAAGAGGAAATCCAGATTCATAAAAAAACTTACACTTGACTCGATTAATTCATTGGAAATGAGAATGCTTCAGCTGTCTCTACCATAGTTGTTGTAGCTTTAGGGTTATAAACTGTTAACCTCCTGAACCAAACATGAACCTTTCCATTCATTTGGCTCTCACGCTCAGTTACATGCGGAGCAAACTAAACACCAATTAAACATTTCTAACCAAGTAATAAACACTGAAATTGAAATAAAAAAATTGAAGAAAAAAATTATCTCAGAAAGTTCAATGTATATATAGTATATCAAAACCCTAATCAAGTAATAAACATTCAAATTGAATTAAAAAAAAATCATCTCATAAACTTGAATGATATACTATATATAATTAAATAAAATTATCTCATATTTACTAAAGAAATCCGAAACATACCTGTCCTCACCTTGATTCCTCTGAACCCTGAAAACAGAATCACTGAGAGAGATAATTAGTGTAAATAAAAACCCTTATTACAGTGACATGAAAACTTTAATCATAAAAATGAAGACTTGGTGGAAAAATTCTGGTCAAATCTCACCTTGAAAATGAATCTAACCGTGAATCGATTTGGTAATGAAAACCTTAAATTGAAGCCAGAGAGGTTTTCAGCAAGAACAAAAACAGAAAAGCCGATTTAGAAAAAACACCAAACACCGAAAAACTAATCACCAAGAAAAGAAGTAGGTCTTACCAGTTTTCTGGAGTTGTTCAAATAATGAAGAACCAGGTAATGAAACATGTACGACCAAATAAAAAGATTGGGTGACAAGTAACGGGGGAGAGATAGAGACTGACAGAAGATGATGAGAATGAGGAGAGTGAAGAAACTTTTAGATAGATTAGTAGAGGTGATTCATTTTGGCGTTTGGTATTAGCGAAGAAGAACCACTTTCTTAGGGAATCATTCAGAATTAGTAACCGATATCTTAAATGCCAAGAATAAATACCAACATTTAAAGAGGATGACCATGATTTGAGACGTAAATGTATCCAAAGGCCACAAATTGAGATGAAAGTTCAACCACGTTTTGTTATATTAATTAGACGGTCCAGATTCATCATGTTGTTGACATTCTCTCATTGAGTGGGTTAACAAATCTTCATTTTTTAAGGGAGGTAATAGATCTAGTGGTTTAGATTTGTAGAAAAATACAACGAACGACCGGATTTGTCTTCGAGTTTGTCCCAGTCAGCAAAAAACTTTGAGATGAAAGTTCAACCACGTTTTGTTATATTAATTAGACGGTCCAGATTCATCGTGTTGTTGACATTCTCTCATTGAGTGGGTTAACAAATCTTCATTTTTTAAGGGAGGTAATAGATCTAGTGGTTTAGATTTGTAGAAAAATACAACGAACGACCGGATTTGTCTTCGAGTTTGTCCCAGTCAGCAAAAAACTTTGTGTTTTATATAATAGATAGATACAGAAGCAGAGGGGTTACAAGAGGGTTGGTGGTAGTGGAATAATGAGTGATTTATTTTAATACATTTCTATAAAAAGAAACTAACTATTCAATACCATCACTAATTACTTTTCCATTTCTAATTTATAAACTTATAATATGGATTTTTGAGTCAAAGATCCAAAATCTGGGGGATAAACCCAAAAAAAATCCACTCTTGCCCAAAAATTAGTTGCAGGTCCAAATGTCAGTTTTTTTATTTTTATCCCCCTCTTGCCCTTGGATGGGACATGCTGACGTTTTCCTGAAAAAAAAACTGACTGGTAAATAAAATAATTTACCAGTACACGAAAAATTCAAATTTTCAAACGAAATTTCAAATTCCCGCCCAGCAAACCATCTCTTCCCAGTAAATAAAATAATTTCCCGTACACAAAAAATTCCAATTTTCAAATTTTTTTGAAATTTCAATTTTCCGTCTAAAATTTCAAATTTTTTTGGACGAAATTTCAAATTCCCGCCCAAATTTCCAGTAAATAAAATAATTTCCCGGTCACAAAATTTTTTTTTTCAAAATTTTGAAAATTTCAAACAAAATTTCAAATTCCCGCCTAAATTTTCAAATTTTTTTTACGAATTTTCAAATTCCCACCCAGCAAAAGTGTCTAGTACAGAAAAAAATTTCTAGTCAATAAAATAATTTCCCGAAAAAAATTTCGTTTCCCGGGAATTTTTTGGTGGCTGTTCCGTAAATTTTTCGATGGCATGAACTGTAAATATTTTGTTTTCCAAGGGCCATTTCGTCATTTTTTTTCCTAACCTGAAACTTTGGACCTGCTTTTTATTTTTTGCCTACCTAGGATGGGAATCCTATTAAGGGCCTCCTTTTGGACCCTTCACCCAATCCCCCTTATAATATATAGTATTTATTAGCTTTAGTATTTTAACTTAGAATGTTATTTTTTTCTTAATTAGCTTTTCCTTAAATGTTTGCTTCCTGCATCCCAATGATTCACTCTAAAATAGTAAAATTAATTTGAAATTTTGTTTTTCTGAGACCAACTTATACAATTCGTATTTCAACAAAAAAAAAAAAACTTATACAATTCGTATTCATGGATCGGGGTTTTTTTGGAGAGAAGTTCCCAAGGCGATTTTTTCTTCCTCTTCTTCCACCCAAAACCCTAGTGCAATCAATTCATAAATTTCATCTCCACCCTCCTAATCTAAGAAGATCTCTAACAGTAGCACATCACAATCTAGCTATACATATTATTAACCCCTTGATGATTTTCTCCATACGAACACACCTCGAACCCTAGCAAGCCAACACATAAACTGCACCTCTTTAAGGAGATGAAGAAAAGCTACTAAACCAGTTTGGAATTACTCAAATCCCTCTACTGAAACTCATATTAATCACAATAAATTCTTCCCTTACCAATTCCTTCACCAACCATAGTCCATCTTAAACTTTGCCCTAATTTCAAGGGTTTTCTCGGTTACGTCTTATTGTGCAAGCGAAGAACCTTTGATTCTCTCAAAGTCCCATAACCAGCAAATCTAACTCGATCTAAAGGAAAAGCTACCAAATTTCGACCTAAACATGGAAGACCCATAAGCATGATATCCTCAAAACCAAGCTAGGCGATACGATGGAAGATCACTTACCTCCTCTCTTAAGATTTTGCTTCCTTTTCACACCCTATTTCAGTGACCTGCTTTGATTTTGATACATGCTGGATCTTGTTGATGATTTCATTTGAGATATAATTTGGTGATATTTCTGGCTAGAATGCTTTACCTTGTTTCTGCATCTTTTCATATGCTGATTTAGTTTCTGGGTATATTAGTATTGACGTAGTAAGATTAATACTCTGTTTATGTTTGATGTTTGTTAGGTAGTTCTCTTTTGGTATTGCAGTAGACTGCTAACGCTAACTAGTATAAGATAGTTGGGTTAGATTTTTGTGGTTTTCTTCCTGCCAGTATGTTGGTTGTACTTTTGTGAAACAGGTTTGCTGTCTTGGTCGGGCTCAGTTAGCTAATAGAATAGTGACCCTTGTAGTTGTTATTTTGTTTTACTGTTATAGTTGGTATCTACTTTATCTTTCAGTCATTACCTTGTTCCCTCCTTCCTGTTGTGTTCTTCCATGTTGTTTCCTTGTCCTCAGTTATGTCTTTTTGCCGCCTCTTTCGACCTTTAGCGACTCCTTAATAGGGCGTGTTTATAAGTTTGTGTCTGGGTTGTTGGGCTTTTTGTCCTTTACTCCCTGTTAGGGCCTAGGGTTGTTTTATCTTTTCTCCCAACATGTATAATAGCACCCCCATCACTGATAGCCCATCCATCCTAAGTTGGAATGTGAGGGGAGCCTCCTCTTTCCTCACTAAAAAACATATTCTTAGTCTTATTACTAAAAACTCACCCGACATTGTCTTCCTTTCGGAGACAGAAAACACATCAAATATCATGAACAAAAACATCCCCATCAGTAAAACTTACGCTAGCCACTTTGTTGACCCGATTAACAAAGCTAGAGGTCTAGCAATGTACTGGAAACATCATTTGAATATCAACATCAAGTACTCTGACAACAATATCATCCATGCAAAGATGAAAAATGCCCATTCGACCAAGCCCATCATTATCACTGGCTTCTATGGATCCTCTTACCATAAGAACAAAATCAAACCTTGGAAAACCCTTATCCAGCTCACCGGGAGACAACCCTTGGATAGTGATAGGAGATATAAACTGTATTCTGGATCCCCTTGAGAAAAGTGGGGGCTCTAGTGTGTCCAACTCCCACATGCCTAAAATACTAGATATCATCAACAACCTTGGTTTGCTGGATTTGGGTTATCAAGGTAAGCCATACACTTGGAGTACAAGCAGTTCGGAGAGCACCTCATTCAAGAAAGACTGGACAGGGCGATTACAAATCTCCTGTGGCTTCAACAATTTCAATCCTCAGGAATTACTCATCTTGAAGCTGTTGGTTCAGATCATATGCCTATTCTTCTAGACAACAGAGACCTCAACCAGCTTAGCCCTCAACCTTTCAAGTTCATTCGCACTTGGATGACCCGCCCAGACTGCCACAGTTTTATTGCTGAAAACTGGACTAACATCAAGAACACCCTGCACCCGAACAATATCCAGCAAGATCTCAAGAGGCTTAGCAAAAAGCTCACAACCTGGAACAAAAAGGTGTTCGGTAACATTGAGAATAATATCAAATAGATCATTAAGAAACTTCAGAATTGTGCCACTAAAGAGGAGTACATCAGTCTGAATCTCAAGCTAGAAGATCTTTACACCTAACAAGATAGCCCATGGAAGGATAAATCGAGGAATAACTTTATTGCGCTGAGAGATAAAAACACCAAATATTTTCACTCCCAAGCTATCAAACACAACAGAAATAACAAGATCAGCGCCACAAAAGATACGAATGGAGATTGGAAGGAAGACATTAAAGATATCCAAAACATCCTCACATCTCATCTCCTCGACATCAATACCTCTATCAATCCCAAGGAAGACCCGGCTACTCTCAACCTTTTCAACGCTGTGATAACTTATGAACAAAATCAAGATCTTCTAGCCATCCCTAGTAAGGAAGAAATAGATCAAGCTATACAAAGTCTTAAGAAGGAGGCAGCCCGGGTCCTGATGGCTACCCCCCTTTTTTTCTTCAATCGAACTAGGAAACAATTAGCGCTGACATCTACGATCTGGTCCAGAACTTCTTCAAGATAACCTACCTCCCCCCTGAGATTAATCACACTCACATTTGTCTCATTCCTAAAACCCCCATTCCTCAAACTCCTGCTGACTACCGTCCCATCAGCCTTCTCAACACTACCTATAAAATCATCACCAAGCTGTTGGCCGACAAACTTAAACACACTTTGAACCCCATCATCACTTCATTCCAAGCAGCTTATGTCCTTGGTAGACAGATAACCGACAATATCATCATGGGTCAAGAGATCATCCACTCTTTCAAGAAGATGAAAGGAGCAGTCGGCTACTTCGGTCTTAAGTTAGACATGTCAAAGGCTTTTGACAGAATTGAATGAAAGTTTCTCACTGACATCATGAGACGATTGGGCTATGACGAGCATTGGATTAGGATGATTCCTACGTGCATCGCTTGTTCCTCGATGTCAGTTCTAGTAAATGGTCGGCCGGGTAAGGTTTTCTACCCCTCTCGAGGTATCAGACAAGGCGAACCGCTCTCCCCTTTCCTCTTCACGATTGCGATGGAAGGCCTTAGTCGTAAGCTAATGTCAAATAACAGTAATAGATTCTTGGATTTTCCTACTAACAACTCAAATCTTGAGATTTCCCATCTTCTCTTCACCGATGACTGCATTATTTTCAGTCGGAACACTATCGATAACATTCATAATCTTAAGAATATCCTCAAAGAATTCTGTGAGACTTCGGGTCAAATGATCAACTACACCAAATCCAACATCTTCTACTCCAAGAACTCACATCCTAAATTCAAGCGTCTTATCATGCGTGCCCTCAAAGTCAAATATGCTTCCACCTCTGAGAAATACCTGGGTGCCCAACTATTTATTGGAGCTCATAAAACCAAAGTTTTCAATGATATCCTCGATCAAATCAAGAATAAACTCAATAAATGGAATCACTCCTTTTTCTCCCAAGCTGGTCGCACAGTGGTCATCTCGGTCATTGCTGCAGCCGTACCCCGATACCAGATACAGTGCTTCGCTATCCCCAAAGGAGTGAGCAAACGCATCAAGTCCGTTCAAAGGACTTTCTGGTGGGGTAAGTCGAAAGGTATATGCACCAAAGGCTGGTCATATATCTGCCTGCCGAATAATCTCGGAGGTTTAGGGATCCACTTGCCTGAGCTGGACAACACAGCCTTGCTCTCTAAACTTGCCTGGAGGCTCAAAACTGAACCAGATGCTCTGTGGGTTAAACTCCTCAAAGCTAAATACTTCCCACAAACCGATAAACCTGGTCCAGCAAAACCTCATCATTCATGGAGTTAGAAAATGATCAGAAAGCACTACAATCTCATAGATGATCTTGCCATATGGGAAGTGCACTCTGGTAAGGATATCAACATTTGGGAGGATAATTGGATCCCTGAATTTAATGGTCTTGTGCCGAACAATAATCATTCTAATCTAAATAAGGTGGCCCAACTTATAACGGATAAGAACTGGAATAATGAGGTTCTCGACGCCAATTTTGATGTTCCGACTAAAAATCTGATCAAGACCATCCCAGTGAATAGCGAAGGTAAAGATCAACTCAAATGGAAGCTTACTAACTCGGGCAACTTCACGGTTAAATTTATGTACCAAAATTTGAGCACCAACAATATCACCCATACTCCTAATTCGCCTAACTGGAATTTCATCTGGTCTCTTCCAATTATTCTGCGTATTGAAATTTTCATTTGGAAAATCTGTACTAAAGCTCTCCCGGTGAGGGAGAGAATAGGAAAATACATTGACAATAATATCACTTGCCCAAATTGCATGAATATTGAAACCATTGAACATGCACTGTTACATTGTGCAATGACAAAAAATGTTTGGTTTAATTGTAATATTATTTCTGAGAACATCACATCTATTTCAGATTGGATCTTCTCGTGGCAAGACAATACCCATCAATGTTACACTAGTGATAATATTCACTTTGTGAGCATTCTTTGGATTCTATGGAAAGTAAGATGTGACCACTGTTTCCAGCATGAGATTAATGATCTTAATAAAGTCATTAGAATGATCAAAACATTTCCAAAATCCAACAAAAAAATAGAGGAAAATAAATAAAAACCACATGGAAAATGGCAACCACCAACAAACCCCTTCATTAAAATAAATGTTGATGCATCCTTTATTAATGTAACATCCAATAATGGAATTAGTTTAATTGCACATAATGCAGAATCTAATTTTATAGAAGCTCAAGTGCAAACCTCGAGGGCTAGAATTAGTGAAAAAAGTGAAGCTATGGCTATCTTATATGGCATGGTATGGGCAAAAGAACAGAATTACAAATCAATAATTGTAGAAAGCGACAACATAATCTCATCAAGCATATCCATAATAAAAGGCATACGGTGCACTGGCAATCGCTGATCCACATTCGACGAATTCGAAAAACCAGAAAAGAATTCGAGATAGTCCAATTCAAATACACCAGAAGAGAACTCAACTCGTAAGCAGACAAGTTAGCAAAATGGACAAGAAAGAAGAATAGAAGCAAGAAATGGAATAATGTTCCTTGTATTTTTGTTGATAAATATTGTAATAACGTTTATTCTAATTAAATAAAGGAAAGTTCAACAACAAAAAAAAAAAACTAATATAATTCTTTTACAACTTTTTAATATAGGTCATGCATGACCGCAGACCTTTTTTTTTTGTTTCTGTCTATATTTTGTCCGAATAACTCTTCCACTTGGAAGGACTTCTGGATTCCGAATCACCCTCCTCCCATAATTAACCATAAGGGGGTCAATATCCAATGGGTGGCTCAACTAATTACTAATAACAATTAGAATATGCAGATGATACAACAATGCTTTAATGATGATATATGCAGTGCAATACTGAGCATAAACCTGCAGAATAACCAGGAAGACAAACCAATATGGACACTCACCAAGTCAGGTAATTTTACAATAAAATCTATGTATTTTCATCTACGATCATATAATATGAATGTGATACAGGACAACCTCGAATGGAAATTCATATGGAACTTAAATACGATACCACGAGTAAAGATATTCCTTTGGAAATGCTGTACAAATAGCCTACCGGTCAAAGCGAAAATTGGCAAATTCATAGGTGATCAATTCACATGTATTAATTGTGAGGATATGGAAACTCTTGACCATGTGCTTTTGCACTGTACGGTTGCTAAGGCAATTTGGTTTAACTATAATGTAAGAACAGATCAGATTAGCTCTACCACTCAATGGATCATACAATGGCAAACACTCAAGGAAGAAACTATTAGCCTTTATACCAAAATTCTTTGGCATATTTGGAAGGCGAGATGTGAAAATTGTTTTAACACAAACAAGAAGAATCCCCCACAAATTATTGAACAAATTAACAATACCAATATAACGCCTCTCAAGTTCGAGAAATCAACCAATAGCAAAGACAGAATAACAAAGAAGAAACAAAAATGGAGACCTCCATCGACACCATATTTAAAGCTAAATGTTGACGCCTCGTTCACGAAAGTCGAAGAACCAGTAGGTATAGGATGCATTATTAGAGATGAAGAGTCTAGATTCATTATAGCAGCAGCACATTCAGTGCGTAGCCAACATGCGGAAGAAAGTGAGGGACTAGCGATACTAACTAGCATGCAATGGGCGACACAATTAAGTATAACTCACGCTCACATAGAAAGCGACAATCAAGCAATAATCAATTACCTCAATGGCCATATTACTACTCTTCACTGGCAATCCATGAAGGCAATACAACAAATCCAGTCCATGAAAAACAACTTTGCAGGAATCAAGTTTACTCACATTAATAGAAAAAGCAATGCTCCAGCTGACGCGCTAGCAAAATGGGGAAGAAGACATGGAGTTCGGAAAGAATGGAATGCAGTGCCGGCATTTGTAATGCCTTTACTTCAATAGTATATGTATTTTAGTTTCTTTGCTTTTCACGCTTCTCTGTTATGTACGCTTGGTTTGTTTAATGCTATGCAATTTCATCAAAAAAAAAAAAACTCTTCCACTTGTGTTGACTGAGACCTCTGTATATATATATATGTATACTTATAGTGTCCAGCTCATGAGTAGCACTATAGTTACTACTCTCAGTTTATCCGACACTTATTTAAAATTTTGAAACATTGCTAACGATCAAAGTTCAACTACTCCTTCATGGAGATGATAATTCATAATACATTGATTATGTATTATTAAGAAGGCCATAAATAAGAATATTTACGATCATTTGTGACCTATACGAAAAGATTGTTAAACAAGTATATTTACGATCATTTGTGACCTATACGAAAAGATTGTAAAATCTCGAGGAAGCTGATCCCAAAAAAGTAAAATACAAATTAATTTTAGAGTAAAAAAAATAACAATAATTACGATAGTTTATTTAGAATATTTTAGTATAAATCCAAGGAATTATAACCTTTAATTTTTATTTTTATTTTTATTATAATCTAATTAATTTCTTTTTTAGTTTATGGACCTATCAATTAAAAGTAGGCCTATTTTCCAAAAGGCCCCCTACTTTGTGACTAGCTTCCCGCGTAGCCTCTACTTTATCAAAAATTTTCAAATGACCCCATTCTTTCGTTACCGTTAAATGTCTGTTAACTCTCTCTCTCCTACATCTCATTACCTCTCTCTGCCACGTCATCTCTCTCGCCATCTCATCATTTTCTCCGATAACGTCGTCGACCGATTAAAATTTCCAGTGACCTTCATAATTAAAAAAAATATATTTCCTTTAAGCGAATATATTTGTTTTTGGATTTACTTTTCTTTCTGTCCAGTCATCTGTTTCAAATAATTAAGATCATCAATCATCAATATTATTCACATCTTGTAAGCTCTTACCATGAAAATAAATCTTTTCCATGAGAAGATTCATCTCTTTCGTTTTGTTTTTCATTCGAAGCTTCCTCAGCCTCTCTGTCTCTTTTTGAGTTTTCTGCGAATTGAAAGACAGTTGATCCTCCATATCCTTAGCGGTAGAACTTTTCCAAGATTTCATATACTTTAAGAACAAGTGTGAAGGGAATGGCAAGAAAAGGAACCCCCTTCAAAATATTATTCAAAAACAAATCTTCTGCCTCGAAAATGCCTTCTTTGCCTGGTCACAAAGAACTCAATTGTCTGGTATGAGAAAGTCTTATTGACTTAACATTGTGTAAATTGTTATCCAGTCACGAAAAACCCTCCTAGCTTAACATGATGTTTTTAGTCATCTAGGCACGAAAAACCCTGCTCTGTTGAGTCAAAAGCTCTACTCCGCCAAAACAAAAGCTTTGCCCTGCCATACGCCATACAAAATATATCTTAACCCTAGAGTCGCCCCTAATTCCATTTTTGTAATACTGACCCCGCTCGATTACCACCATCCCATTGACACCGGTAATTAAAGGGGTGAGAACTTTTAATGGAGCATGCTGATAAATACAGAGCATCCCCAATAACACTAGAAAACACCAAAGTTTTCCAGCTCCATGAACAGTGACGCGCCAAATCTGGTGCATCACTGTTCATCCGACCAAAGTGTGGGCTTCATATTTTCGGTCTCTTATCATTTTAATTTCATGTCAAGTCTTCTTCTTTATAGTGTTTTCATCAAGGAATGAAATTTCGGTTTCGGTGGAAATTTTGGTCGGTTCAAAAGTGGAAATGTTTCGTGGAAACGTTTCGGTCAGTGTGGAAACATTACAAGTCTATGGAAATGATAAAAATGTAACAAAAATAAATAGAGCAACATTATTAAACTATAACAAAGCATAGAAAAGATGTTATGCTTATTCGAACAATCATACAGTTAGGTTAGGGGGGTAAATTGGATATCTTATTGACAATTACACCCGATTTTTACTGCCGGTAGTCATAAGTAGTTGATGCAGGCAGTAAACATGAGAAAATTAATAAATATTTAACAATTTCTGTTAGTTTGGGGAGGTATCTTCAATCACATAGCTAGGTTGGGAGGGTAAATCGAATGATTTCAACTTATATAGTTATAGCAGGGAGTAAATTACTATTTTAAACAATTATGTATACTTAGAAGTAAAAACATGAAACGTCAGAAAGGATGGATCTGAGTACAACAAAATTTGACTCAATTGTGTAGACACCCTGCATAATTGTTAAAGGCGCCTCTCTTAAGGTAGGAAGTTTATGAGGGAAGGGGCGCCTTTTACACTAATATGGGGTGCATATAAAACTCTTATACATTTAGGTTTTCTTCTCTTTTGAGAATAATCAGAACAATACGTAAGATTTGGGTTTCTTCGAGCTTTCTCTCTCTAAGGTTTTCTAAGTTCTCAAATCTTCTCAAGTTGATACAAATTTCTTCGGGCTTTCATACTGAAGATGACTTATAAGGAATTAGAAAACAAATCTAGAAGAAAATTCGATGAAACCAACCAGAAAATGAACAAGAAACGATGAAGGTGTGTTCAGTTTTTTCAATCAAATGTTAGAATCCAGTAGGGTTTCGAAACCCTAAAGCTTTCGCAATTTCGTCTGAAATCTGACACGAAAAATATGTATTCAGCTTTTCCTGTCGGTGGAATGAAATACCGACATATGTCATTTCGGCCGAAATATGTCGACATTTAATTCCTTGGTTTTCATGTTAGGTCTATCAATAAAATTGATATTACTTTTAAGGGTTACTTCTTGAAAGGCCCCCTACTTTGTGATCAGCTTCCCCCGTAGCTCCTTGCTTTTTCAAAAATACCCAGATGACCATTTGTTTCGTTAAATGTTTGTTAACTCTCTCTCCTCCATCTCATTACCTCTTTATGTCACGTTATCTCTCTCGCGACCTCATCATCTTCTCCGACAAGAACTTTGGCCGATCAAAATTTCCGGTGACCTTCATCCTTAAAATTTTTTTGTTCTCTCCTCCGCCTCACCGCTCTTTATTTTCATGCTAAGAGCTAACAAGATGTACATAATATTGATGAATGATGATCTTAATGATTTGAAACAGATGACTGAACATAAAGAAAAGCAAATCCAAAAACAAATATATTCGCTTAAAGGGAATAAAAAATGATGTTGCTGACCTCTCTATGTCGGTACTAATAAACCCTAATACTACTACTACTACCGCTCCAAGTAGTGTCATTTAAAGTACTACTCTTAATACTACAAATTTAAGTATTGCAATGACGAATTTTATTAACGACATTGGGAATCCTTAAAACATGAATCAAATTGGTGGTAACTACGGTAATTTTAATAATGTTGGTGGTGAAACATGAATCAAATTGGTGGTAACTACAGTAATTTTAATAATGTTGGTGGTGTTGAAATCAGCATGGTTCCTGCTCCTCAGATGCAGCTACAACCTGCATCAAATACTAAGAATGCTTCACAAAACCAACCATATTGCAATAGGTTGCAAGATGTGTTTACCAATATCCTTGGTGATGAACAAATGATCCAGGTTGGTGATCAAATTGTTGATTCTACAAACCAAATGCAGATAATGCAACCAAACATAGATCATCATCCTAATCAGCAAGGGCTTGGGAGAGGGGGTGCAACAGGTGCGACAACATCGGGTCTCCCTCAAACGTAAAGAAGAATCGAAGGATTCGGGCCCCTCAAATAACTAATTTTGGTATAAATGTTTGAAATACTAACTTATAGCATGAATTTGATTATAGCTTAGTTGGTAAATCCATTTTTTAAAACTAGACGTCAAGAGTTCGATTCTAGGGCCTCTCATTTTTTTTCTTTTTCTAAATATTTTATTATGAGTATAACTTCTAGACTAATAATTTATAGAATTCTAAATTCAATAATTATTGTTCTTTAATGTGTCTATGTAGGACTAGAATTTAATTTATGTTCTTGAAAGAAAGTAAGTCGGTGAGTAAGTTCTCTCATCTTAAGTAATTTGAAACACAAAGTACATAGTTAATTACTCCGTCACTCACATTCATCTAAAATATAACGAAGAAAAGAACTATGCAATCAAAGTGAAAGTTTTGTTTACTATGATAGTATACAAATTTATTTTTCGTTTTTTATTACCGAAGGGCACCGAGTAAAACTTCTCACCGGGCCTCGTTTCTCAACCACGCCACTACTAATCAGATGTAGTTGCAGTTAGTAGCCATGGAGGGTAGTTTACCGACTGAAGCGTGGAACGGTTATGGGAATGTAATGAATAATGTTTCTTTTTCGCCGAGGCAGATGCGGCAAGAAAATCAATTATCATATTCTGCAATTCAGAATACCAATACCAATATTGGTAAATATTATAATAGTTATATAGTCCCACATTGTGCAATTGGTTAAACTTCTCTCTTGTATTAGTCTTCATAAAGATCTTATGTAATAGCTAGGAAATCAATACAATCAATACAATTTCTCTTTTCTTACATGGTATAAGAGCCTAGTTCTTCTTTCTTGGGAATAGTTAGTCAATAAAGTCTTCCACTTTGCCGGCAGCGGTAGTCCCATTAATGGCTACTGTCCGCCGAACTTTTGTCGATTTTTAGTTTTTGCTTCAAGTTTAGTATTTTTTTTTCCAATAAGAGTAGTTCTCTTCTATTATTCAAATATAGTCATTATTCAATACTTTTCTCAATATTATTTGAAAATGATGAAGTTTAACAAGAAGAAGATATCAAAACAAGAGTGGTTTGTTGAAGAAATCAAAAGATCTCAAGCATTTCATATGCGTCAAGTTCTCCACAACATGAAATCTATGTGGATCAATGGTCATTTAAATGAAGGTCTATTTGAGATGTGATAAATTGGAAAGCTATTAAAGAGGGGAAAAGATTTCATGGGCTTTTCTTAAACTAGTTATTTACCCCATGTTTATCTTGAAACTATACTTATAGTTGTCCAAAATTTTTATCTACTAAATGATGCACACCACATGTTTGATAGAATGTGCGAAAGAAATGAAGTTTATTATCATAGAGGGTTTTATTTTGATGTTTTTGTAAACATATTTGTGGATTCGTTAATGGCAAGTGAATTCATCTTCTTAGTTGTTTACTCATACTTCTTATATCCAAGATGAGAACTCTCAAATGTTTGTTCTTTTAGTAATCTACTATTGCTAGTTAGTTTTCATAAGATCAAATGAAAAGGAGATAAAAGAAAAGAGTATAGAGAAGAATTGAGGTGGGAAAGATCAAGAATGGTGATTGCTAGTGGTTGAAAAAAAAGATAAAATCATTAGATCAAGTGTTTGCATTTTATATGGAGTAATAATCATGTATGAGAGCTATTAATAGCAAGGAGTATATCTCCGCCCACAACCGGACAATGGGTTATAATTGTCCGCTTTCTCTTTAAATAGAGAAAATACTTGGCAATGGCGCCAACTTATCTTCAAATGGCCTTCAAAGGGGGAAAAGATAACAACAACAAAGTAAAATCGTGAAAATGTATAATCGCAGAATGGTGAAATGGTGAACAACTTCATCAACAACAACAATACTTGGCAATGGTGCCAACTTTTCTTCAAATAGAGAAAAGATCAACAACAACAACAAACAACATCATCATCAACAACATAGCAACCTCACAATGATGTCTCCATACCAATAACAAGTCAAAATCTACAATTTGTTTTTTTGGCAAACTCATGAATTTTTCACTCGCAAAAGTCATTCGTTTGAGGGAGAATATTAGAATAGTTATATAGTCCCACATTGTGCAATTGATTAAACTTCTCTCTTGTATTACTCTTTATAAAGATCTTATGTAATAGCTAGGAAATCAATACAGTTTCTCTTTTCTTACAGGTAATAATGGGTTTGGAAATCATATGATTATTTATTCTCAGCAAGGAAAACAATCATCTTATTATATGGTTGAGAATAATGATATTGACAATTTTGGATTTGGAGCTCAAATGATTGTCCCTTCTTATCAGATGCAGATGATGCAAGGAGGTCAATCACCGTATCGTGTGATTCATGATTAATAAGGGAGAGGGCGACTATTGTGGTCTTTAGGATAGTCTTTTTTTTCTCCGGGATATTCGTTTTCTTGTCCTTGTAACATTTACAAATATTTCTTGTGTTTACCACGACTTATGTTATTGACTTATCTTAATATCCCGTTCAAACATATGATGTATTTGTAATGCTGACTCCCACATTAAAATAATACTAGTGTATTTTCTTCGAGAATATAAATTATGAAGAGTTTTGATTTACAGGAAAGAATAATATAATCTTAAGAGAAGGAAGGCACCGGGCCAATAGGCTGTTAGAGGGCGGTCATTTCGTTAACACGGATCAATGATCATTGACCTGAGTTCTCTATAAGCACCGATTCTTAACGTGGGTGATGTTCACCTTCGTTTGCTTCTTCCAAAACAAAAGGAAGCTCTATTCCCTTTCAAAATAAAAATCGAAAAATAGAAGGGCCAACGGATCACATCATCTGTGGCTTTCTAACATAACACTGTTAGAAAGTCACGGATCTCTGGATCCGTGTTTGGTGACACAAACGGATCCAGTGATCTGTGACCAGGAAGATCGGGACGGACTGGACCAGTCCGTTAGAGCCGTAACAGGCAGCATGTAAACTAGGTTCAATGATTGGGGGCTAAAATCTTGACATAAAACTCTCTAAATGTGTTCGAAATTATAGTAAACAACATTCTAAACATGTAATACTATTTTGTTGATGTCCACGACCACTCAAACAACAAATTAATTCAAGAAAATCATAAAAGTTTGGTGTTTTTTAACCAATCTTAAAGGAGCAAATCGAGCTTGATTTCTACTTCGTCTTCACCAAATGTTCGTTGATTCTTTATCTTAGAGAGTAAAAGAACTTATTTAGAGAAAGATTTGACAAAAAACGAGTGAGATTATGAGAGATTAAGTGAGGAAATTGATGGAGGTTTTTCTCCAAATTTGTGTTTCAATTTCTGAAGTGTAAATGGAGGTTAGGGTTAAGTTAGATGAAGACGTGTGCTTACAGATTAGGCCGATGCTACAAGAGAAAATAGCTATTGGGCCTGGTGCTAATAGAGCCCGTTCGCTAACAGCCTGTTGGCCCGGTGCCTTTAGAAGTACCCTAAGAGAAGCTTTAATTTTCGTATCTGTTTCACTCTTACTACTTTCTTTATTTATTAATCTTTTTTAGTTATGTTTTAGTTTCTAAAAATAAATAAAGGTAGTTCTACTTGCGCCCATGTTTTGCTAAAGCAGACGATATCTATTTAATAAGAGAGGAGGATATCTTTTCCCCTCCTCCCAATGTTACAGATTCAATGTCATAAGATTATATTTGACGGTGGAGATTTAAATTTTCAAATTGCAGCCTTGATTTCTTATTGTTAAAATGTATTGAACTACACTTTTATAATTTTGACACTGTTGTAAATTGTCGGTCTATATTCTTCAATGTGTATCGATATTTGCATGCAACTTAATGGATCTAAGGGAAGGGAAAGAGATAGAGGTAATGAGCTATACTAAAATAAAAGTGATAAACTTGAACCAAACTTTATTAGATGAATTCTTTCAAAACCTTTTCCATCTCTTACAAATTCATACAAACACTACACCATGTACATCTATTTATAGGGTGGGAGAAGTAGTAGGAAGGAGACACATAACCCATGTGTTGTCATAAAAAAGATGACACTTCTCATATGGAGCTCCCATGCAATGACACTTCTCATATGGAGCTACCATGAGATGACACCTCTCATATGGAGCTACCATAAAATGACACCACATCTAAGTAGTATTATAGGAATGTTGTACTTCTATAGATATAAGTTTAGATAAGAAAAGGTATATTAAAGGCCTCCAAATCCCTTGCATCACCAATGATTTTATGGGCGGTCACATCCCTTATAACAGATAGACCTTCTTACTTCTAATAACAACAACACCACTATGACTAAAGATAATATGATGCAAACATAACTCAACCATTGGTTTAATGTTATTCGTCCCAAATGGTGCAAAATTAGAATTAATCCATACAGGTATAGTCCTATTTGATCGGGTAGATTACTGTTTACCCCCCCCCCCCCCCCC
>BEHA01043520.1:768122-797948 GCA_002897215.1 Eschscholzia californica subsp. californica | reverse complement strand
ACGAAGGAACCCCACCTTCGTCTGGAAACTAGACGAAGGGTTCCGGTGAAAGGAACTGTAACAAAAACAGAAGGGAGAGGAGACGAGATAGAGAGAGAGAGAGGGAGAAAGAGGCAAATAGAGGAGAGAGAAGAAGAGAGAGAAGAAGAGAGAGAAGAAATTTTTCCGGCCAGCACCTTCATTCCGGCGACTTGAGGGGGAATGTTTGGTTGGAGTTTTTTTTGTTTTCCAGTGTCTTCCTCGGAAACTTTTCTGCTTTCCCCAAAACGGTGGCCATTCTTTTTATTTCCAATCCATGTGAATGGTGCGTCTCTTTTTCAAACTCTAAAAAAAGTTAAAAAAAAAAATGCAACAATATGTAAGGGGTTTTCAACAAAAATAAATTGTAATTTCATCAAAAAACATTAAAAACAAAAATAAAATAAATTGTATGCTTTTTAAATTCAAGTTCCACAGAAATTAAATGGTTTATATAGCATTTCTAAGCACCCTAGAGAAGTCTTAAAAGTTAAGACTACATTGTAAAAGTTATGTAGGCACAAGGGACTGAACCTGGGTCGCTCAAGTCATTAGGAAAAGGTCTCACCAAAAAGCCTACATGTCTTTGTTGTTATGTTTTCTTTAAACTAATATTGTAATCCTTGTGAAGCAGAGTTACAATAGTAGTCGATACGGCTAGGCCGAGGGGGGCCATGGCCCCCTTTAGCCTAGTTGTAGTTCCGTCCTGAGTATGACCAAATTTACCTTTTTCAGCAACATAACAAATGTTTCCTAACTACTTTATATGATCGTTAAACTAATACAAGACGAAGCGCCTTGGATTATTGTCTTTAGAAAAATTATTGTCCTTTGGTTGAAATAAATCAAGTTTTTTTTTATGAAGGAGACTTGCATTAAAGAAAACGTCACATACACGAAAGCTAAATAAACGCGGAAATAAAAGAGGGTACTACATTCTAAATTTTATTTTGACTATATTTACGACCCCATTTAGCGAGCGCGTCTGCCTGAGTATTGCATTCTCTCGGAACATAGGCGAAGATAAGCCCTGTGAATTTAGCCTTGAGTTCCATAATTTGTTGTGTGATTCGTTTGGATTGCCAGTAAAGTCCTACACTTTTGCCGTTGATGGAAAAGACTGGATAGTACAGCAATACTTTCGCATTCTGAGATCTCACTGAATCCGCAACAGCTATGATGTAGTTTGCCTCTGCATCTCAGATAATACAACCAATACCAGCTGGTTCATTGATGTTGGTAAAAGAGGCGTCAACGTTGATCTTCAAATATGGTGTCGATGGAGGACTCCATGTTTGATCCTTAGTTGTTTCCCTGCATTTATTCTTAGTAATGGACTCAATTTTGAGTGGAGTAGTCGAGGTATTGTTTATCCCCTCTATCATTTGCAAAGGGTTTTGCTTAGTCTTAGAAAAGCAATTTTCACATCGCGCTTTCCAAATAAACCAAAGGATTTTGGCATACAAGTTAGTAATTTCTTCATCTAGAGTTTTCCATTGTTGGATCCAGTGTATTATGGTTGTAATGTGATCTGTTCGAACCTGGTAGTGAAACCAAATAGCTTTTGCGAAAGCGCAGTGAAGCATCACATGGTCAAGAGTTTCATTCTCATTACAGTTAATACATGAGTAGGTATTGCCAATAAATCTACCAATTTTAACTTTCACTGGTAAACTATTAGTACAACATTTCCATAAAAATAATTTTATGCAGGGAAGAGTATTCATGTTCCAGATAAAAAACCAAACTCTCAATTTGATTCAACTGTTTCGATAAGGATTTCCAGGGCCAGGAATTGCTAGTTTTAGGAGGTTTGGGTTTATGGGAGTTGTGGAAATATTTCCCTTTGAGCACTTTAACCCAAATCGCTTGAAGATTGTTAATGATGCGCCAGTTAATTTTTTGGAGGAAGGCTTGGTTGTCGAGATGAGGCAGACGAAATCCGAGACCGCCCAGCTTACGCGATTTGCAAGTGGCTAACCAGTTGATGGTATGGATTATTTTGGATTTTCCTCACCAGAAAATCCTTTGGAGGGACTCAATGCTGTTGCAAATAATACTACAAATTCCATCTCTATATTTGTGTTGTTTTATACCCAACATACTTATTATGATAAATTTAATGAAATAGATATGACATAATCTTAACAAAAAAATAGATATGACATATCTTATATGAATTTAAGGCCTTTTGATACGACAAAAGCCCTAACCAAAGAGCTTATTTTTCAGTTACAAACTACCTCATAGGCCTGTCACCAGAAAAAAACCTCATAGGCGAAAAGTTTGTAGCTAAATCACTTTGCAACGATACTTTTGGTTACCGATTATTTGTCATAAATAAATTTCATTTGCTATGGATTTTGTTCATTTGCTACGGATACAAGCCGTAACAAAAGGCCTTCAAATTTTTTAATGGCTGCTACTACTAAAACATTTGGTGGCCAATACGTGGACAACCGTTTTTCTTATATGGACAACTATCTTATGTGGACAACCAAAATAATTAAAATTTTTATATGGACACCAGTTTCTAAGGGGACAACTCTCTATTACTTTCACTCAAGTCCGCTTAGAATTAGATGTATTATTTTAACACCTCCCTCTTTTCTCCATAAACCGTAAGTAAGTTTGGTCTTCTTTTACTACTTCACCTTCATCGTCAACCCAAAATTTTAGAGAGAAAATTTTTTTGGAGAAGTTTATGACATCAAACAAAGGGAAGGGAATTGTTGAAGGATATTCCCAACCACAAAGATCAGATCTAAAAACCCTAAAACCCGTTAAACTTTTAAACCCTAGAAATACAAACAAGTAGAGCCGCTCGTGCTTCGTGGAAAATCGACGAAACACAAGAGATCTTAACTTCTGACTTTTTGTTAAGAAAAAAAACTTCTGACTTGCCAATTTCGTAGAAAACTAGTTGTCCACTTATTGGCCACAAAAAATTTTGGGAGGATCCATCGGGTGCCGCCTCCTCCCCTCACACCCCCCTTGGATTCATCCCTGATTACTGTGTGATTGATGCTCGTGACATGTGGATTTGATCAAATGGGGATAGTGTGGGGTGCGTTTCACCAAAATATGTCGCTCTGGGACTAAAATTAAAGCAAAAAAGCGGGTTCATCATGTGACAGAGAATATAATAAATGATGATGATATTATGATGATACCATCAATCGCTAATAGGAACTAAAATATGAGAAAATGGGTTGGAGGCCCAAAATTTGAAGGATTTGGGAGAATCGAACACAGAATAACTCTAAATACATACCAGGTCCAAATATCATAGAAAGTACTCCGTTTTCTCTTTTCTTTTTTCTTCTTCCTCTATTACTCTTGGATGGGACATATCTCCCTCAACTAAATACTTCTTCTCTGTATCTTATATTATTTGTTGGTTATTAATTATACCATTAATTTTGATGGGGTTTTAACTCTTCCACTAGGGTACCAAATAGAAACCCTAACATAAATATTTGAATTATATTGTCAAATTTTTTCCTAAAATGTACTTCAATGTTTCAAATTAAGTGAAGTAGGTTTAGGGGTGGGAAACAGGTCGTACTCATGGGAAACTCAAGTCCAGCCTCGGGCGTTTCAGGTACCTTATACTAGGGGTGGGAATCGGGCAGGTATGGGCGTCCACGGGTAAAAACACTTCGAACTCGGGCGGATCGGGTAGATCTTCTCTTTGGCTTTTAGGGTAGTCAGGTAGATCGGGCGGGTAATTTTTAATTTTCCTCTGCCCAAAGCCCGCCCACACCCGCTAAAGGAGTCGGGTTGTCGGGCAACGGGTGGCTCGGGTATCGGGCATAGTTCTTCATCCAAGTCTAAATCATTTTTTTATTTGTTTGTTTAGAGAATCAATTCATTTCTTCTTTCATATTTCAGTTGATTGTTAATGTTATATATATATATATATATGCTTGTATTTGGTCTAGATCTTGTTTACAAATTTGTATTGGTCTTAGTTATAGATCTTGTATAGATAACCGACACGATGCTTTAACCTATTTTAGAATCCTTGTGTAGTCAGAGTTTCTCTCTTTCCACTTAGAAATACATTATGTGATTGAAATTGATATTGTATACGCCACAATTCAGATGAGAGTTAAAAACGCAATTAAAGTACAAGTACAAGTGAGTGTGCAATGTGGTCCTTTTGGTTTTGCAACTACTACTGAGCAAACACCAACTTTAAAGGATGAGCATGAGTTTATGAGACCATTTTCAGATAAGCATATGGACCTTTTCGAGACCTTCTGCTTGATATTTTTCAAAACTATGTTGTAGAATTAATTCTATTATTGGTGGTTAATGCTATACAGATTACAAGTTTTGCGAGTGTTAGACCATTTGACTGTTGTTTTTATTACAATTCTATGTTGTAAGAGACAATGTATTTTAGTAGAACTTGAGGAAAATAACCGTGTCGGAGGCACAGGTTATGCCTAGTATATATATATGTTTGTATTTGACCTAGATTTTGTTTACAAATTTGTATTGGTCTAAGTTATAGATCTTGTATAGATAATCAGAAACTCATAGAGGAATGAAATAGAGAGAGAAAGAAATGGAAGAAAGAGAAACACTAGCAGAGTACCAGAACGACAGAAAGAGAAGTGGAAAAGGCAAGTGTTTAGGGGGAACGTGGGGTATATATAATAGGGTAGTGGTGGAGTTATTAACCCTAGATCTAACGGATGAGCGATATCTTAGAGATCCCTCATCTCACGGTAGGGCTGGGAAAACGGTCCGGAAACCCGCGATCCGGCCCGTTCGGCCCGAACCGTGGGAGACCGATGACCGAAGCAGCCCCGAGCCGGGTTAGCCCGGCCCGATATAACGGGCTAATAGGGCCGGGCTCGGACAAGTTCTCAATTCCGAGTCCCGGCCCGTTAAGCCCGTCCGAAGCCCGGCCCGATGAGTAACCCGTATGTTAGCCCGATAGTTTGCCCGTTAGTGGAGCCCGAAGAGTAGCCCGATAGTTTGCCCGAATGTCCGCGTGTTTTTAATGAATCCAACGGCTGAGATTACATGTAATCTCATCCGTTGGATTAAATATCACCTGCCTATAAATACCCCTCAATTCCCAGGTAAAACCCTAATGCCTCTCTCTCACTGACCGAACCCTAATGCCTCTCTCTCTCGTCCGCCGCTCTCTCTCTCTCTGTTTCCGGCGCTCTCTCTCTCTCTTTCCACCCCCCTCTCTCTCTCTCTCTTTCAGCCTTAGCCCTCAAACCATAATCTCTCTCTAGGGTTAAACGTTTTGGTTATTAAAGAACACATCTTCATCATCTAGACATCTACTGTTGGTCGACTCTAAAAGAACACATCATCATCATCTAGGTTAAAACATCAATATGGTAAGTATCTCATCATCATCTCTCTGATTTTCCATTAAATACTATGGTTATGATTACTTTGGTCGAAGTCTCTGTTCACATCATCATCATCTACTGTTGGTCGAAGTTGGTCGAAGGTTATTATCTCTCTGATGCTTAGTTCATGATGGGTATACGCTGATGATCTTTAAGATCAAATGAAGCGGTTAAGCCTTCGAACTAATCTTAGATAGGTTTTTTTTTTATTTTGTGTTATTAGTTTGTTATTTGTTTTTTATTTGAGAAAAGTAATGTAATGTTTATTTGATCTTATATATGTTGGTTATTATTAAGATGTAACAGATCTCTGTTTGATCAGACAGATCAAAGTTATAAACCTTTGATCTGTCTGATCAAAAGGGTCTGTTTCCTTTTCTGTAATTTTTTTTTTGTGGTTGATGAATGAAGTCGGATGTAAGATGTTAACAGATCTCTTTTGGTCAGACAGATCAAAGTTCTAAACCTTTTATCTGTCTGATCAAAAGGGTTTGTTTCCTTTTCTGTAATTTTTTTTTTTTTTGTGGCTGATGAATGAAGTCGGATGTAAGATGTTATTGTTAACAGATCTCTTTTGATCAGACAGATCAAAGTTCTAAACCTTTGATCTGTTTGATCAAAAGGGTTTGTTTTCTTTTTTGTAATTTTTTTTTGTTGTGGTTGATGACTTTAAAGTCGATGTAAAATGTACCGACACAAAAACTAGTGGAAATCTTTATTTTTTTTGTTTGTTCTGAAACAGAACACTCATTTGATTAAACAGATCAAACTCAAATGAGTGTTCTGTTTCAGACCGGTAGATAACATTGATTGATGATAGATCATAGTCTCGTAGATAATAAATTTTCTTTTAGTTCTGAAACAGAACACAAACATTGAGTTTGATCTGTTTAATCAGACAGATCTGAGTCATCTGACTATCGATCTGTCTGATTAAACAGATCCGAGTGTTCTGTTTCAGAATCATTTGGTAATTAATAATATTATAGATCTCTTGTTTAGAACCATTAGATCTCTTTTTTTAAACAACTTGGTGAGACTTGATCATTGATTAAAGTATTTTTTTTTTTTCAAACAACTCAGTCAGACTAAAGAGTCAACATGATGATCTTGCCTTCATGTTCAGGACAATTAAAAACAAATCTTCTTATTTTCTTTCTTTCTTTTCCAAAACATATCTTTTCTAAAACTACTTCTCTTCTTCTGTTTTTCAAAACTTCTCTTCTTCTCTCTTTCTTTCTTTTTTAAACCCAGTTTTCTAAACTTCATTTCTATTTACTTTCTTTTTCTAAAACAAATATTTGTTAAAACTACTTCTCTTCTTTCTGTTTTTCAAAACAACTCTTCTTTCTGTTTTTCAAAACAACTCTTCTTTCTATTTCTAAAACAACTTACCTTCTAAGTTCTTAAACTTGTCTGTTTTTGAACTTGTCTATTTCTAACTTCTATGTTTCTTACCTTCTCTGTAGGACTCATGATTTCAGACTGGATCACTTGTCATTCCAGTTTTGGATGCGTTGTTTAAACACTTAGAAGGACCGAATTGATGAAGAACCTAAATGGTTCTCTCAATTGTGGACACTTCTTTGTTGTTAGAACACTGTAACCAAAATGGGTGATTCAAGGAAGCTGGTTAGAAATTGAATGTCCGAACGAATATTGATGTTCCTACAAACCGATGATGAAATTCGTTATCTTAGATCTCTCATGAACTCAGCTTAGTAGAATGACTTTCTATGTTGGCTGTGGTTCTACTTAGGTTGATTTGACGGAGAGTCAGAGTGGTGCTCATGGAGAAGTATCTCCTGCTGGTACTGCTGATCCTCCTGTTCCTGGTGTGTCTGCCCCTGCTGGTTCTCCCGCAGGCGAAGTAGATGTGCTGACTGGAACGTCAACCTGTGCGAGAGGCAGAAGTTCTAAGGTTTGGAACTTTTATTCATTTCATGATGCTCCTGATCCTAAAAATGGAGGCAAGATCGTTAAAATGGCAAAATGTAACTTTTGTGGTGTTTCTCGAAATTCAAAATCTTCTAACGGGACAACGCATTTCAAGAGACACACATTTAAGTGTGCTAAAGCACTAAAAATCGACTTGACTCAATCAAAGTTGGTGCAAGATCCAAACAGTGGTAATATGGGTTCATTTCAGTTTAGTCAAGCGAGAGCTCGCAAAAACACGATCAAGCTTTTAATCCTTCGCGAGTTGCCGATGCAATTTGTGGAGGACCCCTTCTTTCAATTTTATATTACTGATTCCTTCCATCCTGGGTTCAAGTCATTTTCTAGGAGCACTGTTAGAAATGATATCCTTAAATACTTTAAGGAAGAAAAAGATGCACTCAGAAATGTTTTACTTAGTGCTCCTGGTCGAATTGCTCTTACTTCTGATATTTGGTCTTCGAACCAGAGGCTTAGTTACATGTGCATTACAGCGCATTATATTGATGAAATTTGGTGTGTCCAAAAGAGAATCATCTCTTACATTCTCTTGGACAAGTCTCATACGGGGGAGCACATTGCCAACGTTTTGTATGATAAGCTAACTAATGACTGGATGATATCTGGCAAAGTGTTTTCCTTGTCAATGAATAATGCAAGTGCAAATACTGTGTCTGTTTCTCGTTTAATCGAGTTAATGCCTCATTTACCTTTGAGAGGCGAATTATTTCACGTTCGATGTTGCTGTCATATCTTGAACTTGGTTGTTCAGGATGGTTTTAAAGTTCCCCAGTTTAAAGAAATGCTTACACGGTTGAAAGGTTGTCTTGAATATATCTCCGCATCGGAGACTCGAAATGCACAATTTCGAACACATTGTGAATCAAAAAACTATTCTCCTAAAAAATTGCAGTTAGATGTAAAACATCGTTGGAATTCAACCTATCTTATGTTGAGAAGTGCCCTTCCGTTTAAGGATCCGATTGACTCGTTCTTATCTGATCGATCTCCGCCTTTTGTCTTATCGAGTAGTGATTGGCAGCACGCCAATTTGTTGTACAAGTTTTTGAAGCCTTTTTATGAGGCAACCAACTTCTTTTCTGGTGTTGATTATGTGACTTCTAACTCCGTCTTGGAGTATTTGGTTGATATTGGGATGGTATTTTTAGATAATCGGCACGATCCTATGTTTGCGGGCATTATTCATTTCATGGAGGCTAAATTTTGCAAGTATTGGGGTGAAACTCCCGTATTGTTTGGTGTTGCATGTATTTTAGATCCAAGGATCAAAATGAAAGTTCATATGCTCTTAACCGAACTTGAGAATTGTTTCGATACTTCGGCTCATGTTATCAAGTGTTCTACCGAGCAATCTGCCACCATGATCGGCAAGTTACGTGAATTATTTAAAGAGTATACGGCTGATTTGAGTGTGCCTACATCCGTTTCTTCGTCGTCTACTGTTGATCAACCTCAGAGTGAGCTCGATGGACCGTCTAGGCGTGGTGCTTTGTGGAGAAGTATTAAGAGAGTCCGAAAGGACCCAATAGCTACCGCTTCCGAAGAAATATCTAGATATGAGTCTGAGCCAGATCCTGCGGTCGATAATATTGAGAAGTTTGATGTTTTGGGTTGGTGGAGTGAGAACGAGAAGAGGTATCCGATTTTGTCCCGAATAGCACGTGATGTTCTTGCTGTCCCGGTTTCGACTGTTGCTTCCGAGTCGGCTTTCTCTTTAGGTAAAAGAATTTTGGGGGACTATCAGAGTGGCCTAACTCCGGAAATGTTGGAGTGTTGTGTTTGTCTTAAGGATTGGTGGAAACATGAGCTTAATGTTACTTTGAAGGAGTTTGATCCGTTAAACGACGGGTTTCCCGAACCAACTCCTAGTCCTAGCATTTCTCAAGTTCAATAGCTCGATTAATGAATGAAGGAGAGAAATGTAACTTTTTGTTTATATTTTGGACTTTTTGTTATTAAAGTGTTGGAGGGAGGGAAATGTACTTTTTGTTATTAAAATGGGTGATTATGTAATTTTGTTTATGATGATAATCATATATATAATGGTTGGTATTTTATTTAATTATTGTTTTTGTATTAAATTATTGTTTTTTTATTAAATTATTGTTAATTTTTATTTTTTTAATAATTCAATAAACCCGAGCCCGCCCGACCCGAGCCCGCCCGACCCGAGCCCGTTGGAACCCGTTCGGGTAGTCGGGCTCGGACGGGCTATGGGCACTTCATGTCTTAGATTCGCCCGGCCCGACCCGCCCGGCTCATTACCTCGGGCTCGGCTTATCCGAGCCCGATCCGCCCGAGCCCGGCGCTTGGTAGCCCGAGCCCGACCGAGCCCGCCCGATTCCCACCCCTATCTCACGGCATACGTTCTCTCCGCCTTATTGAAGATTTGAAGTGGATTTCTTCTTTTAAGCTTCCTAATGGACCACAAATGGCCGGGTATATATAGACACCAATCGGGCTTGCCCTATCGGACTCGGGTGTGGGCGGGAGGTCGGGCAAGGGGTTTTACCCGCGCACGCCCACCAAATTTCATCGGGCCGGGCGAGATCTACCCGCAACGGGTAGCGAGTGTCCGCGGTCAGTCATGGGCTCGGGTACCCATGGACGGTTTCGGGCTCGCGGACAACAATCCCACCCCTAGTCCATTGTTTAGGTTGACTATATTTGACATCAAGTCTTGTCACATTCCAACTCCCTGACAACCTCAACTCCCTGACAACCTAGTGTTTCCAGCGTTAGCCTCAGTTCTACAGTGTGCAAAATAGTAGTCGAGTCAGGAGCAATATCTAGCAAGGGTATGAGCTGTTTAAGCGACCATTCTTGTTTGGGTTTCAGTTCCTCAGAAGCCTTGGGACAAGATCTGGTAGCATGACCCAAGTATCATTCTTGGAGATTGATTTCCATTTCTAGACAGTTGTTCTTCCTTCATCTTTCTTGGTCGAGCAAACAAATTGGGTCTGCTGGATGAAATCTCAGATTTAGCGACGGCAGCCTCCCTCACGAAAGTCCAATTCTGTCAATAAAATGTTAATCAATTTTGCCAAGAGAATTTACATTTTATAATCAGAACACCACATTATATTGCGAAGGAGAAGAAAATTTTCAGAATCAGCTAGCTATACATCAACTTCAGTTTGCTGCAAACAGATAACTGATGTTTTTCATCCTATCTTGTAAAGGAACAGATGGTTGTTTTGATGCTTATATACTATAGTTGATGTTTCATTAACCCAAACTGGTCTAATTTCTCCTAACCAAATTCTTTCACTGTTTCATCGCATACCAGGAAAGAAGACAAGTTCGTACAAAAAATAAGATGCTCGTTTCTTTCACCTAAGATTGCTTCTGTGCAAAATATTAATCTCTGAACCTCTAGCCTTTCGTTCTCTAATTGTAGATAATAAAACCTGCAAAATATTATCCGCCTCTTCCGTGCAACTAAATTGGATACTCATATGAAAAAGTGGCATTGGAGTAGAGTGGCGCTTCCATCTCTTTGTCCTTGTAGTACTGCTAGTTGTTCCTTTCTTCTGCATATGCTCTCTCAACGGTGTCTCTGAACTGCTCCCTCCGACAATTTCCAAGACTTCCTCTTCTCTGTCAACGTGAATCACACTCTCCAAGTTCATCTCCATTTCGATTTCCCACTCCAAATCCGCAGCAACACCATTGAAGTCTGGCTTACCTAATTTTACAAGACTGGAACACCTGACAACCAAGACATGTCTCTCTGTGATGACAACGAACGTGCCTGCCTGTTTCAGGGCTTTGCACATCACAAATTCCTCATCCTTAAGCCTGCCATCATCAGTTTCCATAAGCATCGATGTCCCTATCGCTTCTTCCCAGGAGTACGGCCTCAATGGCAGATCGCTCCTAAGACGCCTAGGCAAACGAGCCCGAAGGCGGTGAGGTTGGTGATGGCTGCTTCTATTTCTGATGCTTTGTGCAGTTCTCCCAGTGACGTCAAGAATGCTTGCTACTGGTCTGGCAACAAGTCCTGCAGTTCCTAAGGCAATACCTGCACCAAATGAAAACAAGCCTGTACAGTAAGAGAATGCTTGCACAACTAAAATTGGACTTCTCCATGATGGTGATAATTATGGTGGGCATAATTGAAGCTAATTACATCTTTGTTTCTACCTGAGAGGACCCCGGGGAGGCCATGTTTCTCTGCTCCGCTGACTGGTGACTGAAGGAATCCAGTAAGAGCCTGGCAAAGGGAGGTCGTATATGGATTATAATGCACATATAATGCAGGAAGCGTAAGGAAGGAAAGATATTAGAACTTGCAATATTACTGGATATATTTATCGGGTTATTTACAAGATTCATTCTGAAGTAGTTAACGCTCCAGGGAAATACATCAATAAAACATAATGCTCTTTGGAATCTTCAGCAAACAGATTGACATGGTGTTTTATGTACCTCTAGGAATTCATTCAATAAACCTTTGTTGTGTGCTGTTAGACCCTTCCTCTGTTCCTCAATTCTTTTAACAGCCTCGTCGCCATCAAATGTAAATGCAACAATGCTCTGCAAGCACACAAGTACTTAAAATGAAACACATGAAGTGATCCTCGGAGTAACTGAACGTAAACATGTTCTGTTACTATACCTTGTGTGCTGCTTTGCTGAACTGGGTGGCAGCATTACTAACGGCATAGATGGTATTACTGAATAGACTCGTTGTGCCTTCTGCCATTGCTGTAATTAGTTCTGAAGGGCTCTGCAGAAAAATATTCTTAAAGTTGCGACTCCTTGCTATCATCTGACCAGGCTAATAACGATTAAATAGTTATAAAACTTCACTCACCTGCAAAACACCCCTGGCCGGAACAGATAAAAAATCTTTGATGCCAAGTCCCATGTTCCTCGCAAACCCCATAGGGTTACCTATTACACCAGCAGACCCAAATACCTGCAATTTTAACAATTAGAACAAAGTACGTTTTCCAAAAAGAACTATTGAAACAAAGTATATTTTTTCGCCACAAGACACAAGTACTTCAAATTTCAGCAAGAACGATGTGAGGGGTATTTACAAGTATGCTAGCCATACAAAAAAATCATCATTAGCAAGTACTTATACGGCACGAGAAGTACAACTCTGCCTGTCAAGCTTTTACCTGTAGCACAAGCAATAAGAATGTTGTAGATGCATGCAAGAACGCATAGTATTAAAGACGGCACTGAAAATGAAGTACAGAGTGCTTTGGAGAATAAAATAAAGACATCAAAACTCAACCAAACCTTGTACATCTCATGAAGAAGTTGCCTAGAATAATGCCTGACGAGAATTTCTTGGAAGGACTCCAAGCTAGCCATATGATGTGCAATGGTTAGTTGTTTAAGATATACTGGTGCTCCCTCAACATCTGCAAGTGCCATAAGGCCTCTCTAAAATCAATTTGGATTAGTATTAACGTATGGTACCTTGTACAAAAGCTAGTAGCATAAATATGTACTTCCTACAAGAAGTACTTGGAGTGAAAATAAAGTATCTCTTGCAAACATGGAGCACGGAATGTATGAACAAATAAACACAATTGCTGCATATGATATCTCACCTGAAAAGAAGTGCTGCTGACATTACTGAGCAACCTTGTCGGGGTAGGGGTATTGTTTCTAAGCATCCAGGGAACACTAGAAAAGCTGAAAGATGGCGACATGAATCAATTAAAACATTCAGGTGATAAGTTTTTAAGTGGCATTAAAGAAACAAGTTCTCACAAAAGTGAAAAGAAAATGTGAACTGTACACCAACAAGCGATCTTGATGAATAACTAAAAACAAGGCAATTAAATCATAAAGCAAGACCGCATTCTGTTGTTTGATTTGGACTAATATAGTTTATTCAAGTCAGCTATCCTATTTTCGACTTGTCTATAGGACTAAAGTGACCCCTGTCTTCCTTTAGAGGGTTGCTGCAGCTTTCAACCACCTTGCAGAAGATCAGAAGATCAAAAGACCAGGAGATCCTGTGGCTAATTCCAAGAATGAATGAACATATAAACTATATGGATCCCGTGACCTATGACCTGGAAACTCAAACAAGAGTTCCAGATTCAATTCCAAGAAGTAAGAACCATAAACAATGTAGTACAATGAGTTTCAATTCTTAAGAGTAATACAAAATATATTTCCATGTTGGGGAAATGATCTGGAACCTGGCATGTCAGACAGGAGCTCACAAATACTCAGAAAAAAACTGGGAGAAAAAGATGTCACATATACTTTAAAAAGGAATGAAACAAAGTGGGACACAAAGAGCACAAGCTCAATTATTAGTGATTTATCTCTACAGATTAAAGTTACTAACTCACCTGAAAGTGACCTTTATAGGAGCCAAATCAAATAATTCAACATATATCTTCGTTTGTCTTCTTGCTAAGAGGTGAATTTTCTGCCAAGGAGCTCCAATTGGCACTACTAAAGGTAAAGGCGGACTGGGGCTGCAACTCTCTAGGAATTTTGAAACATTTACTGAATAAAACTGGCTTTTACTTAGTTTGGAAGAGTTAGAATTCTGAGTACTGAAGAGTTCTTGTGCGAAATTCGCACCATGGGTGGAACTGACATCTAGCGATGTTTTCCTCTGTACCCTGAAAACTACTGCTCTACCAAAATCAAACAAGCCCAAAATTACTTCTTCTTCCAGCTGGAGGTGCAAAGCTGCTAATCTGCAAGCATTCACTAAATTCTAAGTATCCAAGAAATAGTACAGATTCCATATAAAAACATCAAATCCAAGAATTAGAACCTTAGACTTATATATCGAAAGGAAACCAGTGATATGTCCTTGGTCCTCCATTTAGCTGCAGCTAAGCAGAAAATAGGATCAGATGAGCAGTCAGAACCCTCTTCATTCGCACTTCCATCTTTTATCCTTGAGCTACCATCCTCACTTTTCAACTGGCCTATAAAATTTCTTCTGTTATCATGATCAAATGACAGGATGACCGGATAAGGGGTATTATGCAACTGATTATCTATCTGCAATGATGAGATCTGGAAGGAAAACTTTTGCTGATCCACACTTTGCCGTATTTCAATCTTGGTGTCGTTTGCACATGCAAAAAGTAACTCCTACAAAATAAATGTAATAATGATTAGATGCATGAGGAATCACAAGAAGAAATTAGATAACATACTCTTTTGCTAATACTTTTGAATCAAAAAGCATAATGAATTATTTTCAGATAAAGAAACCGAAAAATCTATTGAAGTAACCTGAGAATACGAGTTGATTAGGGATATCCCGATAAGTGAAAGATGAATTGATATTCTCTCACTGTAGTCACCAAATATCTCCTGTTTCTGATCAAGATTCTTTTTGCCTTTCAATCCGAGGAAACTTGTGTCCTTCATATCTCCCACAGTATGACGACTTGAATCGATAATACTAAGAACCTGTCAGACAAACGAAAGTCATTGAACTAAGGGAAATTAGGACTGCGGAGTTTAGTTCTACAAAGACTGACCACCACGAACATACCTTAACCGCTCCTTCAGCATGGGAAGTGAGGAATAATCTTTTCCCAGGCCTCTGAGGAAAGAAATAAAAGTGAGAAAACACCCTGAAAATTCTCCACACGAAATCGAAATCATCTACAGTGTTCCATCACTCGAAATTCGTTAGACAATAACGTAGTACCATTCCATACATTTTAGCTTTATATTGCATATTGCACTTAGCATCCCTCGAAAAAGTATAATAAACAAAAGAACGGATGAAAAGTAGGAGCATAAGAAAAAAAGAATCTAATAAACAGAAATCATACCGAGAAAGGTTGTGTTTGTTTTTTTATTTGTGTCTGAAACCAAATTGACTGAATTATTTTACAATTAGATGTTGTTTTCTAATCTGAATCTGAATTTGCTGAACTAATAATTTGAAATTTATACCCCCTAATTAATTTTCATGATAAAACAAGAGAAGCCTAATTTCTCTTTTTCTAATAAATATAAATGAACCCTAACTGGATTAAGGTTTTATTTCTTTTTCTCCTTCTCCACTGCTGAAGAAAAAGATAACCTCTAATGTCTTCCTCTCCCACTCTCCTTCTCCTTTCTCTCTCTCTCTCTCTCTCTAACCGAAGGTTTCTCTCTCCTAACCGCAGGTCGGCAATGGTTAACGTTAACCCTCGCCATATCGGAGGAGGGTTTCGAACAAAATGAGTAGACCCCCGCCAGATCTGATGAGGGCCGTACAAGGGGATCCTCGCCAGATCCGGCGAGGGCTATCACGATTACCCTCACCAGATCCGGCGAGGGCTATCACGATTACCCTCGCCAGATCTGACGAGGATCCGAACAAGATGATTTGGTTTGTGTTTGGTGTTGTGTTGGTGGTGGTGGGCTGACTCTGGTTTGTGATGGTGTGGTGGTGGTGGCAGTGGTGATGTGGTCTGAGGAGGTGGGTATGTGGTCTGAGGTGGTGTTGTGTCTTGCGGCGGCGGTTTGTGGCGGTGACAGGAAATATTTGGATGAAGCAAGATTTTTCTAAAACACAAGGGCATAAGCATCATTTGACCTATTTCAGAAATTTGGACCTTTCAGACTTGTTTTGAAGTCTAAAATATGTGGTCTCTTTTTCAGCTCATTCAGACCCCAACCCAATTCAGCTACATTTTCAGATTTTCTTAAATTTAAAAAGAAACATCTGACATCTGAAATGACACAATTCAGATTCAGAACCGAAAAAAATAAAAAACAGACAACCAAAATATTTCACAGCATAGAACTAAACTCAGCAGCCAGAAAACTTTCTCTCTGAAAAAGTTCTTGATAGTTTCTTAGAAATTCATGTCTTACCTGCTGAGGGTTAAGAGATAGCTTGCATTAGCATAAACAAGAACTTTCATACAACAGTAATAGATATATGGTTTTTTTGAGCTTACCCCCTCAACACTAATCAGTGATTGAGTTTACCCCCTTCAGTAATTAGTAATTGAACTTACCCCCTTGAGTTTAGAATTTTGGCAAAACTACTAAGGACATGTTTGGCGTGGGATAATAAAATCATAAATAAAATCTTGTGAATATTGAAGGAAAGATGAGAACATTTTACAGCAGCGTCAGTAACAAAATGCTACTAAATTTCCTTGTTACCCTTCATCAGTCGTGGTTAAAGTATCATACATTTTGTGTTTCTTTATTGACTATTAATCTTGTGAATTGTCTCGAAAAATGATATGATATACTCATCATTTGCGTAACATTTTGATTATTTCTATTATTTTATTCCATATTGAACAAAACATATATGCGACATACTTCCATTCCGAAAACAATATAGACCGAAATCGTAATTTGATACCTTGACCAGAACAAGTTACATTCATATTGTCGGAGCAGTATCAAGAGATATAACACAATATTCGTAATCATTGCAAGACTAACTTCCTTAGCATGGAAGGATCGCAACAGCAAAATATTCAAAGACTCCAATGCAGTAACAAACCTAGACATAGATGACGTAAAAGGAACATTTTGGTGTTGGGCTAAATGTTTAGCTAAGCTTAAGCACGCATCATAAGGTAGATGTTGTGGGTAATTGGGAGGCGTGGATGTCGTCAGAGATCCAATGACCTCCCTAAATCAAGTAGGGTTTCTTTTCTTCTTTTGATATATTAATTCAATTTTTTTTAAAAAAAACTTCCTTAGCATGAATGAAGAATTAAGTATCGGACCTCAGATGTGGATGGCAAGTAGATAGGTTGGTGTTCCTTTATATCGTCAAGAGCATATGCCCCTAAAACACGCTCTCCAGGGACCTAGATGTTTCCACAAAAGTATAATTAGCGACCATCACAGAGAATCCGTTAGAGCAGCAGTACGAGTAATACCTCAACAATGAGACGATGAGAATAGCAAGGCTCATCCCAAGCATAACGGCAAGACGTGTAAGAATGTATAGTTGTTTCAAATGCTTCAC
Organism: Eschscholzia californica subsp. californica; assembly: GCA_002897215.1. Lineage (NCBI taxonomy): Eukaryota > Viridiplantae > Streptophyta > Magnoliopsida > Ranunculales > Papaveraceae > Eschscholzia > Eschscholzia californica. The sequence goes on along the minus strand of BEHA01043520.1, from coordinate 780,644 downwards.
ATTTTTGTTGGTATATTCGTAGCCTCTGTTAAGTAGCAAAGAGAAAACATAAACAAGCCTCTCAATTGATGACTTAACAACTAACATTACACAGAACAAATACAGGGTCACGAGAGTTAATTTCCACGGCATACAAGTATCTCTACTACATCAATTATTTTCCAAGAATCCTGAGCTAAGATGTACATCCAGATGAGGAAAACAGAACTTGCAATTGAGTTATCTGTAGTTCAATTACCAAGTAGAACCAACCTGTTGACACCATTCCTGGACATGCACAACAAAGCATTGCTTACTTGTCACAGTCCATAGAATGGTCCTTCTAGTAGAACCAGACCAACCCATTAACCCATCCCGAAATCACAAATCACCACTACACAGTCGATTTACACATCAGACCCTCAAAAATCTAAATTTCTAGACAAGCAAAAAGGGTCAAACTATGTGCTATTTGGATTTATGACCGAAGCTGTCAATTTTCAAGATATTCAAATTGAGTTGCTCTAGAAAAAGGCAATGCATGTGATTTAACAATTGACAGTCGCAGCATGAAAACCATGAACCACTTTTAGACATTTTTTTTAAGAGTTTACATTAATCTATAAACGAGTTGGGTCAACGCAGTGGCGTGGCAGAGAATTTAGGGGCCCGGTGCGAAATTTAAATCGGGCCCCCTTATTTAGAAGTCTCTCCTGCCGGCCTACAAAAAAATAACATTGGACTATCTACCATTTAGCCTAAATCAGGCTTGCCTACAAAAAAAAAAATAACATTGGGCCTTAGAGTGTGTACAAAGAAAATAACATCAGGTCTCCATGCTCCACGAAAATGAAAAAACAATTTGGAAGCTACTTGTTGGATTTGAACCTGTGATCTTTGTGGTTTGAGGCGGCCGGCGGGTAGCACACCAGCCGACCTATCTTCTATATATGTTTTAGAGTGGGTTTTAAATTATAAGTATTTTCTTTGTGTAAATTTTTCAGAAGAGGGGCCCTTAGGGAGTGGGGGGGCCGTGCGGTCGCACCCCCTCACCCACGCCCCTGGGTCAACATTTCTCCTAACAGACAGAATTGCCTAAATGTCCAAAAAACACTCATAACTACTCACCTCTTCAGAAAAGTTGTCAATTCTGTATGGCATAAACAAAGTATTGTCATCAGATAGAAGAATTAAGTTTGTCCCCGAACTTCCATGAGAGCTTCCTACAACCTTCTCATCTCTAATGGAAACATCAGCATTTTGCACTTCAACCCGTATCATATTTAATGTACCACAAGCATAACTTCGCATTTTCACTTGGGTGTCACCTAGATTATCAGGAGAAAAGCTGCCCGACCACATCCATCCAGGTTCGTCAAAACAAAGAGATACCAGAAAATCCCTGCCAAATATAGAAAGAAAAAGGAACCACTTTCTAACTAACCACTGATAAAAGCACAAATATTCATGGAAGGCATCAAGACGCTACTTTTCATATGATACCAAACAACATCCAACAAGAGAACCACCTGGCTTCAACTGCATAATAAAAGATGCTATTACCTTGTTGTATCAGACAAGTGCAGGGGGCAATGTTGTCCAACTCCTAAGCGGAAAACTTGATCAGTTCCCTTTTGCTTGAAACGTAGATCCTTGCTACAGGCATTACTGATGACATATCTGCAGAAATTTAAAGCCAAACAGGTTAAGTTTTCTTAACGTATATAACATACGAATGATGATTTCGTGAAAGTGTAACCCGTACATCATAAGCTAAATCAAGACTTTTGTCTGACTGGAGAGATATAAAATGCATAAGATAATCCATGATCACACTTTGTTCGAGGAATCACCTGGGCTGGAAAGTAATGGTCCTTGACATACCAGAGACTGGTTCCGTGACTGCACTTGATGTTACAGATAAAACGAATGCTCCAGACGTAAATGCTTGAGGAACAACAACACTAGTTGAGCCAGTAGTGGGGACAAGAGAAAAAGGACTAGACCACATAGAACTTCTCATATTTTCAGTAACACAATCAGGTAAGTACCTAGCCACTTCAACCATTATTTCACCTTCTGAAGAACTCGAGTAAGGAGAATACATAAATGCTTCAACCTTTCTATTGTCGTTACCTATATCCAAACTCTTCCTAACCTTGCCCAAAAGATTTAGTTGCCCATTACTATCTTGAGCATCTACATCATTTTTGACGGGATACTCAATAAAATGTGCAGAAGAATCTGTAGAGCTGATATGCCTTTTCAGAACGCCCCGAGAATGCAAGTCTAGATTCTCTCTCAGTGAGATGGTATGCTTTTTCGATATTGAACTTCCCATGTCAGTACTTTGGGAGTTAGCATATGGATCCTCTTGTGAAGATAAGATGTGGAGACCATCTTCTCTTGCTAGAAGTTGGTCCTCCTCAAACGGATAATAACAGGAAGGAATAATGCAACCACTTCCTTTTCTTTCAGTGCCAGACTCCGCAATAGTAAGTGCCAACCCTGTGCAGTTGTATAGGAGGAATGGAACTGAAATGATGAGTTCACGAGCACCACAGAATGCATCCATCACTTTCTCTACAGTAACATATAAAGGACCTAGACATTTCAAAATTAGATGTAAGCAACCATTTCTATAGAACATCAAAGATACAAAAGTCACCAAGAAATATGATTTACCCTTGCATGAATCGGGATGGAGGGTCAGCGTTTCACATAAAGAAAACCTTGTCTCATTGAATTTGGCAACTGCAGCGAATGTTTCTGCACGTGGGAACATGGACATACTAGGCCTGAATCCATCCATATGGAACAAGATTCCGAGGTCATGGGTAGAATCAGTGTGGAAAACACAAGCAGTATTTATCTGAAAAGAGATATGAACTGTAAGCACAAGACCTTAAATAGCTACAGCAGTAAAATCACCTCCAAAAGAAAGACACTTAGTTGATTGATTGAACTACAAACCTTAGAGATGGATACAGTACGAGTAACTCCGCTACTTTCAATTGTCAAAGATAGATCTGTTGGAAGATGGTTCCTCACCAACAAAGGAGTAGTTAGAGTTACATAATGAATTGCTCGACTATTCGACTCTTCTAGGTTATGCATTTTCTGAGAACCATCTACAAGAGACTGCTTCAAAGTCTCCTTAATATTTAGAGATGAACTACTCCCACTAGAGGAAGGCAGGTTGATATCATGAATTGAAATGCAACAGCGAAACGGGTCATTATTAGGATGAGATGGATAGCAAACAAACGATCTCAAAATCCCAATTCTTTTCTCCTGCGAAAGAATGTTTGAGAGCAGATGAGCCTCACTCCAGAGGTGACTGTTACCAAGTGGACGCCACCTCATGCGACCAGCTTCAGCTAAATGCAGAGGTAAAGGGAACTCCTGTCCAGGAAATATGGGGTCTAGCACCTGAAATGAACAACTATGTGAGAGCCACATTATCAGGAAAAGCTCAAAAGATTGTTCATCATAAAGAGTACATTTATACCTTTGGAGATACACCAAATGGAATATCAAATCGGAGCTCCAATGGCGTGGACGTTGCATTTAGGAGTATCACCTGAATCCATGAACCGTAAGGAAGAAGTAAAAAAATGATGAGGGTGAACAACAAAGAACAATGTACACATACCGTGGAGTACAACTGTATTAACTTGCTATAATGCTGAACAGAAACATCAAAAACCACTGGTACAACAAATCCAATATTTGGATTCATTTTACTTCTTTCTTCAATCTTTCTAGCGTACATTGACCCATCCTCATTCCTTTCTACTTCTTTAACTTCAGATGCCTTGGAAAAATCAACTTCGAAGTAGCTAAGACCTACAAGATCCATGGAAATAGGTACTGAAGGCCCAGAAGTACCATCAAATTGGACAGAGATCATATGATGTGCCACCCCATCCGACTTCTCATTCAATCTGTCAGAGGACTTTGCAGATTTATAGCGAAATAATTGTTCTGGAGTTTCATCAATATAAATAGGAACTGAACAACCTGGTAGGACACTATTTCCTTCCTTCATTGGTATAATGGTCAAATCATTTGCATTAACAAGTCCCCAGTACACCTGGAATACTAGAGGCAAGGAAGTCCTATTCTGAAGTATATAAGGGGAATATCTTCTTGTAGAGGTAACATCATTGGATCGGGAACCCCAAAATCCCTGTTTTTGAGAAAGATCATTTAATTCACCATGGCCCCAAGCATCGTTAATCATCTTACTTCCCCTAAAAATAACCTAGCAAATACATACACAAAGAAACCAAGAAAAGAATCATATGGCAGAAATATGTACACATGTAGCTCAATAAGTTCCCGCAGTGAAATAGTTACTATGTACAGAACCTGATATTTATAAAAAGGTATAGGTCAGTATCTACCTCAATAAGTGATTCAGTTAAATTCAAGTTGAGACTTGAAGTAGACTTCAGATGAATATCAGTCATAGCGGAGGTGTTCAGAAGCGCACTCTGCTCATGTTCCCTATTCATGCTTAACTGAAAGGTCCATGGCTCTATAAAAGGCTCCCACATTACCTAAAACCATTGTGTACAACTATTAGACAATCATTTACTTGAAGTCCAGATATGATATCAACTAGGTAGTCTAGGTTAACATGCTCTACCTTCTGAATATTGTTGTAGTTCACCACAACCTCACCAGCAACTGAAGCCTCTACACTGCTTCTTGTTAGGTTCAAATGGAAAAGTAAATTCCTCAAAAGTAGCTCCATTAGGAGTACATTACAGTTCCACTATAAAGCCAGAGTAGGAATAGAATTAGAAGAAAGCTTGAAAAACATAATCTATCATAAATATTCAAGGTCCTACTATAGCGTGATACTAAATATATGAAACGAAAAAAAAGAGGAAGAATTTTTTAGAAATACCATTCAAAAAGAGAATCAGAAAAATTTAATCCTCGGCTCTATAATAGATATTTCGACAGATCAATAGGACCTACTTTGTAGAAGGACTGGACACTAGTTGGTAGACATAAAGCAAGACATAAAGCAACTATAAGCAAGGAATTAAAGAAAGAAGAAAATAACGCACCCAAGTCTCGTGATAATAATTCATGAATGCCTAAAACAAGAGGCAAGAGACCCTTATATAGGATCGACTAGGGTATATCTCATAGTAACTCTGATTCCTAGAATAACATCAAAATACTAGTTTAAAATAAAATAAAAACACTTGGTTGGTACTTTAAAACAACTAGGAAACCCCTCAATGGGTCTTGGCTGGGCCGTAAGGATTATCTTGGTTAGATGGACCCTCATCAATAACAAAGAATTATATATATATATATATATATATATATATATATATATATATATATATATATATACCATAATGCATCTAATCAACAAGTCTACATATATATATATATATATATATATATATATATACATGTGCCATTATGTTAAACAGGTACAAGAACAGTGACAAAAGCAACTGGAGTCTGGATTAAAAATGGATCACTAGAGCATAATCTTACCAAGTTTATGAACATATACTCGTTTCAATTGTAAAGACTAATAATACAATTTTTTTTATTGATTAACGAAAAGATGAAAAAAGATAAATAATTTCTTTCCAAAGAACTAATAAAGTCGAGTCAATCTTTCTAAATACCTAGACTGGAATTCATTTAGACATCAAGACTGTTATGTCGGGCACTAGTCGGGCGGGCGTTTAATCGGTTTGAGAGCATAAGAGGTTGAGGACAACTAGTCAAGTTGGGAATAGCGACTACCCGCATACTAGTCAGGGGTACTCTGGGTTTTTTCCAGCACAGAATAGGACCCATTTATGTGCTTATTAACAAGTTATTAGCTGGGTCATGATTAATTTTCAGCCTAGTCCGTACTCGGAAGAATGAGAAGGTGTCGCTGTAATAAGAACTAGGACAAATAGCTGGAAATAAATGCTTCGCCCTACATTAAAGGTGTTAATTGCCAAGATAAGAAGTAGAAATTACTGGACTACGAGTTACAAGTTATGTCAAATCAAGAACAAAACTATTGCCTACCACATCTAAGATTACCATTGCATCGTATTGTGAATTTGTGACGTTGAATCAGATTCAAAATGCAGTAACATAGATGTTGTAAGAAGAAGCTTACCCTTCCATCACTTAGAACCAGAGAAGCCTTCCTCAAACGGACATTAAAATCAAAAATACCAATCGGAGGCTGAGAAGATGCCGTTTCAGGTATTTCAAACGTAACAACATGCCAGAAGTGGAATATCTGATGTGATAACCACACTTCTAAAGCATCTGTACTGACCTCAGCTGTCACATGAAAAAGGTCATCTTGGTTACTGCATATCTCTGCAACTAGATCAATCTGATTTAATTGGAAGAGAGGCCACGAGATGACCTTTTGGTCCTCAGTGACTTCCAGCACAACTCTCGTCGTGTACACATTTGACTTCAAGTTTACCCGTCTTTCCTTCATAGTAAGTTCACTAGCTCTACTGCTCAAAGTGAATGTGACATATTTACCGAATTCTGCTTCTAGCGTGTGGTTTTTCCCATGTAATGCGAAACCCAAATCCCGAGGCACGTTTGCCTGAATATCAGATTTCTTCTTTATGTTGCATTCTTCTTTGGACAAGACAGGATAATGAAGTGACACGCTTATATCCTCAGACTTCAGTACCAGATCAATAGATCTCTGAATATTGTCACTAGACACAGAAGTTGATTTTCTTTGAAATTCATGATCAGTATAAAGCACGTCCCCTGTAACATCTATAGGAAGTACTGTCGTACCTGACAGGTTCTTTGATGGTTCATATAGGTTCAAGTGTTGAGTAGAAGAAAGAAGTAGGTCCAGGACTTCATTCCAATCCGACAAGTATAACCAAATATCAAGAGAAGGTAGACAAAAGGTAAACTCATTCTCACCACTATTTGACTTGGAGAACTTAATGCTGAGACCAGAACAGATTGCACTACCAGATGTACAACGTACTAATGTGACTGAATTATGAAAAGAATAGACAGATAGGTTAGAAAAACTAACATTAAAAGATAAAGGTATATCGTCTCTGAACAATGCATAGAAAGTTAGTTTTATATCTGACTTTGCAACTAGCTCTGACGAGTTAGAGTGTCTTCCCTTTGCACGATACAACTTAACTGTCAGTAAATCAACCGAACACCTAGCTTGGGTGAAAGTCACACTTGAGGTGGTAGGCAAAGATAAATTTCCTTCTTTTAAGCTCCTCTTCAACTGCTTAAACTCAAAGACATCAGATCTGAAACATTCAGATTCTTTACCAACTGATGACAGTTGATCTATGGCATTTAGCACCGCTTCAACTTCGGAGAGGAAGTAATCATCTGTCGCAAAAAACAAATTATCATGTTAACTCGAAAATTCTAGTATGGTATACCAAACTCTATTACGCAAATGAGTCAAGCAAATGGCATAATAGAGAGAAAGTGACACTACCTCTCGTGATAACTTCACAATGCCTAACCTTCATCATGATGCAAGTTTTACTAGAGAGTTCACATGGTATCCTAATCCAAAAGTCAGCATCCAATGGTTCGAGTAAGGAAAAATTTGCGTAACTAGTACCGTGGCAGAGCATTAAAGAAACATGTATACCCCGTCCAAATACATTAAGAAGATGAACTGCTTCTGCAACTTTATCTGCTTCAATCATACATTCTAGAGGTATGTCATCCAAAGCATTTTTTGATTTGCTCATTGGGGTGAAATTGCAATACAGTTGTGGAAGTTTAAAATGTAGAGATTGTTCTTCGCTGTTTTCTAGGGGTAGAATTAAGATGGAGTCAAGTACCTCAAACTTGTACGAAACATCAAATTGGTTCTTTTCCACATTATTGCACTTCATAATTTCAGCTGCACATTGTTCATTTTTCTTTGAAGTCCAATCAGGTAGAGCGAAGTAACCGATCACTATCGCCAAAAATTCGGATGGTAAAGTGCAGCATACATGCTGAATGCTGACACTCATTTCCATTTGGGGACTCGCCGCCTCCTTTTTTGTTTTCCTTGCACGAAAATTCAATATAGAGGCCAGATTTGGTTCTGATGGACCCCATAGGTACTCGCTTCTATCTTGAGGGAACCAAGATGAGGAAAGCACTAATCCTTCAATAGAACATAATATATCCATATGGTCAGTCCCATGAATAAGAATCAAAGATTTAGATATAGGCATCGTTAGAGTTCCTAGAATGCAAGATGAATCATGGAAGTGTGCTGTGATTTCGCTTAGATTCAAATCAATAGTAAACACATCAGATTCTATGCAACCCTGAGATGCAAGAAGTGCAGTGTTACTGGACGAAAAGTTCATTTTTTTGATATTGAACATTCTAGACCTCTTCCTTAATTTGACTTCGGAATTCCTTACACATTTTCTATCCCTCAGAATCAAAGTTTGTCTCCACTCAGGGATTCCATGAATAAGGGACTCTTCAAGACTATTAAGGAAATCAGAATTATGAATAGTAATAAAAGGAAAGTGGTCTACGGGTATGCATGCCTCGGCAGATCCAGCTTCATAATAGTTAGAAAATCCAAACTTTTGGGGCAAGAAACCAGATATCAAGTTTTTATCTTTAATTCCCTCACTTGGATCAGGGGAGTTCTTCCCTGAATTAGCTGATGCAGAGGAGCCATCTCGAGATAATCCATCGATAAATTGAATCAGCAACCCGAAGACTTTAGGATAACAATGAAGATCAACTTCATTCAAGCACACTTTCAGCCAACGATAAACTATATCCCCTCTTTTCTCAGTGTCGTAGTGTAGAAAAAAGAACCCATCAAATGATGCACGTCTCTCACCAAAATCAATGCTTGTAGGGCTTGCTCCCACACCCACATCATGTTGATATGCGAAGTTTGCAGCCGAGATGTTCTTGGACGAGCATAACGTATGATCACTAACTTCACCATTTGATGGACCAGTTTTGATCATCAGTGTTTTGAAGGAGACCCAGCATCCCTCTCTAATTTCTTCAAGAGCATACCTGGAATATCACGTAGAAGGCAGAGAATTAGATCCGAGATGCAAAACATCAGACCCAAGAAAATAAGTCCAGGAAAGATAAGGAATATTTGATAGGTCTTATCGCATATCTTAAGACATTTGGTGACTCAATTGAGATTTAAAAGGGATAAAGTTTCCTTTTGTTAAAAATGTGAAAAAGAAGTCTGGAAAGAGGATAATCATTTAGTAAAAGAATTAGTCATAATAAGATAGCAGGAAGAAGTAAATGCCCGAGATCTACAACTACAAAAGAAGCTACGCTCTGGAAGAGTACTCGAGAGAATATACATCGATGTGTTTGAATCTATATAAAATAATGTGTCAACTTTTAGTGATAAAAGATAGAGTGGACCAAACAAAATACTGTTGAACATACTCGATATCTAACTCCCTAAGAGCAAAGATAAGGATCAATTTACTGTCCGCATCATCTTCATGAATAGCATGCAAGTTTACAAGACCCACATTGGCAGCTATAGAAAATTGAAAGGCATTGCAACCCTCTGTTCTCTCTACCATAACTACTTTTGATTTTGATTGTGGAATATTCAGAGAACGAATCAATCCAGCAACTGCACCATATATTGAAGACGAGAAATTTACAATAAGTCTTGACACAATGACATGAACCTGAAATCAGAGGAAATGAAATTACTATTAAATGAAATCTTGTGAATCCAAAATGCATACATCAACCAGTCCCCTAATTAGACTCCAAAACTGTAAAGTTCTAGTGTATACTTACACATTTCCTTTATAAAATTGTACAACATTAGCAAAACCAATAGATCCCATAGAAACCATACTTGCAGTTGAACTTTAAGAACCAGTTTCTTAAGACAAATAAGCAACAACTGAACATAGAATGACTGCTTACATGAAGGAAAACTACGTGGAAAGTAAATAACCTTATATATAGCATCCATGTGTTAAATTAAAGCCCATAATTTTTACCACTCGTGAAGCGCTGCTACTGAGAGAAAAAACCGTTGAAGAATGACTTGTAGTTATTAGCAATATCACATAAAGTAGCCAAGTGGGACAATGGGAAATGCTAAGACGGCCCATAAATTACCAAGACAGTTTTAGTGAGGTAAACGCGTACGCAGAGGCAAATATGGAGGTTTGCACACATTGATCTCCAATAAATTCGGACCATTTTCAATATGAATACTAACACAATAATATCAAATTATTCTTCAAACTTTCTAAATATTGAATTCTTCCAAAAATAATAAAAAGAAAAAGATAAGCCTCCATGTTACGTAGCTTTAAGATGTTCCAAGATCTATCTGGTAAAAGGTTAAGCATCTTAGCAATTAACTTCTGGGCGTCGATGATTATTGAGTAGTTCAACTTCAAACTGGACAGTTATGCTAAAGGACGATTGAGAACTCGTAAAACCGAGATATTAAAACCAGGAGAAATCTAAACGATTGGGAAGTTGTCAGCTTCATCTCTTTGCTGGCTCTTTTGCAAGACTATACTATTTCAAATAACCCAGACAAGAGGGTTTGGAAAGTGAATGAGAAGGAGAAACTTAGTGTCAGCTGCTGCTATCAAAGAATTCTTAAGGATCACACCATTCTTCCCTCTTCCCAAGTGAATTTAGTTTGGCGCCCGGCCATCCCCCCTAGAGTCAGTTTCTTTATTTGGGCGACGTTGCTTAAGAAGTTGCCAACAGTAGATTCTCTTAGGAGAAGGGGCTCTGCACTTCCCAGTAGATGTATCTTATGCAAGGAGGAAGAGAGCATAGACCACATTTTCTTGTCATGTGCAGTGGCTGAGGATCTCTGGAACTATTTTATGGCCTCCCTTAAAGTGCAATTGTAGATCTAGGACTGTAAACCTCATGATTGAGCAGTGGGAAGGTCTATACAAGCCCGAGAAGAGAAGAGAGATTTGGGATCTCGTCCCAGCCGCCATTATGTGGAGCATTTGGATCGACCGCAACAACAAAATTTTTAAGGAAGGAAACCTATCCAGCTCCATTGATGTTGAGGACGTAAAAGGGGTAGTTTTCTTTTGGGCGAAAAGAATTGTAGCTTTTAAGTCTATTTCCTTTTGCGATGTAGTTGTCAATTGGGAGGCTTGGATGTCGTGAGAGTCTCCGAATCCTTTACCTCCCCCTTTGTACATATTCTTTTCCTTTAATATATTCATTCAAACTTTCAAAAAAAAAAAAAAAGAACTCGTAAAACCGAATATTAAACTTTGCATCCATAACTTCCTAGTTTTTTACTTACCTCCATTTGTTTCATCATCGACTCATCTGGGACGATGCAAGCTGCCAATGTAACAGAAGCATTAAACTTCTCAATGACGGACACTGCTTGAGAATAATCGAGAATCATCACATTCACCTGTATGAGATTAGTTCCAAAGTCAATAAGCTAAAAATGAATCTATAAAAGTGAGGGAATATTAGAACACATAAATGACGATACAGCAAACTAAGGAATCACCTCAAAATCAGTTAAAGCAATTTCAAAGTGATCATAAAGATCTTCAACTTTGTCACTAAGTGATATATCACAAGGAGAAGTTGAACTTGGGAAATGAGTTGGAAGATGTTTTCTTTTTGTAGCAGGAGTTTGCATCTGAACCTTTGATCTAAGGAGAAGACTTCCCAATTCCAAGACCTGTGAAAAATAGTACAAAGTATGTAAGATAACAAAAAATCTGAAATTTTGAATTACTGTATTAATCAGAAAATGTATGCAGAAAAGAGGAAGTATTGGTAATGATAAGGTGACACTATGCAACCAAAGCCTCCCAACAAATCCGTGTACGTTTTAGTCCTAGCGCAAGCTTGTGTCCGGCTCGAATAATTAGGATTCATCTTAAGGAGTCTGTCAGTTTATTATCAATTAAAATGCTTTCCCTTAAGATTGTATTATTTCTTCCATCCGAATGCACTACAAGTATGTAACGTAATAGAAGCGGAAAATGCCTCATTCATATGTACACAGCAATCAGTACAGACAATATGTGCCGACCAAAGTTTGAAGAAGTTCAACTTATACAAAATCGAATTACTTTCCATGGTTTTGATAATTTCATATGCAGTGAGGCCCAGTTGAATAAGAAAAATGATTTAGCTACGTTTTAGTTAGGCCCTGAGGCAACTGACACAAGAACATATTTAAAGCAGTATGAGATGCAGCAAGTGAGGCCTCCACTCGTCTCCCATGAAGGTATACAATTACTTATAGAAATTTCTATGTAGTTAGAATTTAGAAACCAAGATCAGGTAGATTTTGGGATCATTTCTAGTTCTTACACTTTATTTGGTTTTTGGACAAATTAATGGACAGCAGAAAAAGAAGAAAGTAGTAAGGGTGAAAAGGTAAAGGTAATCCATAATTATGCCCCAACTTGCGGCCTCTAGTTTTATTCATGACAATAACTCACAGTAGCCCACTCTAAATGCTTTGACATTGTCAATGATACCAAGCGTGATTCCTGAATC
>BEHA01043520.1:604205-729205 GCA_002897215.1 Eschscholzia californica subsp. californica | reverse complement strand
CTAATAATTACCACTTAAACAGAAAACATATAGATTTGTTATATACTTTCCGAATAAATAATATTGGGTTGAAAACAATGACTTTTTTGTTGGTAAAGTTCCTATGTTAATAATAAGTAAAGTTTTCCTAATTTGGTATGAGTAGTTCAATATTATTTCAAATGAATAAAAAAATGATTTTTTAGGTTGAAAAAATTATCATAATAATAAAAAAGTCTAGATCTTTTTCTACTAGGTAGAAATTATCAAAATTTTATGTGTAATAATAGGTAAAGTTTGAAATAATATTGATATTTATCAATAAGATCAGTTTCTCTTTTTATTCATTCCCAAAATAACTTTATCCATTAAAACTCATTCTCTCCTCTAAAAACTGTAGGAATTTTTAGGTTTTTTTTCATGCTTCTTTTATATTCTTTTTCTTTTTCAATGACCTAACTCACCGCCTCCTCCATGACCACCCCCGTCGTTCTCTACCACGACTATCTCTTCCACCACCACCTCTATTTCTTCTTCATGTCGATTCCTTTGTTGTGTATGTAAATTTCGCCATCAATCGCCCAATTTTGAGCTTTATATTTTTGATTCCTTTGTTGTGTATGTTAACTCCATAGCTACGACTTTCTCCATAACAACATCTGCCGCTTCATCTCCCACCACCATTATAGACATAACCATCAGAAGAAGATTCTTAATCTCGAACCTCCACCACGACCATCTTCTTTTCTCTTAAAACCAAAACCCTAATTTTGATGATGATGAATCTGATGTTGACGATGAATTAGATGTTGACGTTGATGATTATATGAACCTAGATCTGAACCCCTAATTTATTTGATGATGAAGATCAATTTTTTAGATTTGAAGAAGAAACTTCGGTTTTTGTTATCGATTTATAAATCGAGTTTGCAGAATCTGAACCCGAGAGTATATTCTGTAAAGCTTACAAACCCAGTTTTCTATTTACGTTTTGCAAATCTCATTTTGCAATAATTGCAAACCAAGGTTGCAGATTCACTGAAAAAAGTTTTTATGAGGTTTTTTCTTTCGAAAAAAAGGTATAAAAAATAGATCTTGTTAGAAAGCCAACGAGAAATCCTTTTCTAAATGTATAAATGAGTTATTTCCTTTTTGACCCCTAGTTTGTGACTAGATTACTTGTTGATTTCCTATTTTTCGTAAATTCAAAATTGACCCCATTTTTCTAAAACCGTCAGTTAATTTCAACTTTTATTTTGTTTTTCTATTATTATGCTTCTTCTACCAATCATTTCTCATAAAACGTTTTTCTTCTTCTCTTCTCTCCTACCTCCTTATCTCTAACTTTTTTGCTTCTTTGTGATTGGAACAACAAATTGGACTACAATGGTGGCATGACTCTTGTACATCAAAAAGAGTAACAAACAAGACCAGAATTCGAAATTGGGAATGGTAGGGCTACCTTCTCATCAAGGGGGAGATGTGGATTTATGGTTGAAGCGGTCAGAATTCTAAATTAATTTGATAGTGATTATAATTTCTTTTTTTTTTTTGACCTGCATATCAATTAAGTGTGAAATGTTTTGTGTTTTTTTAAACTTATTTTCAATATTATTTTTGACCTTTTTTAGTTATTATCCCTAAAATGAATGTTTTTTAACTGTAAACATTGTATTATTTATGACACAAAGTTTACAGAATGAGAATTAAAGTTACAACCTCAGAGTGAGAAACTGCAAAATATAACTCTAAGAACATCCTTCAGCTTGTAGTTTTTACGGTTGATATTAAAACCTCCACGTAAACCTTCTCGAAACTAGCGGTCTTCCAACCAACTTGAGACCATACCCATAATCGATCGAAGGAAGCAAACAAATCTAAAAGTGAGCATCCGCCAAAGCGCAACTTCAACAGAAACCAGCACTTAGAAACCTGAAATAATTCAAACCACAGCAGAGGAGGCCAATGGAAAAGAAATACCGAACTTCATGGAAACCATGTGATTTTTTATAAACGGAACCCGAAGATTCCATGATACCCAAACGAGAAATTATGTCTCCCCCATAATCTAAAGAGATCGTAGTCAGACACCTGGAGACATGGGATGCTGACGAAGCCGAAGCCGTAAAGCTCGACCAAGTCAGCAAGAAGGTGCAGATAAATTACAAGGGGTGAGAGGTGAGGTTGTGGACCAAGATCGGTTAAAAATACGGGCAAGACTGGGGACAAGATAGTTGTGCTTACTAGAGTCGAAGCCCATAACGTTTCCAAAAGAATCGATATTGTCTGAAATAGGTCAAAAGGCCGACCCCATAGAATTAATGGCAAAGCTCCACTGTGTTCTCCTGGATCAAAATGAGTGCTCATAAGGTAAGATTGTGACGCCCCGTGTCCCAAAATAGACATGACTACGCCCCGACAATTCACAGACGAGACAAAAATCCGGCAGAGTCTCCTCTGTAAATCGAACTGGTCACACATGTAAAACTGTCATGCAAACCATACATTTGCATATACAAGAAATAAACTATCGAGAGGAAGCTAAACAAACCCAACTCAGTTTCGGGTTGAAACCCGAACCACAAAAATATAAAAACCTCATAAACATCTATACAATGTATAAACAACTCTAAGTGTTACGTATATACATATTAGAGTTTGGTTTCTGCAATAAATACATAATTTGGAAATAACGAAAAGCCAATAAACGAAAATCAAAGAAAATGATGCAACGCCACTACCCTCGTCAGACAAGATCACCGGCTTGAATACAACTCCGCCTCGAGGCTACGACAAAGCACCTGCACATTAACAACTGGTAGGGGGTCAGAATACTCACCAACACGAGTTATTCTGGTAGAAGACCAATCTAAAATCCATCACGTTTTCAAAAGTTCATTTAATAAGTTCTAAACATCATTACAAAACGATTTATCAAACCAGTTACTATATATACTATATATAAAACGTTTTCCTTATATCCAGCAACCAATAGCAGTGATTAGCTGCCCAACCATGGTGCGCTCCCAATTTATAGGAGAGTTCCTCAGGAGAACCTAGAGTGTGTCAGATAGTACCAGTCCATTTAGGCACTAGCTAATGCACTAACGTCTCCTCGAGAAAGAGACTTACCCCTAACCGGTAAGCCCCTCTCCCACTAAGGGACTCCACAATCATTGAAGAGTTTACCTCATGATACAGATATACCTTAAGTATCTAAATACGTTTTTGATCACCGAGTTCGAATAGGAGAGCCGTCCCCCAATTACCATGGAAGGACCTGAACCTCATTCTCTTCGGTACCCTGTCATGCATCTAATGCGATCTTTCAAAATAGGTTTCATTCATTTATCAAAACTAATATTCATATTCAATTCATTATCTTATCAAACACGGAAGTGGAACAACCAATAGTCATGTCACACACAAAGCAGAGGGATTCCCAATCAATGTCACCTCCCAGGCGGTCAGGTGTACGTCCCTGAGCCTCGAATTGGAGGCACGAGCACCAATGGCCAACAAGTGAAGCACTCTACTCCCACGGGTCTCATGACTAGTGTTGCTCACCTCATCGGTCTCACACGGGTCACACCCGTGTCCAAATATCATCCTACCCTCAATGGTTACGTGCCCGTAGGTTGACATAATCCGCAGTCGGGTAGATACAAGAAAATCCCAACTAGTTCGCAATCATCGCAAACAATTCGAAAACATTTCTCATATCGCATCAAAACACTTCAAACATATTTCAATTCATCACTTAAAATCGAGTTTCATGCTACCTAAACTCTAATTATAATGGCGCATATATAACTATAGAATCTAGCATATTCAGTATCTATAAAACCATGCTGGATAAAGGATTCATAACCCCTGCCTGACGGTACTTCTGCTCCGCTAAAACCGTAGCAAAATCATCCACGATAAGCTCCGGCTCCCCCCTCTACCAAAACCATAAAGAACCGATACAAACAGTAGGTTCTAAACGAAGAACCTTCGCACGACAAAAACAATAAATACAAGAAAACAATGAAAACTTAAAACATAAAAGCAATTTCGTCAACTCTGGAAGACTTCAAATATAATCCAATTTCGATCGATCTCTTACTTCGTACCTAGGTCCCCTGAATATCGGAAATACATACGAACTAACCAATCAACTTCCCATAAACTCTATTTTACATTTCAGAGTCTCTATAGGCTGACAAATCATACAATGAACCTCATAATATAAATCTATAACTGAAATTGTCCATTCATATGAAATATGACAACATTCTATATTCCAATTCATTCCCAAAACTAGTCCAAATATGAATTTCAAGCACTAAAATAATTCGATAGCACCTCGTCTATATATGGATACCCCGAAATAGTCTACAATCTCCAGAACATGTTTCTGAACACAAATCATTCGATGAAATTGAATAACAATCGTCTAAATAGCTCCAAATTTTGATCCCAAATGAAATTAGTACAACTATACAGTTATCGAAATAACCATCAAATAACCACTAAATTAAGACGAAATAGGTAATTCTGAACGGATAGATTTGTAGAACAAGTCGATTGGAATTACCTGGAACAAATTTCATTAGATTCCGAGAACCGGACGCCAATAAATCGACGAAAGAAGCTCGAACCATTAAGTGGCCATTAAGATCACTGATTGCTTCTCATACTCTATCATTGTGTGAAGATACTATTTTGAATTAAGAGGAGGAGAAAAATGTATGTTAGGTGGCGTTTATTAAGTAGAGAATTACCCCAGAAAAGTGGGATGCATTAAATTATTATTATAAGCCAATTTCATCATAAATCAATCCCATTTGGAAATCAATTTTCAATCCACGTGCCTCCCATGCACCAAGGTTAAAAGCCTTTTGAATTTATTTAAAACCTTTTGACTTTTTCAAATTACACTTTACATTAGTTAACACCTTTCAACTAAATATGTTAGTTAACACTAAACCCATTATTCATTTCTTTCAATGGTAAAACTCTTTTCATTTTTTTTTTCTTACACGAAAATAAATAAATAATATTTTCAAAACATTCCAACCCAAACCGGTTCTTACACGAAAATAAATAAATAAGTCCAGCCGAAATTCCCGGTTCCTCGAGATATATCCGATGAGTGTTCTAGTTCAACCCAAATAAATATTCCAAACGAATCCTAAAACTCACGAGTTCTGCTGGACGCTCCGACTCGTCTAACCTTAGTCTTCTATATTTAACTGAAAAACATGGAATGTTACAAAGATGACTAAGCCCAACCATATAAAATGTAACTTGTCCCTTAACCAAGAGATTGGGCCCAGAGATGAAGGAGCCAATTAAAGGGCACAAATCAACGGCCACCAAATAGGAGAGAATGAATTTAGCTTCAACACTTGTGAAGAAAAAATGACAAATGTCTCTCTCTTGTTAATTGACTTGACCCAACACCATTCTGGTAAAGGATTACATGCGGGATAAAGAAGTTTTCTGACAGAAAGTTTCAGCGAAGAGATATGGTGGCAGAGAATTGTGTTGACCAAAAAACCACACCAAAGCCCAGCGCTAGAGTGTCCATTAAGACGTCAAGCCCAGAGCAACACTCTCGAGCCCAGCCCAGAAGTCTCTTAATGGGTCCTCATTGACTAGACACTTAAAACTCATGTCGAAGCCCAAAGACGTGCAAAGAGTTTCCACGTGCACAAAATCAGCACGTTTGAATCTCGACACGTCTAGTGCTCGACACGTCTAATGCTCGACACGTCTAGAGTTCGGCACGTCTAGAGCTCGGCACGTCTAGTGCTCGACACGTCCAGTACTCGATACACCTGGATCTCCACGCCCCACGCGTAACAGATCATTTAATGAAAAAGATCTCGGACTTGGTCAATATAACTCAGAACAAATATTCCCCCCATTGATGACATTATAACATGGTAACGTCTCACATAAATGCAAGATCATGTACACACACACTCAGAATAATTACCAGATAACATGCACAAACCGTTGTGCATGTACAACCATTATAAATGTCACGATATCCCAGGTATTACGTCGTGCATTTACTCCGTAATAGTCAGCCTTTACTCCTCCCAACAGATCACTCTTCATACCTATATAAAGATGAGCACTTCCATTTCTCAAGGAATCGAAAGCAGAGAAAAGCACCCATACTTCTTCTTCTCCACTCGCTCACTGTTTTTCGATTGTTCTCGAGACGTTGGCATATGAGTTACCTGGTCTCTAGACGCTTTATCTCCTTTACGTGACACGTTCATCTGATTTTGGTCGTTGGCATTACTAGACATCCTCAGGGGTGCTAAAGCTATCTTCTTGCTCGACGCTTCTAGATGGACATCAAAGTCTCTCGACGTTGTTGGTAACACGTAACACTTACACTTCTGATCATTTCACTCCCGTAGTCTCGGGCTCCGGCCATTCTACGAGCCTAGCCACTCTCCGATTACACGTCAACGGTTATACCCTCTGCATTTCAATTATTATTCATTGTAATACTTTGCTGACTTGACCGTCATAGGGCACTTGGCAGGCACCATCCCGGTGTCCCCCAAGTCTTCACAGGTTTGTTTGTGTCTGTTCACCTTCTTTTGCAGGTTTCTTCCACACGTTGCTGGTGCCCATCAATCAAGATCTCGACGTTTGGAATTGCAGAAGACGTTATCACTTCTGACCTTCTGACTTCTGACCCGTAGACTTCTCACCATCTACAATTTGGCGCCCACCGTGGGGCCTCAGCAACTAACAACGAAGATGATCAATCAAATGGAAGAGAACATGACATCTGCTCCACTCGACATTTCTTCTCAACCTGGTACTTAACGCCCAAATGCGAGAGAACGCTGACCGCGTCAAGGGCGTTAGAGGAAGATAATCAACTACTCGAGGCAGATAACTAGTTGTTCTAGGAAAAAATTATGGAACTTTCTGTTACGATTCCAGGGGATCCAGAATTCGCACCTCAACAGATGCTAGACCGCCTCCCACAAACACAAAAGGAGCAGACCTGTCCAGTCAAGGAATTCCTATAACGATTGGAGGATCGACTTCACTTCTTGACGCACCTCTTGTCTCGCCCTTATATGTCTTCCAGCAGACGCGTCAAACTATCCCAACTACTGTACCCATTTTCTCTTCTTTCCCATTTACCTTACCTACTATGCATCCCATGACAAATGGACCGACTCAGGTTAATGCATCTTCTAATTCGCTTCCGTTCATTTACATGTACTCCTCTAGAACAGGTAATGGCAAACAAGTTGGCGGAAATGGAAGCATTGATTACATGTATTCCAGGAATGCCTACTCCTTTCAAGAAGTGCCTCCCTTACAGCTACTCCAACTCCCCCTTTGTAGACGCTATTGCACTGGTAGAGATGCCAAATAAATTCTCCTTCCCGAACATGAAGATGTATGATGGTACTTCTGGCCCAGACGATCACATTTCCGAACAGTTCGCTAGTAGCAAAAAGTTAGAAAAACTTTTTGGTGACTTGTACCGGGTTCACCAGCGAAGAGGAGAACCACTACGAGACTACATCGGGAGGTTTAAGGGACTTTTTCCATCCCTTATTGTAACCAGGAAATAACTGTAGACACTTTCAGAAAAGGTCTCTTACAAGATGGAGAACTTTAAAAGAAACTTACAAAGTTCAATTGCACCACCATGGAGGACGTGTTAGCAAGAGCATGGTTAGAAATTCATTGGGAACAAGATGAAGCTCACCGGAACAGGTAATACTCGTATGAAGAGATAAACAGAGCAGACACTCTAGACACTCCGACAGGAGAACTGATCATCGACATGCAGAACCATATCAAACATCTAAAGGACCTTGTCCCGGGAGAACAGGAAACCACTAAACACCCCATCTGGGCGACCAAGTGACAAAAATCAAGCGCCAGTTCGCCCAAAGATTCCACAATACAATCTCAACATTGAAGCAGTCGAAGTAGTCACTGTAATGAAAGGGATGGGCAATATAGTCAGATGGCCCGCAAAAGAAAGAATCCGAATGACAAGAGAGACAGTACCAAGTGGTGTAAATTCCGCACTGATCATGGACTCACAACCACCGACTGCATAGCTCTTCGACTAGAATTAGCGGAAATGTTGAAGAGAGGTCACCATACTGACCTATTGACGGATAAAGGGAAGAATACAATATCCCCAACGAGATTTCCATCAGAAAGAACCCGAGGAACCAATCCCAACAAAAACATGTCTAGTTATCACAGGAGGACCAGAAGTAAGCGTAGTCATCCACTCGACCGCCACAAGAAGTGCATGTGTAGCTGCCAATCCAGACGCTCACTCGTCCAAAACATCTTCACCCATCTTCACTGATCAAGTTCTTAGCTTCCCAGACAATGAATCATTAAGGCTTTTCAACCCTCATCATGGCGATCTCGTTATCTCACTTGCCATTTCTAATGTTCTTGTTAAAAGGATACTTGTTGATAACGGTTCATCTACTAACGTGTTGTTTTACATGCATTGCGAGGAATGGGACTGGAAGAGACGAGTATATGTCGCCGACCTACCATTCTCATCGGCTTCAGTGGTGAGTAAAAGTACACACTTCGCGAATTCTCTTTACCTGTTTTTGTAGGTAGAATCAACCTAAGTACAACTTTCG
The DNA here is from genome assembly GCA_002897215.1 of Eschscholzia californica subsp. californica. Taxonomy (NCBI): domain Eukaryota; kingdom Viridiplantae; phylum Streptophyta; class Magnoliopsida; order Ranunculales; family Papaveraceae; genus Eschscholzia; species Eschscholzia californica. The sequence continues at coordinate 720,569 of BEHA01043520.1, read as the reverse complement.
TAGTACTTGATAGTCCTTCTGCCTACAACATGATTCTTAGGCAACCTTGGATCCACAACATGAGAGCAATCCTATCAACCTTTCACCAGGTCATAAGGCTCCCTACTCCGTGGGGAGTACGTGAAGTCAGAGGCGAACATAACACGTCACAAAACTGCTACGAGAACACCTTGAAGACACCTAAAACTCCCTTATAGTAACTACAAACAGAACAACTACTCCATAGTGACCCAGACAAACAAACTATGGAGGAGTTGGATGAAGTTCAAATTCACCCGGAACTACCATAAAGTACAAGTTGGCTCAAGACTAAATCCCACACTTCGAGAAAATCTGGTGGAATTTCTGACCGCTCAGCATGACTACTTTGCATGATCACACGCTGACATGACAGGTATCCTTCCTCAAATCATAATTTACAAATTGCAGGTTGACCCAAGTTTTTCTCCAGTCAAGCAAAAAATGAGAAAATTTGCTCCAGGAAGGAACAAAGTGATCAATGAAGAAGTTCAAAATTGATCGACATCGGATCAGTACGCGAAGTCAACTACCTTGACTGGCTCGCTAATGTAGTAGTGGTAAAGAAGAAGAACAGTAAGTGGAGAGTCTGCATCGATTTTACCGACCTCAACAAGGCGTGTCCAAAGGATTCAATTCCATTACTACATATTGACATGTTGGTCGACGCTACCTCTGGCCCTGAACTCTTAAGTTTTATGGACGCCTTCTCCGGGTATAACCAAATCTTGATGCATCCTTATGAAAATGTCCCATCTGAGTCGTTTAATTTAGTCGAGTTAGTCTATTTAGAGTCTTTATTATGATAAAATGGTTGGTTTTCTTGATTAGGTGTCTTTCGTAGAGTTATGTGTGAAAAGCGATTAAAAACGGGAGGAAGTTACTTGAAGGGCATTTTGGCCTTTTAGACACAAGAGTATTCTGGTAAATTGGGCCAAGGTCAGTGCATGGGTGAAAAGTAGAGTCCAAGACGAGCCCGTAGGATAAAACGGAGGTCAAATCGGTGTCCGGATGAGTGAAATATGCTAAGTCAAAGTTCGAGTCAAAGAAAGTGGACCAGTGGGACGCTGTTGGGCACCATTCTGGCTGGTAGGACACAACAAGGTGACGTGGCACGTCCTGAATGCACAAAACGGTCAGTACCGTGGTCCCCTCTTTTCTCCTTTTAAGCCCTCTGGAAATTACTTTTATGCCCCTCTTTTTTGTCTCACTTTATGTTCAACCAATAAGAAATCATTTCTTGAGTAGAAAGCAACCCTACCTTCCTATTTTAACCCTCTTTCTCCCATTTTCTCCCTATTAACTCCTAAAACCCTAGCCATCAACCCATCTATAAATAAATCTCTACCTCTTTCATTTCTCTCTAGACTTGGCCAACCCTCTCATTCTCATACCTTCTCTTTCCCAAAGGCTTCCTTCTCTAATTTCTAAGCCACTTCTCCTTCTATCTTCTAACCCTAAACCTATATCTTTCTCCTTTCTCTAGCCACCTTCATCTATTCTCTACAATTTCTTTCTACTCCTAATTTCTTCTTCTAAACTTATAATTTCTCCATAACGTCTTCTCTAAAATCTCTTCTTCTTCTATCTCTCTTATAAATTTCTCTTCTTTTATCTTCTAAAAAGCTATTATTTGGAGTTTTGGGTAATATTCTTGGAAATATTTGGAGTTAATATTGGACATCAACATGGAGGCACAAGGAGCTATGGATCTAAATCTCATTTGGTGATTTCATTTCATTATCTTTTGTAATTCCATTTACTTTATAATTTCAATGAATATTACTTTAGATTTCATGAGTAGCTAATCTTGTATCTAGAGTTTTAGAGGAAACACATACTTGGGCTTATTTTGAAATATGTTATTGATTAATGAATCCTTGTATTGAGCTTCAATGCCTATTAATTGTCATTTCATATAGGTTTTATCGTCTTTTGAATGTTCATGCTTCATAATGAGATATTTCATGCTTTTGTTAAGTTATTAGATGAGGTATGCTTATTAGATGATGAATGCTTGTTAAGGTATATAGGTTTTATATGATAATCAATTAAAAATACTTGATTTTGAAATGTGTTATTAAAAAACATCTTCCGAAATCTAAATAGTTTATTATGTTAGATTTTGAGTTATATATGAAAAAAGGAATTTATTGATTGAATGCATGTTTTAGATAGTCCATTTATGTGGTGGAATCAAGAACCTAGATTTCTTTCCAACCTTGATTTCACTCTTCTTTAATCTTTTTTGTTGTTTTCTTTTTAAAATAGTTTTTTAAAACAAATCAAAATTATCAAAGGTGGTGTTCATTTAAGATTTAGATAAAATTACTTGTCCCTTGGAACGATTTGCCGATTTACAAACTTTACTATAACTTGATCCCTACACTTAGGGAATAGACCTATTTTAGGCCGATCAATGGCACTCCCGCAGAGTGTGAACGTATAGCCCGTTAACGACCTCTTCCTATCAAGATCCCCCGAAAAATCCGAATCTATAAATCCAACTACCGAACCAGAAGTGTCAGCCCTTCTGTCGTAAACCAGACCAAGCTCCGCAGTTCCTCCCAGATACCGCAGTATCCATTTCACAGCCTGCCAATGACCTCTCCCAGGTCTTCACATGTATCTGCTTACTACACTAACAACATGTGAAATATCAGGCCTTGTGCACACCATAGCATACATAATGTTACCTACTACATTTGCATAAGGCACCCGAGAAATGTACTCCGTCTCGTCATCATTTGGCGGTGACAGTTCACCCGAAAGCTTGAAGTGTGCTGCCAATGGAGTACCGACAGGTTTTGCTTCAGTCATACCAAAACGTTCCAACACCTTCTCGATGTACATTTTCTGAGACAAGAACAGTTTCCCAGCAGATCTGTCTCTCCGTATCTCCACATCCAATATCTTCCTTGAGACACCCAAGTCTTTCATCTCAAACTACTCTTTAACTGATCCTTTAACATGTGGATTTCCGAATATCCTTGCAAGCTATCAACATGTCATCCACATATAGGAATAGATACACATAAGAACCATCCGTTAGTTTCCTGTGGTACACACAACTATCATATCTACTTCTGTCATAGTCGTTTTTAACCATAAACGTATCAAAATGCTTATACCACTGCCTAGGAGACTGTTTCAGTCCATACAAAGACTTCTTCAGCAAATAGACCTGGTCTTCTTTCCCGAGAATTTTAAACCCCTCTGGCTGACGAATATAAATTTGTTCCTCCAACTCTCCATGTAAGAACGTAGTCTTAACATCAAGCTGCTCCAATTCCATATCATACAAAGCAACCATAGCAAGTAATACTCTAATAGAGCTATGTTTAACAACAGGAGAAAATACCTCATTGAAGTCTATCCCTTCTCGCTGTGCAAACCCCTTAGCTACTAACCGTGCTTTGTATCGTGCATCTTCCACCCCTGGGATTCCTTTCTTCTTCTTGAAACCCCATTTGCTACCAACAATCTTCTGACCCTTAGGCTGCTCGGCTAATTCCCAGGCCTGGTTCTTCCGAAGAGACTCAATCTCTTTATTCATGGCAAGAGACCACTGCCTTGATTCATCACTCCTCATAGCTTCTTCATAGGTGCATGGTTCACCTCCATCAATGCTTTCTCCCACACTAAGTGCAAATACAACCATATCTGCCATTCCATACCTTTCCGGTGCCCGAATGTCTCTCATTCCCTTGTTCCTCGCAACACTGTAATGAACCAGCTCTGGTTCATCTTCCTCAGCTTGCTCATCTATCTGAGGTCGAACCTCTTACGGAGTGTCTATCTCAAACTCCACATGTTCTCCGTGATCTTCCTGCTCCACCTGTTTACCAACACCCTTCCGAGCATCTACAGGCGTTACCTTCTGAGTTACCATGACTAACTCATCAAAAGTAACATCTCTACTTATGAGAAACTTCTTCTATTTTTCATCCGGATTCCACAAACGATAACCCTTAACTCTAGGCTCATACTCAAGAAATACACATTTCCGTCGCTACTTCCCGCAAGACCTCATTGCCCAAACAGAGTAGAATTTGACCATGAGCTCTCTCCATGAGATCTTCCTTCTCTGTTTTTGAAAGTGATTCAGCGAGTGCAGCCTTCCCATTCAACGTCTTCAGCAAACCCTGTTGAGCTAATACTGTTCGCATATTAATTTTCCAAAGATTAAAATCGTTACTTCCATCGAACTTCTATATCTCGTATTTCGCCATCACAGAAACCTCAAAACCAAAGCTCTAATACCAGTTTGTTATGCCAATCGAAGTTAATGTGAACCAATACAAGTAATCAAGAAGAAGAAATAGGAATAGTAAAGAATAATCAAGAACAGAACACAGAGATTTACGTGGTTCGGTTGGTGAGACCTACTCCACGGCGACAATGACGCGATTATTTCCACTATGATAAGCAAACAAGTTCACACAAGAGATTCGTGAGATTGTGTTACTGATATCTCCTTATGGTTTAGTTTATATAACCACTAAACCCTAATCCCACCGCCTCACCAACTTTCTCTCTACAACCGACATTACATGGATACGCTAACACTAATAACTAACATAAGCCTAGCTTTGCATTCCATCTCTGTCTCGGAGTCTAGCTCAGCCTCGGAGCACTGCTATGCATACCAACCCTATCTCAGCAATCAGCTCCGCTAACGGGTCCAAAATCCTTGTAATCGGGTTGACGGGTCGTAAACCGGGTTTGATACCAATCCATATTGGAGTCACTTCTAACAAGATGAACATATGAAACATGTGGAGATAAAACATGTGGAGATTAACAGGTGAAACATGTGGAGAAACATGTGGAGACGAAACATGTGAAACATGTGGAGACGAAACATGTGAAGGTAAACGTGTGAAGGCAGACCTGTGGAGACAAAACATGTGAAACATGTGGAGATGAACATGTGAAACATGTGGAGCTGAACAAGTGAAACATGTGAAGACAAACATGTGGAAATACACATGTGGAGACAAGCGTACGAAGATAAACAAATTATACAAACAACACTCACTATCATCCCTCTATTTGAACGGAACATTCCCATACTCGCATGGAGTGAACACACCATCCCTCTTTACGGAGAAGAACCAGTGTTGCCAATTCTTTTTCGAACGCGAAAAACAAACTATGATAGGCTGCATTTTCGGGTTAATCTTAAGGTGGTATTGTCTCTTCCCATGATCATTCCCCTTCAAGGAATAGTGGGCGATCACGTCCTCAGCGGTCAGTGGTTTCTCTAACTTCTCCCTAAGTTTCTCCAAAGCCAACAACAACCTCCACGCGTTCGACATGAGTTGATTAGGGGCTATTCTAAACCTGACAAGGATATCTCTCACCAAGCAAGAAATTGGAAGCGAATACCCGCTTCCAAGAATTCTCATAAAAAGCATAATATCTTGCTTACCGCGACTCGACAGCGGTTTCACCCAAGTCAGGGCCCCTCATCACAAGTGTCGTTGGGAGACCATATGTAACCCTTAAGCTCTCCACATGCTCTTCAATTAACATCGAGAATTGTTCTTCGACATCAGTTTCTTCGTCGGAGGAAAGATCCACATGGGGTTCTTCACTCAGGCGCGCAGAGACTCATCACTGCCTTGTGTTCGGTTATACGGAAAGGTCCTGGCCATCCTACGTATTAAAGGGAAAACACTCTCAGGACCGCCTCACTCGATATACAAGTATAAAACATGCGCGTGCAAAATGAAGATGCTTGCGAAACCAGAACACGTACTGATGGGCAACATTGAGTTGAGGTACCTTCTATACTACCTAAAGGTTGAATAAATTTTGCTCACATGCAGGTGACCCGCGACTTGCATATGTAAATGACTAAATCTATATGCAAATCTCCACGTGTTACAAGTCTACGTGTACACCTACGCGTACTCCAATCTTACGTGTACATCTACGCGCACTACAAGTTTACATGTACATCTACGCGTACTCCAAGTTTATTTGTACGTCTACGCGTACTCCAAGTTTACTTGTACGTCTACGCGCATTACAAGCCCACGCGTACACCTACGTGTACTCTAAGTTTACGCGTACATCTACACGTACTACGCGCACTACAAGTCTACACCTACGTGTACTCCAGGTTCACGTGTGCATCTACGTGTACTATAAGTTTACTTATTCCCATGCATAAGAAAGGTCGTATACGCGTCAAGATTTACAAGAGATACTATGAACAAACATGTTGAGTGGCAAGACAAACACGAACTGACAAGTTCTCTACGCAAAAAAAAGATCGAAATCTCAGAAATTGAAAAATAAACTTACTTAAAGAAGTTGGTTTGAAGATCACGACGAATGCCAAGAACAGATAAAAAACACTTCTAGAATCCAAACACTCACGCAATAATGAATTCTAAGGGCCTAAGGATCGCACTTATAGGACTCTCGACCCCTGATCAAAGGGCCACATCGGTCCACATGTCACATCGCCACAAGGCGAGATCCGGTCGATCAAAGACAAAAAGGTCCACACGTTCAACACGTTGCACGCGTTCAACACGTTGCACGCGTTCAACACGTTGCACACGTTCCACGCGTTCAACACGTTCCACAACCCGGAAAAATTTCACACGGAAGCCGCCACAACAGATGTCGACCTCGCTTGCCTCCATGCATCTTTGACTCCGAGCTAACTCCGCGCGGTCAACACCACGTCCCGGAGCAACAGGGACCAACCCCGTGGCTTCTCGGCAAACGGAAGAGAGCCTCCACGCTGCCCAGTAGCGTGAAAGGGTCTCCACGCTGTCAGAGAGCGTTAAGGATTTCTCACGCTGCCTGGCGACGTAGAGAGACCTTCAACCCCACTAAGCCGCACAAAGGGCCCACGTAGCGTTCACAAAGTTCCTGGCTCTACTGAATTAACTCCGGGGAAATTTCCCGAACTGACCCGCACAAGGTAATGCCATATTGTTATCTGGGCCAATGCGACTAACACGGGAACTATCCGACTTACGGGACCACCTCTTCGGATACTCATCTGTTCTTTAAGAAAATAAAATATTTACTTAGAGAGTGTGGGACTAACTGTGTTGACAAAGAACCACACCAAAGCCCAGCGCTAGAGTGCCCATTAAGACATCAAGCACATCGAGACACTCTCGGGCCCAGCCTAAAAGTCTCTTGATGGACCCTCGTCGACTAGACACTTAAGACTCATGTCGAAGTCCAAACACGTGCAAAGAGTTTTTAGGTGCACAAAACTCCACATGTTTGAATCTTGGCACGTCTAGTGCTCGACACGTCCGGATCTCCATGCGCCACGCGTAACATATCATTAATTAAAAAGATCTCAGACTTGGTCAACGTAAGTCTAGAGACTACTATTATCCCAATTGATGACATTTATAGCATGGTAACGTCTCACGTAAATGCGAGACCATGTACATGCATACTCAGAATAATTACTTAGTAACATGCGCAACCGTTGTGTATGTACAACCAGTATACATGTCACGCTATCCCAGGTATCACGCCATGCATTTACTCCATAACAGTCAGCTTTTACTCCTCCCAACAGATCACTCCTCATACCTATATAAAGAGGAGCACTTCCATTTCTCAAAGAATCGAAAGCAGATAAAAACACCCATACTTCTTCTCCACTCGCTCTATGTTGTTCGATTGTTCTCGAGACGTTGGCATACGAGTTACCTGGTCCGTAGACGCTTTATCTCCTTTACGTGACATGTTCACCTGATTTTGGTCATTGGCATTAGTAGACGTCCTCAGGGGGTGCTAAAGCTCTCTTCTTGCTCGACGCTTCCAGAAGGAGACCAAAGCCTCTCGACGTTGCTAGTAACGCCTAACACTCACACTTCTGATCATTTCACTCCCATAGACTCGGGCTCCGACCATTCTACGAGCCTAGCCACTCTCCGATTACACGTCAACGGTTATACCCTCTGTATTTCATTTATTATTCATTGTAATACTTTGCTGACTTGACCGTCATAGGGCACTTGGCAGGCACCATCCCGGTGTCCCCCAAGTATTCACGGGTTTGTTCGTGTCTGTTCACCTTCTTTTGCAGGTTTCCTCCACACGTTTCTGGTGCCCATCAATCAAGATCTCGATGTTTGGAATTTTAAAAGACGTTCGCGCTTCCGACCTTCTGACTTCTGATCCATAGACTTCTCAGCGTCTATAAGAATTGAAGCATGTTAGATCCTATGCATCCACCTGGATCAAAAGGGCAAGTAATAAGTATGAAACATAATAACCAAACAATATGAGGAATTACGTCATGACTAAAGGTACAGAATAATGATGCGGCGTGTAGTATATCCATGGTAGTTATCATCTAACAGAAATTGGGACATCGTAAATAGAAATTTCGAGGAGGATATTTAGAGATCTGAAGTGAGAAAGAAGAAATTGAAGTCAGAGAAGATGAATCTCATAGATATAGAGAAAGAAACAAGACAACAAGATCACCACGGAAGATTGATTAACCAGGAAATCACCAACACGAGAGGTTAAGTCATTTAAAGTCATTGCTTCCGACTGAACAAATTAGAGTATGGAATAAAGAAGAGAGACCAACATTTGATGCCCCTAAGTCAAACTAGTGGATTATAGTAAGAAATCTGATTCAAAACATCACCAAGGTAGCAAGATCCAAGTTGATTATAGTATAAACTGTTGATGGATATACTTGCTCTTTCTAGAATGTAGAGATTAAAGTTCTCTAAAGTATTCTAATAAAATACCGTGTGTATAATAAAATATCGATTGTGTATATTTTCTTTTCAGGTTTCTAACTTTTTGTTTAACTACTAAAAATGTTACAAGGAAGCGATAGAAATAGATGGTCAGGATTGAGCTTCTAGAGAACTGAAGGCACATATGGAAAGATAAAATTGTAATTATAGACAACATATAAGGGTAAAAGTATCTCTTCAGGTAAAATCGCATTAACCTGTTGCTTCTCTCTCTCCGATCCAAAACGACTTTCTTCACTTCCATGCTATCTCTTTATAAAGTTAGTAAATAAGTTTGTTAGAGGAGTAACAAAATTATAATTTCTCTCTTTCAGATCAATCTCACTTTCTTTTTTTCTTTCTCTACCTGAAAGAAAAAGCCCTAAAATGGAGTAGGTGAGTGAATTAAGTCCCAATCAATGGAAAACTATTGCTGGTTACTCAGTTCAAATTCCTATTGTTGATTCACTGGTTTATTATTGAGTCCAAGCACATAAGATATTTAAGTCATAAACTTTTAATCAGTTTTCTCCAACACCTTATACCTTGTAACTATAACAAAAAAACAACGGTAAGATAACAAACCTAAATTATTATAGTTAAAGCATCTAGAAAGGAAAAAACATTTGCATACTTATAAACAATCTTATGTAAACATCAGAGTATAATGAAATATAGTGTTCCAGAAAATACTTGAGAATTCGATAAAATTAGTCCACTCCCACTTCATGAATCACACTCTAGCAAATTCTACACTATTTCGTAGTATTCTATAAATTCCACATTTAGCAGCAAGTAATTGTTTCTGTTCAGTTACTTGCTGATAAGGAAACTGATGAAGTTTTTGCTAAGATTCGTCTTCAACCTATTGATTATTATCAATCATCTGGTGATGGAACTTTAGGATTATCTCATCATGGAAATTCGATTAATTATGATAATAATAATGCTTTATCTTTTCTTTATAGAAGAGTTTTATCAAAAACTGCAGCAACCACTAGCAGTCCATTTCATTTTCCTAGGTCGTGTGCTTATAATATTTTTCCAAGATTGAATTCTAACGATCGCGAAGAGGAAATCACAATACGTGATGTTCATGAAGTGGATTGGAAGATCAACCATGTTTACAGAGGAAATCCTCCGAAACATTACATAACAACTGGATGGAGTGGTTTTGTGAATGATAAGAAGCTTGTTTCGCGAGATACTGCTGTTTTATAAAACATAGTAATGGTGTACTCTCTGTTGAGATTAGAAGGATAGTTTCACCTGTTGAAAGTGTGGATGTTGGGAGGTGGAATTCCACACAATAGTTTAGAAATGAAGAAGTAGCATTAGGTTTTCCGAGGAATGTTAGAGAAAGAGTATCTGCAGAATCAGCATTGAAAGCTGTTGAATTAGCTCAACAAAATTGTGAGTTTGAGATATCTTGGTATCCTAAGTTTGGATCGACGGATTTTTTGGTGGATGCTGAGATAGTGTTTGAATCATTCAAGAGGGAATGGACTCCTGGTTTGATTATAAATATGTTGGTGGAAAAGGATGACCCAAGTTCAACTTGGTACCAGGGGAAAGTTTCATCTGTCGGTGCAGATGGGTTTTGACTTTGATATCCATGGCGTATGCTTCAGGTTGTTTATCTATTTCAACACTCTCTACCTTTACATTTCGATTACATAACTTCAATGTTAAATGATTTTGAGTGTGCAAAAAGACTTGATTCTGAAGCGTAAGTAGTATTTGCTTGTGTTAGACACTTTTGTGATTGTTTACGTCCAATAGTTATTCATGTTGTATTTGGACTAAGGTTTTCAATGATAAATCGTTCTTTGAGGTGTAGTTCAAGATTCTAAATTGCATGGTATTTGGTAATAATATCTGGTTGACGAATTATGGTATATCCACAACAAATGTATATCCTGTAAACATGAACTTATATCTCTGAATTTTCTTACTTTCTCTAAGCACTTGTTAATCAACATGACATGTTGTACTTGCCCCGTTCAGTTGAGTTATTGAATTATGGTAGTTCAACCCAGCATTAAACCTATATGCTTATAATCCTAAAATCTATATCTTGAAACCTAGAAACTCTACTATACCTCTTGGTATTCTCAATTGACAATTGAAGCCCTAACTTAGAGGTATTAATTTTGTTTGAACGTGGTTTCAGGTTACATGGGATGATAATAACAGTCTGTAGAATGTAACAAGTGTGAGCCCTTGGCAAGTTCAAGTGATTAACTTAGAGGTATTAATTTTGTCTCCCGACAATGTATCTGGTAGTCCCTTTATTATGGGTCTCCAACCCATGTGACTGACCCGACAACATTCCAGTCGACCCGAGCAAGAAAGATCACAATCGACCTCACGAAAGATCATAACCAACTTAGATGTGATATAACCTAATGTACCTTTAGTTTATGTTTATCCTTTCCTCACTTGTATACCTATATATATACATCATTTGTAACCCTATTAACATATACAGAGAAATATCAATGTTAAACTTCATTAATCGATTTCTCTCTAACTCTTTCTGTTACATCGATCTCTCTTTCTCTCTTCTTGGATCCTCCATCACTAAAGTGAGTTGATTTACTTCACATGGTATAAGAGCCACTTTTTTTTTTCAATCACAACTCTTGAAGATATCACTTGTGAAACAACTATGTCGATCATGGCACCTTCTCTGTCTCCCTATGCTGTTCATACTTTCGATTCACCAACTACGGTGATGATAACGCCTCTACTTAGTAGAGATTACTATCCTTCTTGGTCTCATGGTATGACCAAGTCACTTCGAGCTAAGGACAAGTTTGGTTTTGTCAGTGGAACAATTCCAAACCAAGACTCACTGTCTACAGGCGCCTCCACCATGCAAGAACCACCTGTCATCCTAACAGGTACGTCCTTCTCTTCTTTAGCTCCTTGGGTCGTTGACTCGGGAGCAGCCAAAAGTATTTTTTCCAACCTTTCGTACTTAAAAAATTACTCGTTGGCTCCTACAAATTATTTTGTTAGGCTCCCTGATGGCACTCGAGTCCGAGTATGCCATATAGGTTCGATTCGTTTTACTCTTACATTATTTCTTCGTAATGTTCTTCATATCCCTTCCTTTAAGTTGAATCTTATTTACGTTTCTGAAACTACTAAATCACTTAATTGTGAAGTAACTTTTGGATCTTCTTTTTGTGTCTTTCAAGACCTAATAACGACAAGGACGATTGGACTTGGTGATTGTCATGAAGGACTCTACTTTCTTCTTACGGAACCTAGGATATTTTCTATTTCTTGTTCTAATAATAATCAATTTGTTAGTTATTTCGATTTATGGCATTGGCGTCTACGCCACCCCTCTGTTTCTTGTTATAAGTATTTTGCTTCTCGTATTCCATATACGCGTTATACTATTATTAACAAAACTCAAGTTCCGTAAGTTATTTGTCCCCAATCTAAGCAAATCTGTTTGCTTTTTCCAATTAGCACGTCTCAATCTTTCCATTCTTTTCAACTCATTCATGCGGATGTGTGGGGGCCGTTTTCAATCCCCTCCACTTCGGGATGTCGATACTTCTTAACATTAATCAATGACTTTTCCCGTTGCACGTGGGTTTTTTAATGCATAATAAGTCCGATACTAAAACTTGGATTATCTATTTTTTTTTATTATATTACAGCTCAATTTCAAAAGACCATTACTAAAGTAAGTTCGGGTAACGGGTTGGTTTTCCACACATGGAATAATACACCAACGTAGTTTCACTTACACTCCGCAACAAAACGGAGTAGTTGAGCGTAAGCATCGTCACATATTGGAAGTTGCTCGTTCCCTCCGACTTCAAGCCAATCTCCCACTTTTTTTTGGAAGAATAGGTGTTGGTAATTTCATTAATAAACTAGCAACACCTATTCTTCATGTTCTTTTCCCACATGAAAAATTGCTTGGAACACGACCCTCTTTTTCTCACATTCGTCTGTGCGGGTGTTTATGCTTTGCGCGCACACAATCCCCCACCACTAAGCTAGATCCACGAGCCAATCCAGTGATTTTTTTAGGTTGTCCACATGGACAAAAAAAATATAAACTTCGCGATTTACGTTCCCATAGCATCATTGTTTCACGTGATGTCGTGTTTCATGAATCAATGTTTCCTATGACCTCACAGTCATCTCCATCTGTTGGAGATGATGGTACCTTCAATTTTCCCATGACTAACCCTTCGGTTTTGCCCACTAATGGTGCGCCTATAGTCACTGACCATCTCTCTGGGCCCTCACCACCTGATGTGCATTTGGTTCCTGTCAATAACCCAGTTCTGTCCTATCCAAGCAAAACAAATCCAACTATTACTAGGTCGGACCAACTTCTGCTATCTTCTGATTCTACAGGCACTCTCCCTGTTTGTTCAGACACGACTCCTTCTTCGACCAGAAACTCTGATTCCACCTCGGTTGTTGAACAACACATCGACACCACGTGTCCCTCTGAGATTAGTGATTAAGTAGTACCCTTCATCCTCAGCGTATTCGACGTCCTCCATCGCATTTAGATGACTATGTTTGCGTCACTCCTAGCTTCCCATTTTCCGACTCCAAACCGGATATTCTTTATCCGTTGTCTAAATCTCTTTCTGACACCTCTCTCCATGGATCATAAGATTTTCCTAGCCGCCATTTTATCAGAAAATGAGCCCTCCTCATTTTCTCAAGCTATGAAATTTTCACATTGGCGAGAAGCCATGACCAAAGAAGTTCAAGCTTTGGAATCTAATAACACATGGTCCCTCGTTCCACTTCCTAAGGACAACGACCCATAGGCTGGAAATGGGTTTAGAAAATCAAATTCAAACCTGACGGGACCATCGATCGCTACAAAGCTCGTCTAGTTTCCAAAGGTTATACGCAAATTGAAAGCCTAGACTATCATGACACATTTGCCCCCGTTGCAAAATTAGTAACTGTTCGTGTCCTTCTTCCTATTGCGGCCATTCAACATTGGCCCCTACATCAACTTGATGTGAATAACGCTTTTCTACAAGGCGACTTAGACGAAGAAGTCTTTATGAAATTACCACCGGGTTATTCCAGTCAGGGGGAGACACGTGTTTGTCGGCTCCATTAGTCCAATTATGGTTTTCAAAGTTCTTCTCTGTTCTCCTTCAAAAAGGATTCACTCAAGCTTTCTCCGACTATTCATTATTCTCTTATGTCAAACTCGATATCACATTTCATGTTCTTGTCTACGTGAACGACATTATAATTACTGGGAATAATGAATCGGCAGTTTCCAAACTCAAATTCTTTTTAGGAATTGCCTTTTCATTTAAAGACCTTGGTAATCTAAAATATTTTTTGGGAATAGAGGTTTGACGTTCTTCTTCTGGCATATTTCTATGTCAAAGAAAATACACCCTTGGTATTCTTCAAGACTCGGGCCTCACTGCTGCCCGTCCTTCTCCTTTTCCAATGAAGCAGAAACTTCGTCCCACTTCCGCCGATGGGACTCCTCTTCTCGATCCGACCACTTATCGACGGTTACTTGGTCGCTTAATTTACCTAACAATTACTCGACCTGATATCACCTTCGCCGTTAATAACCTTAGTCAGTTTATGCAGAACCCAACTTCTCTCCACTTGGGTGCGGCTCATTGTGTCCTTCGTTATATCAAAGGTACTCTGGATCATGGCCTTTTCCTTTCGGCAACCAGTTATCTTCACATTTATGGCTATTGTGACTCTAACTGGGCAGCTTGCCCGTCCTCCCGTCGTTTTTTCGACAGGTTATTTCACCATACTTGGATCAAGCCCATTATCATGGAAATCCAAGAAACAACATACTATTGCTCGTTCCGTGCATTGGCCACATTAACTTGTGAGCTACAATGGCTTAGGTATCTCCTTAAGGATCTCAGATTTGATCACTCTTCTCCTATGATAGTACACTGTGACAACTGAGTTATTCTTCAAATTGCAGACAATCCGGTTTTTCATGAACGCACGAAGCATATTGAGATAGATTTTCATCTCGTCCGTGAAAAGCTTAAATCAAATCTTATTGCTACAAAGTTTACACCAACAACGGAGCAACTTGCAGACAACTTTCCGAAATATTAGGAGCTGACGCATTTTGAAAGATTGTTGGCAAGTTGGGCGTTCTTTCTATTTCCGCTCCAACTTGAGGGGGAGTATTATGGGTCTTCAACCCATGTGACTGACCCGACAACATTCCAGTCGACCCGAGCAAGCAAGATTACAACTGGCCTCACCAAAAATCATAACCAACTTAGATTTGATATAACCTAATATACCTTTAGTTTATGTTTATCCTTTCCTCACTTGTATACCAAGATATATACACATCATTTGTAACCCTATTAAAATATACAGAGAAATATCAATTGGTAAACTTCATTAATCGATCCCTCTCTAACTCTCCATGTTACATCGATCTCTTTTTCTCTTCTCGGATCCTCCATCACTAAAGTGAGTTGAGTCACTTCACACCCTTATCAACAGAAACGAGATCAAAGAACATTTGAGGTAAATTACAATCTGACCGCTTGTCGCCCTCTAGCCAAGAAAGTGTCAATCCTTTAAGAAACTTTAGCTCATACTCAACAAAGAAAGAAGAAGTTAAGTCGATTAAGCTCTTCTGCAAAACCTTAAACTTAGACCAGGGAGTTGAAACTAAATGTGGTGATGGTGAGAGCACAAAAGCTGACGGTGGGAGCACATAAGCTAACAGTGGAGCACAAAAGCTGTTGGTGGTTCAGAGTATGCTAGGGCTGAGGGATGACCAATACACTGGCTTGAGGTTTTATTAGAGTATGAGGATCGAGATGGATCGGTATCCGAAGATATCAAATATCAACCGTCAAGATATATGAAGATTTAAAAGATATTATCTTGTACTAATCTTAGATAGTGTCATAGGAAACTAAGATACCCAAGTCGCTCTATAAATAGAAGTGACCTCTATGTATTTTATTCATTGAGTTGCATTGAGTCTTCGAGGCTGTAAACAATCAATCCCACGATTGTGGAGATAATATAATACAACGATTAATGGCTTTCTCCGTGGATGTAGGTCGTGATCGTCCGACAGAACCACGTAAACTATTGTGTTATTTATTTTGGTTTATATCTTCTATTCTATCAACTAACATGAACTTTCACATAGTATCAAAAGCATGTTAATCAATCTTGGTCAAACTTCCGCATATTCTCAATTTTTTGGATCGATTAAATTATCCTGAGCAGGTTCATCAATCCTGTTTTATCGCTTTTTTTAGCTTCCGCTATTATCGATGATATTTTCGTTGTGATTCAATATGGTTTTAATCGCTTTGTGTCGATTTAATTTCCAACATTGTTTTATTCGTTGTTATTGAATATTGTTCCAGTAATCTTCATCCTTCGATCGAGATTAACAAGAAGATGAACGACATCATGAGCATAGGAATTTCGTCTGGAGACTATCTTTACTCTCTCTTTTCATCGATCGATTTTCCGGCTTCTCTTTTACTAGTTAGGTTATCCGACTAGACAAGTTCCTCCTTCAATGCAGCAATCTGTTGATCTTTTTCTAGGGAAGAGACCTTAAGTTTATCGCTTTCTTGCTTCAACTGATCTATCGAAGGATGGGAATCAAATGAGTTAACTGAGAGCCCTTCATCCTTTTCGTCAAAGGACATTGGTTCGTCTCGGTCATATTCATACTCCAAAGGCGCGATACACTCCTCTGCTTTTGGACTAGGTTTTGCACATCCATTATATAATACCAGTTGTTCCAACTTGCTACAGACAAGTGGTGGAGATTAGAGGTATAGATACTTCAATAAACTCAAATAAACTCAAAAGATTCACATCAACATACTTTCATATAATAAAGTTTGTTTAGATCTACACAATCTCATATACATAACACACAAAGTGTTGTCACAATATTTAACTAGATTTGAAGTTAGTTGTTACCTTAAATACAATATTCATACTAGATCTATCTCTTCTTCTTCTTTTTCTTCTTCTTCAAGTTTCTTCTATACTATTCTTCTTTTACTTTCTCTCTTTAGATTGTTCTTAAACAAGTCAAACAAAAGACTCTACACCCTTTTAATTAATTTCATGAGGCAATTTTACTTATTTACCCCTTATAGTTTGATAAAACCATTTACTTAAGCCCAAATTTTATATTGGGCCCAAACCCAAAATTGGTTTAAAAGCCACCATTCAACATCCCCCCTCAAACCAAATTTCCATAGCTTCTCATACCTGACATCCACTTCAATCTTTCAAAGACATCATGCTTCAAGAGTTGTTCATCAAACTTTTCTTATTCGGGAACACTATTTAAGGTTGTCAACTTGACATCAAATTGATAACTTTTCCATGAATATTTACCCGCTATATAGATCCATATTTTCATATGAACAAAAGGAATAAATACCTTACTAAAATCAATGTCGACTCTTTGCTTGTAACTTTTATCTACAAGCCTTGCTTTGTACTTTTGGACTTCACCACTTGCATTCTTATTTGGTTTGTACCTCTTTGTCAACTCATATGCATCATTCTTTTCAATTGTATTAATTTCTTCATCCATTGTTTTTTCCATTTTTTTCTTCTTCAATGACTTCTTCATGACTAGTAGAATCTTAATCCATGAGAAAGCAACATAAGTTCACTTGTTCTTCATTATCAATAACTTCATAAATCTCTCTCAAGCTTCTTGTTTTCATTGGTCTTTCACTAGAACTTCCTTCCGATGATGAGGATGATGGAGATGAGGATGATGGTGATGATGATGCTCTACACATTGGTGTTTGTGGCTCTTTTTGAATTTCGTTTGGTGCTTCTTCTTCTTTTTCACCTTCAAGCTCAAGTTCAACTTGAATAGTTTCTTTTCCTTGCCATTCCCATGTCATTTCTTCTTCAAATACAACATCTCTACTAAGTAGAACTTTATTGGTAGTTGGATTAAATAACTTGTAACACTTTGTTTGCTCACTATAACCAAGGAAGATGCAATTTTCACCTTTGTCATCAAGTTTTGTTCTTTTTGGTTATCTTTGCATAAACAATACATCCAAATATCTTTAAATGAGATACACTAGGCTTGTAATAGCCCCATGCCTCTTGAGGTGTGTTCATATAAACACTTTTAGTGGGACATCTGTTTAACAAGTATACGGCACATGCAACGGCTTCACCCCAAAATTCTCTAGGCAAACTTTTTTCTTTTAACATGCTTTTTGCCATCTTTAATATAGTACGATTTTTTCTTTCGGCTACTCCATTTAGTTGTGGTGTGTATGATGGGGTAAGTTCGTGAATAATTCCATGTTCTTTACAAAACATATCAAAGTCTCTTGAAGTAAATTCCCCACCTCTATCCGATCTTAGTTTCTTGAAAAAATACCCACTTTGTTTCCCAACCATATTCTTGAATTTCTTGAACACTTTAAATACTTCGGATTTATTTTTCAAGAAGTATACCCATGTTTTTCTACTATAATCATCAATAAAAGTGAGAAAGTAATTGTTACCTCCATTTGTCATTGGCTTCGATGGACCACAAACATCGGTATGCACAAGCTCTAGAGGATGGTAAGCTCTCCACCTTCCTTCTTTAGAGAAAGTGTTCTATGATGCTTCCCAAAGATACATCCTTCACACACTTTATTTGGGTGATCAATATATGGTAAACCCCTACCATGTTCTTGTTTGCCAAAGCTTTCATTCCATCAAATTTAAATGTCCAAGTCTCAAATGCCACAACCAAGATTTATCTTTCACAATAGAGTTTAAGCAGTTTGCATCACCATGTTGAATGTTTAAAGGAAATAATCTATTCTTTGTCATTTTCACCTTAGCAATTAGAGTTCCACTTTTATCTCTTAATGTGAGATGAAGATCCTTCAATCTTATATCATAGCCTTTTTCCAAAAGTTGCGCCAAACTTAAAATGTTATTTTTCATTGCGGGAACATAATAAACATCGGAAATATAGTTATGTTTTCTATTTTTGAGTTGAATGAAGATATTACCTTTTCCCTAGCACCGAAATCTTTGACGAGTCACCAAACTTTACACACCCTTTCACACTTTCATTCACTTCAATAAACAATTTTCTTTCCCACAAATATGATAACTTGCACCCGTATCGAAATACCAAGTATTTGTTTGTGATTCATCAAGTCCATCACAAGAAAAAAGCAATGTAGGATCTACATTAATTTCTACATCATTTTCAACAAGATTTGCATCTTCACGTACCTCATTTTTTTGTCATACCAACATTCATTACTAATAATGTCCAAGTTTGTGACAATTATAGCATTCAATATTCCTTTTATCTCTACCTTGCCTATTATAAGGTCTAGTAAAGTTTTCTCTTTCTCTTGATTCATTTGTTCTTCCTCTATTAAAGAAATTTATTCCTCTTTGGCTTCCAAATTCACTTCTACTATTATCATAATCTCTACCATAGCTTTTATAGTCTCTTTCGCTTTGGGGTGCATATTGTTTTTTCCTCTAGAGTGAGTTTTGCTTGAAGTACTTGATCCACCGAATAATTTGAAGTGCTTGCACTATTTCTATTAACCCTTTGTTCGTGAATTTGCAATGTTCCCGTCAACTCATCCACCGTCATAGATTCCAAATCTTTTGACTCTTCAATAACAATAACCACATTATCAAACTTAGGTGTCAAATAGCGTAGAATCTTCTCCATCACCCTAACGTCATTACATTTTTCGCCACATCTTTTCATTTTGTTAACATTCGACAATACTCTTGAAATATAATCGGAGATAAGTTCCCCTTCATTCATGCTCAACTTTTCAAATTCACCACGCAAAATTTGGAGACGAACCTTTACCACTTTATCAACTCCTCTAAATGAATTCTTGAGAATATTCCAAGCCTCTTTCGATGATTTTGCTTCGGATACTTTTTCAAATGTAGGGCCATCAATTCCTTGATAGATAAGAAATAAAACTTTTTTATCCATTTTTCTTGAGTCTTTAAGAACACACTTTTGTATATCATTCATAATAATCTCTTCTTCTTGAGTTGGTTCTACATAGTCATTTTGAACAATATCCCATAAGTCTTGAGAGCCTAATAATACACTCATTTGGATACACCAATGTTCATAGTTCTCTTTAGGTAACCTAGGTACTTGAGGTTGTATCATATTTGACATTTTCTTACAAGATCTCCAAAAAAATTTCACAAACCCTAGATCTCAAAATGTTGAATAAAAGCTCGAAATGATAAACTAATATGACTTTGATACCATTTGTTGGAGATTAGAGGTATAGATACTTCAATAAACTCATTCACATCAACATACTTTCATATAATAAAGGTTCTTTAGATCTACACAATCTCATAAACATAACACACAAAGTTTTGTCACAATATTTAACTAGATTTGAAGTTAGTTCTTACCTTAAACACAATATTCATACTAGATCGTTTGTTGGAGATTAGAGGTATAAATACTTCAATAAACTCAAAAGATTCACATCAACATACTTTCATATAATAAAGTTTCTTTAGATCTACACAATCTCATAAACGTAACACACAAAGTTTTGTCACAATATTTAACTAGATTTGAAGTTAGTTCTTACCTTAAACACAATATTCATACTAGATCTATTTCTTCTTCTTCTTCTTCTTCAAGTTTCTTCTATACTATTCTCCATTTACTTTCTCTCTCTAGATTGTTCTTAAACTAGTCAAACAAAAGACTCTACACCCTTTTAATTAATTTCATGAGGCAATTTTACTTATTTACCCCTTGTAGTTTGATAAAACCATTTACTCAAGTCCACATTTTATATTGGGTCCAAACCCAAATTCGGTTTAAAAGCCACCTTTCAACAACAAGTTCCACTTGGCTTTCCATCTCCTCTTTCTAATATACTTAAAAACATGCTTAGAAAGAGTTCCTAACTTAATAGTTTCTCTCTCTAGATTTTCCAGAGACTAATTTTTTTGTGGCTCTTGCTTTCAACCGTGATTTCGATCAATTTCGGCCACAAGTCACCTACCTTTGTGTTTTACTTCGCAATTGACACTTCTCCTGGTGGTTTCATCATCATCAAATTTTCTACTTTGACTCACAAAGAAAGTCTCTTTGTACAGGATTTAGGGTTCCTAAATATCGCAACTCAGTTACGGTTTTCAGTGTGGTCGTTTCTTGTGACGCTGGAAACAACC
Organism: Eschscholzia californica subsp. californica; assembly: GCA_002897215.1. Taxonomy (NCBI): domain Eukaryota; kingdom Viridiplantae; phylum Streptophyta; class Magnoliopsida; order Ranunculales; family Papaveraceae; genus Eschscholzia; species Eschscholzia californica. Next base: position 699,567 of record BEHA01043520.1, on the reverse strand, counting down.
ACATTCTTTTCCTCCCTGACATATTATTTCAATAAGAGACTGTGTTTAATGGTCGTTTTTTAGACTGTCACGATTCCTATTTTTTTGTGACAATCTATTTTATTATATTCAAATCAATTATCAATCATCAATCGAATCGCTTTGTCGATTTTTTATTCATACTATATGTGGTCTTCTATCACTTATATGAAACTTCATCCCTTCTTTAATATTTTCCAGCTTAAGTTTTTAACTTTGAAATTTTTTCTTCTCTCTTTTTTTATCGAAATTCAAGTATCATTCGATCATCTTTCTTCTTGTTTCGTCTACAATGAAGATATATTCTATCAAACCGTAACCATCCGGTTATAATAAATTCGTTAACATCCATACGAGTTTGATCTTCTCTTAAATTTGGCACCTTACAGGTCAATCGATCCCTCCCCTCAATCACTATTGTATGCACAATGTTCACTTCCGTCATTCTCTCGTCTTTACCAATATAAAGAAAAGAAGAAAAGGAGAAAAAAAAAGAATGCCATTCAAGCTTAAGAAATAAAGACAAGAACATTATATCAAATTTATGTGCGACTACAAGTTCAAGTTACAGACAAAGAATTTAGCACCATTGTTCTACATTAAACAAAAAAAAATCAAGTTCTAAGTTTAAGCTTTGAATCTGATTGTATGCGAGCAACATTCACCTTTCCAAGTTCAATCTTCAAGTTGGATATACTTCACAAGTTTCGTATTCCAACTTGAGGGGGGAGTACTAGAGTATGAGAATCGAGATGGATTGAGATCCGATGATATCAAATATCAACCGTCAAGATATATGAAGATTTAGAAGATTTTATCTTGTACTTATCCTAGATAGAGTCCTAGGAAACTAAGATACCCAAGTCACTCTATAAATAGAAGTGACCTCTATGTGTTTTATTCATTGAATTGCATTGAGTCTTCGAGTCTATAACCAATCAATTCCATGATTGTGGAGATAATATAATACAACCATTAATGTTTTTCTCCGTGAATGTAAGTCGTGATCGTCCGATAGAACCACGTAAACTATTGTGTTATTTATTTTAGCTTATATCTTCTATTCAATCAACTAACATGAACTTTCACATGTTTAATACCAAAGAGTCTCGAGAACAATCTCTATTTGTCCGTTTAATTCACAGATAATTGTTATTTTAAGTCATGGAAGAAGCCAATAACCAATTTATTAGTAAGTTCGCTGCTTTAACTACAGAAGACCCACCGCCGGTGGAAGTGGATGGGGAGGATCTGGTGCCTTGGAACACTGAAATCATCAAGAATGAAGTTGTTTTTTTCCAGAGTTCTAAGAAAATTGAGATTGGACAAGCAATGATGCGATTGTCGAAAGTAATGCATGGCCTAAACAAATTCATGTTAACTGGAGTGAAAGATAACACCTTTTTACTAAAGTTTATGACTTCAACGGAACTCGACTTGGCTTTTGAGAGTCCACCATGGGCTATTCACGAAGAATTAGTCATTTTACAGAAATGTAGAAGTGACATTTCTCCAACTAAAACGATCTCTAACTTCATACATATCCCCACTGGATACTTGAAATGCATACAAACCGACCAACCGACTTCTCATAAATTCTATTTTTCATTTTAGAGTCTTCATAAGCTGACAAATCATATATTGAACTCCATACTATAAATCTATAGCTGAAACTGTCCGTTCACGTGCCATACTATAAATCTATAGCTGAAACTGTCCGTTCACGTGAAATATGACAAAATTATTCCAAATACGAAATTCACTTCTAATTCATTTCCAAACTATTCCAAATACGAAATTCGAGCACTAAAATAATTCGGCAGCACACCTTCTATATTTGGACCCCCCGAAATATTCCATAACATTCTAAATATGATCCTGAACATAAATCATTAGAAGAAATTGAATAATAACCGACTAAGTAACTCCAAATTTTGAACCCAAACGAAATTAGTATAATTATACAGTTATCGATGTAACCATCAATAAAACCATTAAATTTGGACGAAATTGAAAATTCTGAACGCTAAATATGTAGAATAAGTCGAATGAGATTAACTGAAACAAATTTCATTCAATTCCGACGAACGAGCACGAAGAAATCGACGAGTAAAGTTTATAAGCCTCGAAGCCCTAATTGTCAATGGTTGATGCCTTCTCTGGTAACTGAATGTAAATGGGTTTGGACGTGAAATGAAAATGGGGAATGGAAAGGTGATGGAAAGGTGGGGTTATCGTTGGTATTGACTGTCACGTGTAAGCTAAGTGGGTTTGGCATTGGGAAGTAAAGGAAAATTGGGGCGCCACATGTCCTTTTGTGGCCATGCAAATAATTATTCTTAAGTCCTACATCTAAAATCACCTCATAACTAAGTCCCTTTTTATTTATTTCGATTAGTTCGATCTCCATTAATTATCATTTAACCTTCAATTTGGTTTTTTTTCTAAATCCAAATAGTCCATCTTCTAACCGTTGCTTTTTATTTGTTTAATCGAAAACATGACATGTTACAGCCGTCACCATCAATATAGATTCCGTAACCCCCTAACGGATATCCGGGATACGGTCATCTTGAATGACTGTAATGTCTCTCCAACGGATATACGACAGGAGGTCCGTTGAGGATTTGAAGGCAGACCTCTTTATCTAGGTCTGGATATACTTCCGTGCTTAAGTCTGTTGAGGAGGCGAGGGCGGACCTCTCCCTCCACGGCTGGAAGTGCTTCTTTATTTTGGCGCTGCTTCGGGGTGTCCAAAGATGAATGGCTCGGGCCCATTAGCCATTAGCTCATGGGCTTGGTCGCCGAGTAAGTCTATTAATCGTGAATTTCTTGGGACACTCTTGGCGACGTATTCTGGCCCATACAAACGGAGTCAAATTTATTCGTTTCAAATAGATGTTTAACAAGAATATTACATGCCTTGACAGGTTTGCCCAGTATGCAAGTCAGATGCTACGTCCTCTATATCAACATAACTTCTTCTATAACTATTGAGATGTAAATACACTAATCATTAAGTTTCCTTAATTTGAAATATATTTAGATTAAATGTACATGTTAGTTATAATCAAAACAATAAAAAAAAAAAGTCATCATATTCTAAGAGTGCATGTTGATTTGTTATATATTTAGATGATATAGGTTTATACAAGATGATTCAAACTATGAAACAACTATATTCACTAGCAACAAACATTTTATATCATATTTGCATCTTTTGCAAGTACTAAATGCATTATAGGTAGAATTTAAATTTGACAAAACATACCTTTGATGTCAGATTTTAAATTCTCATACATTCGCAAGTACACATGTAAGACAGTGTCACATGTACATCATTTCGGACCTTACGGAAAGATATTAGGGAGCATCTATAGGCCCCGTCTTTTATTTTTGCTCAGGTCCACCTTCACCTTTTGAGCTCCCACGGACTAGGCAAATGCGAACACCACTAATATTATAGACCCAACTCCATTCCAATTAGACTTGGTCCGACCAACCAATTCTTTGTTGAATCGAACTGTTATACGAATAAACTTCGACAAGCAGACTCACATTCTTAACAACAAGAATCTAACTATATTTCAAAATTAACAATAATAATAAATAATTATTTATAATAATGAAAGATCTAAACACCTTCTCTAACAGTAGTATTGGTTTCAAAATAAAAGCTAAAGTACATGAAACCAGTCAAGCTCTTGAACTGTTGGGGTTTGCGTGTAGGTAGGTTCAAGCCAACTGCAGTTCAACGGCTCGTATGTGTCGTAAAAACCCTTAGTACAGCTTTGACTCCCAACCGGTTGACACTTACCCGTATCAAGAGAATAACATACAATATCTTCACCATGTAATCTAGGGAAGTAGATTTTGTTCTCCATCCTACTATTGGGAGCAACTCTTAGCAGACAACAAGTATTGCTAATGAACATCATATCCTTTCCCAAACTTTCAACTTTAACCCACGTTAAACACGTAAAATCCAATTCAAAAACCCGAATCGACAGTCCAAGATGCCCTAAATCTACTAACAAAAGCTTCCCTTTATACTCAACCAAGAACTTTTTGTAACTATCATCGAACTGCCATCTAGGACCAGCAAGAACTTCCTTGAACGAGGAACTATTAGTCTTAAAAACACCCATACTTCCGTTATAATCTAGGAAATAAAAAGCTCCGTTGCAGAAAACTGGATTATCAAAACAATACGTGAATATATCCGACTTTGGGTACCTACCAGACTGCCAAGTATTCTTTCCTCTTCCAGTGAACATAACAAAAACTTTTTTTTTGAAATCTTCTCCATCTATTACTTGAGTGATTGCAATAACTTCACAATCTGATGATGTAGGTGAGGACGAGAATGAGAGGCCAGTGGAGATACTTTTGAACTCGAACGGTAAGCGCGGTAAGCGCGGAAGTTGGATTGCCTTTCTTGTAACTGGATTGTAAAAAAATATGCTATCCTTTCCTTTTGTCATTAGTAACCACCCGTCCTTTGAGAAACGAATAGTTGCACCCAACATAATGTCGTGACTATCCATTGTGTACTTCTCATTATTATGCATCGGGTCTACAAAATTGTATATATTACCTTCAGAAAAAACCATCAACGGAGATAAACATGTGATTTTGGTATCGGTTTTTGCAGAAGTATTCCTGATTGTCGCAGATAGTACCGATCGATTCTCTCTACTTAAGGCACGAAAATGTACGTAATCCACTGGAGGAAGATAACTTGCTACCAGCACCAAGGTGTCCCTGTCGAGAACACCTAATGGATTTGCATCTTCAAGTGCTTCTCTGTCTCTACTATCTTGTCCATCAACCTCATTCTCATCATTATTTGTATTTATTTTCTCGTCTTCTACATCTATAATGTTATCTTCTTCCTCTTTGTCTTTCGTGAAAATATTTTCTCTTCTTCCTTCACAAGCCCTAAAATTTAAAGCACAAAGAATGTGGGTTTCAATGTCTAATATAAAAACAAAAAACACAAACCAACAAAAGCAAGATTTATATGTACTACTGAGTATGAGTTAGTTTTCAAAGTTACCTCACAGTTGGTGGCATCATCACCCACTCCGATGATAAACATGGCACTGGTAGGTTCAGAAACGGCAAACAAACCGAAGTACTTGGCCCTTCTATGTCATATTTGTACAGGCCGGGGTCTCCATTGAGTGTGTAATATACACAACCTCTTTTAAGACTCAACTCGGCTGCTGAGCAAGAAGTCGAGGTGGTTTTCCCCAGAAAGAGTACATGATTCCCTAAACTTGTTACATTCTTCCAATGCATTAAAGAGAAATCCAATTGTGATATTTCTATTGTGATAACTGATTTCCCAATGCTGAAGAACTCTCTTGATTCGTAGAATATAGTAACCCGAAAGAGTTCATCACAAGAAACCACATAAATCCTTCTGCAAGGAGCGTGTCTTCCAATTGAAAAAAAAGGTTCACTTGTGACAAAAGACGTAATGGAGAGGAATTCATCATCATATTCGTTATAAACCTCAAGTTTGTTCTTTATTTCAATCTCAAGATGCCACTGATTCGTGAAAAATATGTATAGCTTGCCGTTCACAGAAAGGAGTGACCCACTAACTATTTCATCTCGAATAATATAAAATTCATGTGATCTCCATTGTTTATCTCCGGGACGACAATATACAAGGAGGGATTCACCTTCATCATCATCATCATCAAGTTCATTCAAACCAAGCAAGAAGAAGACCATGCTGGTTTTACTAGATGGAGGTGAGGTTAAGATACAACTAGAGATAGTGTAATTGTTAGATTCAAACCAATTGAGTAAATTAGGCAACTTGATATTCTCTAGTGACAATGGGTTCCAAAGAAAGCAATCCCCATATTTCCAAATTGAATTACTTTTATCAAATTCAGTTGGATCATTACAAAGAACGACTAACCAACCTTCGTGACAAGGGGATTGCCAAAACAATTTTCGACTCATCTCTGGTATTTGTTTTCTGCAGGTTCTCTTGTTAGGTTCAAGGAGATTGTAGAATGCTTGATCGTTTTGGTTACAACGTACAACCAGCCATGGTGCTACAGAAGGAAGAGGTGGGCGACTCTTATCTGCTGTTGTTGTTGTTGTTTTTGCTGCTCGTAGAAGATTCTTCTTCTCCATGGATGACAAGTCGACGAGATGGAGCTCTATGAAATTCAATTAAAACTATTGGAAACCCTAATTTATAACATAGAGTTCCTCAAAAGCAACAGAAAAACCCTACTTTGAACGCAACTTAAACAATAACTAACTAATTTTGTTTGGAATTTCAACAAAAAATAAAAACTAATTTTGTTTGGATGAATTCTCCTTTAGCCCCATCAAATGTGACCAACGTTCCCTTGAGCCCCCGGTGTTGTCCAACATTACCCTTGTAATCCCATTTTTTGTTTTTCCGTTATAGTGCTTTTACCTTATCCATTTTGCTCTTCTTGCTGTAACGCCTTTATTATTGTTGTCCGAGACTTTTAGTTAACTCATCAACTATTGAATTTTTTCTAGCAAAATATAAAAAACAATTTATCCATTTGATCACTCAACCCCGCCAATTTTTCATCTATCACAATGGAATCCAGCTTGTTCACTATCATCACATCTTCGTCAGCTTGATTCGGCTTGACTTCAGCCATGCTAATTTGTAATGTTTCTCTTGCATAAAGATAAGCTCGTAATATTATTTAAAGATAAGTTCATAGCATTATTTAGACTTGATCGTGTTGCCTTGTTAGAAAATAAGATTGACTACATTTTTTAGCAATAGCTTTGAGGAGGAGGAGGAGGATGAAGTAAGTGCTACAGAGGGAGATGACGACAATTATGATGAAATTGAAGATGACGATGGTGGTGATGAAAGATTATAAGTTAGTTAAATCAAACTTAATTTTGAATCGAATCAAGTATTCAAATTCACAAAAAAAAAAAAAAAAAATTTGACGCAATCACTGACTGAATGTGATATGTTATCTAATAATATTTTTTAAGTATATGCGTTTTATTTTTGTGTGATTATGATTTAACTTTTTAGCAGAATTAGAAGATCTCGATGATGAAAAAGCGGTTGGAAGATGAAGAAGAAGAGGATGAGGGGAAGATAAAATCTAAGAATCTACCTTACTATCACACCGAAACTTGAATGAGCTAGGTAATGGTTTTCTAACAGGGAACTTTGTTTTTTTTTACTTTGTGGTTATTCTTACTCTCTTTACATAGACTTTAGAATATCTCCAATACAACACTCACTCTAAAATTTAACGTGCTACCTAGGATTTTTTAAAATTCCTATTTAAAAACTATCTCCAATGCAAAACTCAACATGAATTTCTGTCAAGATTTATTTTAAAGATCCTTAAGAGGACACTCTAATTTAGATTTCCCTCTTAAGGAACTCTATGTGCCACATAACCAAATCAATTAATTTTAGAATTGATGAGCTTATAGCCCAAAAAACGGGCCCTAATATGACATTTAGTCCTCTCTAATCCTATAAAGGGTTTCAAAACCAAAATATTAATGTAAATGGATATCTAGTCCATTTGTATACATCTAGAGAGAAAACACAAATCCCTAAAATATATATTAAATCATAATACCTAATCAAACCTTCCTCATATATTATAACTGATTTACCTTCAAAATTCACAAATATCTTTTTCCATTTTTATCTCCCACATTCTCTCTCCAATCACGTTTCTATTCAAAGTAAGGTTAGATTCATTATCTTCAGTAACGGAAACCTTTTTATTTTCTCTCTCTAAAACCGAATCACCTAATAAACCTCCATTAAACTCAGAAATCTTGTTTCATCTTCATTAGAGCAGTTGTGTAAACCTTTATCCTTTATCAGGTTTTACACCGTGAAAGTCTTTGTTCGTACCATTGTTAAGATCTAATATTGCTTCTCAGGTTCAAGAATCAGATTATCTCGCTCTATTATTAAACATAACAGATTTTGATCTGATTCTATAAGATCTGTTTACTAATTCATTAACTTCGAATGTATGATGTTTATTTTCTTTCTCTAAAATTTTCATAACTGTTTAAGATTTTGATATTTACTCCTTATTCAATGATTCCTTCAAATCGAGTATGTTATGTTTGCTTCCAATTATCATATCATGTTTCTTTAGATTTATGTTTAAGCTTCTGTGTTTTCTGATATTTCTTCACATCAGATTTTTCTATCCGTACAATTTTAGAACCAGGTGATTGTCCGTACGGTTTCTCATAACAGAATATACAATATAGGTTGTTTACAATACATTTTCATACTTTCTAGTGCATTACGCAAACATCTTCCGTGCAATGTTTTTATAACAGAATGTAAAATATATGTATTTTGTTACAAATTATACATACTTTATAAATAATATCAAAAATGTTGTGAAAAATAAAGGAGGGAAGAAGAAAGATAATGGAAATATATTAACTAAGAGATTGTGGACAAGAAGAACTAGAATTACATTCATATGTTTGTAGAGAATTTCTCTACTTTGGTACATTGGTATATTGAGTACTATGATACATTGGTTTGATCCACTAGTACTTTGATATATTGGTATGTATTAGGTTTGGTCCATCTTCTTCATTAGAAAGTAAGCTCTTTATATAGGTATTTAGCTAGATGAGTTACACATCCAATAGGCACACAATAATGGAGCTTGAATACAAAGTAATGGTGGAAAACCTATGGTGGTGGGAGTTTCAATTGGTGGTGGTCATCCACCATAAATCTAATATTTATAACACTCCCCCTAGATGTCCACCACATCAGAAATTGTCTCATTAAAACCTTACTAGGAAAACCCATAGGGACAAAACCATAGTGAAGGAAAAAGAGTACAAATTCTTTGTTCATGTACATCTTTGATGAACACATAATCTGCCTCATTAAAACCTTGTTAAGAAAAACCCCGTGGAAAAAAAATCTTAACGAAGGAAAAAAGAGTACAGTGTGAAAATATAGTATGCAGTGTTTTCATAAACTTGCTCCCTCTCATGAAGGTTGAGGGCGTTGTTCAACCTTCTATGGTCAACTTCCTTTTGACATATATACACAAAAATATAATAAGTACCAGTTGACATTCCATGTTGCATCCATATAATGCTTCAAAGTTTATGCACACTTAAGATTGAAGTTTGTTAAATCCTCTAGGGATTTCAGTTGAACTCACTTTTTAAGTAATTCGTATTTGTCATATACATCGATAAGATAATTATAATATTTTTTAAAATAAATGTACTAATCACATTTCAATGTGCATTATAAATTTTATGCACAATCCACCTCACACACATAATAGGTGTTAAACTCATCATTCGATGACTAGTTGTCTCGCCAAAACCTTGTCAGGAAAATCCAACGGGACAAAACCTGAACGAAGGAAAAAAGTGTACAAGTTTTAAACAAATTATAACAATTTTCAATACGTATAGTTGCCTCGTTAAAACCTTGACAAGGAAAACCCGATGGGACAAAACCTTGACGAAGGAAAAAGAGTACAACGCGATTGACATTTTATATATGAATGATGGTTGTTTTCTAAAACCACATTACAACACACATAATGTATTGTCTGTACTATATTAGGTACTTCTAGACCTGAATTTCCATGACAATGATAAGTTAAGACAATATGAGTTGCTTTGAAGCTTATAGCCTTTTAGTAATTCAGAATATGTTCATTTTCAAGATTTTCTTTACTCGAATAATCTTTTTCAATACTCTACTGTCAAACTTTGATAAACTCTTCAGGAGTCACAATAGGATTTATAAATACTTCATAATATAATTCGGAGATTTGTAATTCATATTGAAATTTTATAAGTGGGCGTCAAATCCTTTATAGACTAAAGGACATTTCTTACACATGTCTACTTTATTACCTTCGGGGTAATTCTTAATTGGTGTTTCGAATTCATGTCCGAAGACTTAATTATTTTGTAAGAAAATCCACAAGTAATGAAGTATCTCGTCAAAAGTTGACCAATATTACTTAGAGTAATTCCGGATCAATATGCTCCCAGTAGCTACTATATTCAGAAATACATCGTCTGAAATGATTTATTTGATTTTTCAAATTTTCACAGCATACATAGTTCAATGATGTCATATATGTGCCTCTGTAAAAGATCGGTGTCTCTTTTTTACACATATCCTCTTCAGGGGATTTTATTAAGAATATGAATCACATTCATTTCTAATTTGATAGCCTCTTCAGGAGGAAAAATTATTCCTTCAGTGTCAAAGAGTATATGTCACTTTGATCAACTCTGATCATTTTCTATTACCTTTATCTGGATATAAGCATATTAAGCTTTGAAAAATATTAATATCTCGAGGTAGTAAGTTTTCTGTATATTGATTCCAAATGAGAGAAACTCGATCATTTTCAAGTATTTTACGACATTGAATATAGGACTTCCTCCCCCTGATGTCGATAGATTTCCGTCTTATTTATGAGCACATACTTCAAGGATGTGACAAAGACGAAGGAAAAATCAATTGCTTCAGGCAAATTTGATTTTTATTTTCATATCATATTTTCCGTTAGACAAAAATTACTATCTGATCACAGCTTCAGGTGTGAGCAATTTGTTAAAATATCACAACTTCGGGTGTGATTAATCACATGTGAGATATATCATCTTCATGTGATTTTATTTTATTTTATTTATTAAATTCATCATCACTTTCTCTTTGGTTATTACAACTTAAGGTGTAATATGAAAGCGGATATTCAACAAATTCTATTTTTTCAAGAATTTACAATTCATCACCTGAAAAAAGATATTATCACCACTTGAATAGATATTCTGAATTTCTGTAGTATTTTCTTACCACAAATTCAGTTGTAATCTCTTAAGAATCAATGGATAGTTTCAATACTAAAACATCAATATTTCTCATTCTTCAGGATTGAGCAAACAAATTTTGTTTTGCAAGGGTTTATGTTTTTTTTGTGATAATTAATCAACTTATAGTGGTATATAATTTCACCCTTTAGAGATTTGATTTATTATCATCTCGTAGAAATTTTATACTTCAAACTCTTGTAGAAATTTTGAGATTTGAAGACTTGTTTCAGACACACCAAACTTCAGGTTTGATTATCTCATATACAATATATGCTTCAATTTGATCTTAATCAAATTCTGGTGGTTAAGTTTCTTCTTTGGAGAAATCTTCTTTAACAAATCAAAATATGCACTTATGATGTATTCATACAAAAATAAACATTAGTTATGAGATTAATACCATTTTTTTTTTAAGCATAACTTACCTTGACCTTACCATAGAATAGATTGCAATACATTCATATTAGTTTGAAATACCAACCATTTTTCATTATCAGCTATGTAACTCTAATATCCTTTTGATATGATTCACTATGCCTCAACAATCACAAAATCAATGGTTAGAGATAAATAAGAATAATAAGCTTAAAAATTCAACAAAGAAATGTGCAAGTACCTTTTGATTTACCAATTACAATTGACCAAACTTACCCATGTTTCATTTGTTTGTATCTTGATCAATAAGTGGAAAATTTCTTCTTCCCTTTGATCATTGATGATAGAACAGTTCGTGCTGATAACGTGTTGTGAAAAATAAAGGAGGGAAGAAGAAAGATAATGGAAATATATTAACCAAGAGATTGTGGACAAGAAGAACTAGAATTACATTCATATGTTTGTAGAGAATTTCTCTACTTTGGTACATTGGTATATTGAGTACTATGATACATTGGTTTGATCCACTAGTACTTTGATATATTGGTATGTATTAGGTTTGGTCCATCTTCTTCATTAGAAAGTAAGCTCTTTATATAGGTATTTAGCTAGATGAGTTACACATCCAATAGGCACACAATAATGGAGCTTGAATACAAAGTAATGGTGGAAAACCTATGGTGGTGGGAGTTTCAATTGGTGGTGGTCATCCACCATAAATCTAATATTTATAACAAAAAACATCTTATAAATGTGCATACATTATATATAATTAATTCAACATTACGCGTACTTTTTTCCCAAAACAGTTGTCATTTATAGTACAATATAATGTTCCAAAAATTATATGCAATTTATTACATATTATACATATTTTTTCACATAACAGTGACCTTTTGATTCAAACTAAAGTCCTGTTTGTCTCCCAACAAATTATGAAGTTTAACAAACCGTATGCATAATTTACTCCATTATACATGTCGTTTTTAGTAAATTATATGTTTTGTTGACAAATGTATATGTTTCTTTTTGTAGTTTTGTTGTTACTTATGGAATTTTCTACAGAATCATCCAATATAAGTAAGACCACAAAACTAAAATCTGATGGTTGGGATAATATATTTACTGAAGTTGGTCAGTTGTTTCCTGGTGGTGCGAAAGCATTTTGATATGCTCTTAGACAATATAGTGTAATTGTTGCTTGTCCTGCTCAAGACTACAAATGGAGAGTACATGGATGGGCACCATTTTTGAACCAGAGAAGATTTTGTACGTTTTTTGTAACAGAATGTAAACGATGTGTAATGCGAAAGAAATTATGTGTAATTTATTAAACATGACACACATATATTCCATAAATTATGTTGTGTACATGACAAATGATGGTTTCTTCGTCATAAGTAACACATAATTTACATAATTGTTTCATAATTTGTATTCAACGTGTATTTATCTATGAGTAAAAACGAAAACAAATGTTGTTGTAATATTCCCAGAAAAATATACTATTTGCAAATCTGAAAGTTAATCAAGACAAAGTGATATATACGTTTTGTATATAACCCCCCAAATCACGCTAAATTGATCCTAGAAAATATACTCTTTCCAAATCTGAAAGTTAATTGAGAGAAAGTGATATATTAGGTTTGAATATTAACCCCCAAATCAAGCTAATTGATCTCAGGAAATATATTATTTCCAAATCTGAAAGTTAAGTTAGGGTTTTGTTTTGAATCGACTTGGGGAAGAGATTTGCTTTCCAAAACGGTTTAGAAGAAAGAGAAAAATTGATTTTGGTTTATACCGTTATTGGCTTTAAAAAACCCCCCAAATCACGCCCATTTAAGAAGAAACTTTCTAGATCCAGTCCTCCCAAATTAAAGTCCTGCGATTTTTGTAGCAGGGACATAGACGGTAGTTGTTTCATAAAGTATGGGTTTTTCTGGCCATTATGTAAAAGGACTAAAAACCCATTTTTTGGGAAGATTGGATCATAAACCTCTTTTGAACACTATTTTGGGCCTTATACCCATGGACCCTTAATTTTATAGTCAAAATATAAGTTTTAGTGTTTCTCTTGAGTGTTGCATTGAAGAAGGTTTTCTTATATAATATCTCTAAATTGACATGTAAGAAACAGATAATTTTGAGACCTACTTTTACACTTGACACTTAGGATTTTTTTTTGGTTTTTCTTGAGTTTTGCATTGGAGATGCTCTTAACCCTTCATACATGTAGTATTGTGAAGACCAATATAGACCAATGACGCAATAAAATGACATTATTTGTAAAACTAGAACTATGATTACTTTTGTATGGGATATGAAGGAAGATGACACCGAAGCAAATGAATTAACATATGAGGTGAGTTTAGCTAAAAAAATATATATAAAACATTCAAATTAAGTACTTTTATTATAAATAAAAAAATCTATTCCTCCCTCCATTTGTTCCCTCCCCTAACCCTCCAAATGACGTGGTGACCTCTCACGACGTCTCACTTGAGCATATTCTCTCTCCATTTGTTCCACGCTGAAGTAGCCACACCAGTCAGAGGGTTGGAGGAGGGAGCAAATGGAGGGAGGAATAAAATTTCTCAAAAAACATTTCCTATTTTAAAACCCCTTGTAATGTGGCGCATGCAGAATTTAGTGGCATGGGGTGAAATTGTTGGATCTAAGATCACAACGTTATCGATTGACAAAGTGGATGCATGTTTATGTCCCAACTCTGATGACGCAAATATGGTTTTGACCAGTAAGTTAAATTCTCATTCCTTTATATGATTTTACCGTAACCATCGAAAATCGAAAAAATCAATCGATGAAATCAAAATTACGAAAATCTTGGTTTTCGTTGCACCCTCTCGCTCTGAGCATTCTGTTTTTGAGTTTTTTTTACAAAACATGGTGGTTGCTCAGCTGCGCTAACCTTCAAAAATCAATTCGGGAAGAGAGAGAAAAGCTTTAGACTACTTTGTTTTGAAGTTAGGGTTTCTGTTGAAAAATGGGTTTTACACCAAATTTTGGTTTGGGCCAATATGAAGTGTGAGGAAGTTTGGGCTTGAGTGGTGTTATCAAAATAGAAGGGGCAAATAAGGAAAATGGCTCCTTGAAATTAATTAAAAGAAGTAGTAGAGTTCCTTATGTTTACAACTTGAACAAGCTAAGAAGAGAGAAAGAGCTAGGGCTTTCTTTAGAGAAGATCCTTTGTGAAGAAATTTGAAGTAATTAATTGGTATGTATCTATGACTATTATCAAATGTTTTTTAATGTCTTTTTCTTTGATAATGAAAGGAACAACAACAATGTTAGTGTTTATGATGAATGAAGATTTGTAATTGAAGGATAGTTGGTTTGAGTATATGGTGTTAGATCCTTTATGTTATAATTGTTATTTTCTTAAATCTCCAACAAATGGTATCAAAGCTATGTTATCTTATCATTCAACATTTTGAGAATCTAGGGTTTGTGAAAAAATTGGGGATCTAGTAAGAAAAAATGACAAATGTGGTGCAATCTCTAATACCTATGTTAATAAAAGAAAATTATGGACATTGATCCATTCAAATGAGTGTATTATTGGGATCTCAAGATTTTTGGATATTGTTCAAAATGGTTATGTAGAGCCAACTTTAAAAGAAGAGGATATTATGAATGACTTACAAAAAAGTGTCCTTAAAGATTCAAGAAAGAATGATAAAAAAGCTTTGTTCCTTATATATCAAGGGATTTATAGTTCTACATTTGAAAAAGTGTCTGAAGCAAAATCATCGAAAGAGGCTTGGAATATTCTCAAGAATTCTTTTAGAGGAGTTGATAAAGTGGTAAAGGTTCGTTTTCAAATTTTGCGTGGTGAATTTGAAAGGTTGAGTATGAATGAAGGAGAATTTGTCTCCGATTATGTTTCAAGAGTATTGTCTAATGTTAACGAAATGAAAAGGTGTGGTGAAAAATGTGATGATGTTCGGGTGATAGAGAAGATTTTACGGCCTTTGACACCTAAATTTGATAATGTGGTTATTGTCGTTGAAGAATCAAAAGACTTGGAATCCATGACGGTAGATGAATTGATGGGAACATTAAATCCATGAACAAAGGATGAATAGAAATGTCGCAACTTCTTCAAATTGTTCGGTTGATCAAGTACTTCAAGCAAAACTCACTTTAGAAGAAAAACAATATACACCCGAAAAAGAAAGAGGCTATGAGAGTTATGGTAGAGGTTATGATAATTGTAGAAGAGGCTTTGGAAGCCAAAGAGGAAGAAATTTTTTTAATAGAGGAAGAACAAATGATCCAAGAGGAAGAGGTAGAGGAAACTTTACTAGACCTTATAATAGCTAGGGTAGAGACAAAAGGGATATTGAATGCTATAATTGTCACAAGCTTGGGCATTATGGTAATGAATGTTGGTATAAAAATGAAGTTAAGGAAGAATCAAACCTTGTTGAAGATGAAGTAGAAATTAATGTTGATCCTACATTGTTATTTTCTTGTGATGGTCTTGATGAATCACAAACAAACACTTGGTATTTCGACACCGGTGCAAGTAATCATATTTGTGGAAAAATAAAATTGTTTGTTGAAGTGAATGAAAGTGTGAAAGGGTGTGTAAAGTTTGGTGACTCCTCAAAGATACCGGTGCTAGGGAAAGGTAATATCCTCATTCAACTAAAAAATGAAAAACATAACTATATTTCCGATGTTTATTATGTTCCCGCAATGAAAAATAACATTTTGAGTTTGGGACAACTTCTAGAAAAAGGCTACGATATAAGATTGAAGGATCTTCATCTCACATTAAGAGATAGAAGTGGAACTCTAATTGCTAAGGTAAAGATGGCAAATTATTTCCCTTAAACATTCAACATGGTGATGCAAAATGCTTAAACTCTATTGTGAAAGATGAAACTTGGTTGTGGCACTTGAGACTTGGGTATCTAAATTTTGATGGGATGAAGACCTTGGCAAGCAAGAATATGATAAGGGGTTTACCATGTATTGATCACCCAAACAAACTGTGTGAAGGGTGTATCTTTGGCAAGCATCATCGAACAAGTTTTTCTAAAGAAGGAAGGTGGAGAGCATTTAATATATTAGAGCTTGTGCATACCGATGTTTGTGGTCCATTGAAGTCAATGACAAATGGAAGTAACAATTACTTTTCTCACTTTTATTGATGATTTTAGTAGAAAAACATGGGTTTATTTCTTAAAAAATAGATCCGAAGTATTTGAAGTATTCAAAGAGTTCAAGAACATGGTTGAGAAACAAAGTGGTTTTATGATAAAGAAACTAAGGTCTGATAGAGGTGGAGAATATACCTCAAGAGCATTTGATATGTTTTGTAGAGAACATGGGATTGTTCATGAACTTACTCCGTCATACACACCACAACTAAATGGAGTTGCCGAAAGGAAAAAATCGCACCATATTAAACATGGCAAGAAGCATGTTAAAAGAAAAAAGTTTGCCTAGAGAATTTTGGGGTGAAGCCGTTGCATGTTCCGTATACTTGTTAAATAGATGTCCCGTTAAAAGTATCTATATGAAGACCCCGCAAGAGGCATGGGCTTATTACAAACCTAGTGTATCTTATTTAAAGATATTTGGATGTATTGCTTATGCAAAGATACCGGAAGCAAGAAGAACAAAACTTGATGACAAAGGTGAGAAATGTATCTTTCTTGGGTATAATGAGCAAACGAAATGTTACAAGTTGTTTAATCCAATTGTCAATAAAGTTCTCTTTAGTAGAGTGTGGTATTTGAAGAAGATTTGGCATGGAATGGAAAGGAAAAGAAATTATTCATGTTGAACTTAGAGTTGAAGGAGAAGAAGGAGAAGAAGAAGAAGAAGATGAACCACCAAGAGAATTTCAAAGAGACCCACAAACACCATCGTCCTCATCTCCATCATCCTCATCATCGGGGGGAAGTTCTAATGAAGGGCCAATGAAAACTAGAAGTTTGAGAGAGATTTATGAAGTCGTGAATAATGAAGAAGAATTAAACTTGTGTTGTTTTCTCATGGATTGTGATCCTATTAGTTATGAAGAGGCCATCCAAGAAGAAAAATGGGAAAATGCAATGAATGAAGAAATTAATGCAATTGAAAAAAATGATATTTGGGAATTGACAAGTTTACCAAAGGGATATAAACCTATTGGTGTAAAGTGGGTGTATAAGACAACGAAGAATGCAAGTGCAGAAGTCCAAAGATATAAAGCAAGACTTGTAGCTAAAGGTTACAAGCAAAGAGCCGACATTGATTATAGTGAGGTATTTGCTCCCGTTGCTCGTATGAAAATAATAAGATTGTTAATCTCTATAGTGGCTCAATATTCATGAAAGATTTATCAACTTGATGTCAAGTTGGCATTTTTGAATGGTATCCTATAGGAAGAGATATATGTTGAACAACCTTTGGGGTATGTTAGAAAGGGAAAAGAAGATAAAGTTTATAAGCTGAAAAAGGCTCTTTATGGGTTAAAGCAAGCTCCACGTGCATGGAATGCAAGAATAAGTACTTTCAAGAAAATGGGTTTGAAAAGTGTTCCCATGAGCACACTTTATATATGAAAATGAAAGAAGATGGAGGTGTGTTATTTGTTTGTCTCTATGTTGATGATTTGATGTTCACAGATAATGATTCAAGACTATTTGAAGAGTTTAAGAAGAGCATGATTAAGGAATTTGATATGATCGATATTAGGTTGATGGGTCATTTCCTTGGTATTGAAGTGAAGCAAATGGAAAATGAAATATTTATTTCTCAAAGTGGATATGCTAAGGAAGTACTTAAAAGATTTAAAATGGAGTCGTGTAATTCGGTAAACACCCCTCTTGAAAGTGGAGTATAATTGAGAAAATGCACAAGAAGTAGTGACGTGGATCCTACATATTTTAAAAGTTTGATTAGAAGTCTACGTTATCTTACATGTACAAGACCGGATATTCTCTATGGAGTTGGGCTAGTGAGTAGGTACATGGAGACACCGGATGAATCTCATCTTAATGTTGCAAAGAGGCTCCTTCGATATATTAAAGGTACGCTTAATGATGGTTTATGTTTCTCTTGTGCACAAGATTTTAAGCTTATTGGTTATTCCGATAGTGATTGGGGTAGAGACTTAGATGAAAGAAAGAGTACATCAGGATTTGTATTTTTTATGGGTTATACGACATTTACTTGGTCTTCCAAGAAACAACCTATTGTGACTTTATCTACTTGTGAAGCGGAATATGTAGCCGCTAGCTCTATGGTTTGTCATGCCATTTGGTTAAGAAATATGTTGAAGCATCTTCAATGTCCTCGAGTCGGCTCAACCGAAGTGTTTCTTGACAACAAATCGGCTATTGCTTTAGCCAAAAATCTCGTTTGTCATGAAAGAAGTAAGCACATCGATACACGCTATCATTTTATTCGTGAACATATTAAAGAAGGTGATATTGAAGTGATGTATTGCAAGTCTCAAGATCAAATAGCGGATATATTTACAAAGCCTTTGAAGCATGATGTGTTTGAAAGATTGAAGTGGATGTTAGGTGTGAGAAGCTATGGAAATTTGGTTTAAGGGGGGATGTTGAAAAATGGGCTTTAAACCAAATTTTGGTTTGGGCCAATATGAAGTGTGAGGAAGTTTGGGCTTGAGTGGTGTTATCAAAATAGAAGGGGCAGAGAAGGAAAATGACTCCTTAAAATTAATTAAAAGAAGTAGTAGAGTGTCTTATGTCTACAACTTGAGTAAGCTTAGAGAGAGAAAGAGCGAGGGCTTTCTTTGGAGAAGATCCTTTGTGAAGAAATTTCAAGTAATTAATTGGTATTTATCTATGACTATTATCTAATGTTTTTGAATGTCTTTTTCTTTGTTAATGAAAGGAACAACAACAATGTTAGTGTTTATGATGAATGAAGATTTGTGATTGAAGGATAGTTGGTTTGAGTATATGGTGTTAGATCCTTTATGTTATAGTTGTTATTTTTCTTAAATCTCCAAATGTTTCAACCGTGTTCGTCCTCGGAAAAAGTTACATGATGTCTAGATTCACGGAAGAAGTTGATGTTAGGAATTCTCTCGATATTTTAAAAGAAATATCAAGGAGAATGAAGAAAGAAAAAAATCTTGAGATTTAGGGTTTTTTCCTTTATTCCTGGCGGCAGCTGAAGATTGGTGTCTTGGTTTCTCAAAGAAACCTAACTATGGCGGTGGTGAGGGAAGAACGAACATCCACGGTCTTCCAAACAAATTCGTCTAGCAAAAGATGAACAAAGTGTTGGACACGTCTCTTGTTAGAGACTAAGGGGGTGGGCCACATTCCTAATTCCCTCTATCTTGGCTTTGGCCAATTTACTGATTTGAATTCAGTAAATGCTTGCTTACGTGGGTATTAGGAATATTTGGAGATAAAGTTGGTTACAATAACCAACTCACTACCCCCTTCTTCGATGGAAAAGAAGTGGGAGTAGTTTCATAACTAAAGTTGGTCACATGTTAGAATTTAATTTTCTAACATTTGGTATCAGAGCATCTCTTTGGCTTTGTTGATTAGTATTTAATGTTATTTTTTAAAGATATCTAAACTATATGATTTAATCTCATCTTCACGAAGTTTAGGTATAAATATTAGTTAATATTTTATCTGAAACAAATTTGGTTCCATTTGAGATATTTATTCTTGTTAAGAGTTAAATTGGGGTTGATTAAATTTGTTTCACCGTATACAAACTTTTTTTTTTTTTTGATGAAAATGGGCTTAGCCTAACTTTATTACTCAGAAATTGTCAAAGAAATGTTGGGTTTATCCGTCTCCAACTGACTTACAATGCATTCAGGAACTACGACCAATTCCATTGGCGTATCATAGTTGTTCCCAAAATTTTCATGTGCTAATAAATGTGCGACCTTATTTGCATTACGAGGACAGAAAGAAAATCGATAACTTTTTAAAAATTGCAGTGTATCTCTTATATCGACTATTGTTGGTTTAATCCTCCATGGTATATCATCTTCCAAGCCTGAACACGCCAATACCACATTCATTGCGTCACCTTCAACGATGCTTGTGTATTGATGTAGATCCTTAGCTAGCTTTACAGCTAAAGCAGCTGCCTTTGCTTCAGCATCTAAGGCCGACGAGGCATCTGCCGATTGCACCCAAGCCATTACAAAATGCCCCTTAAAATTTCTACAAACCGCGGCTAGTCAGGCTTGTCCATTGATATATCCAGCATCAAAATTAATTTTCAATTCCTCCCTACCAGGGGGCTTCCAATTTGGGTTATGCCCTGCTTCTTGGGTATCTTCTCCATTCACTTCTTTGTTATCTTCAAACTCTTCATTTAATCTAACAGCAGCCAATATGATTTGTCGACTACAGTGTGATTGTTCACCGAAGTTAAATTTGTTTCTTGCCTTCCATAAATACCAAGCGACACATATCCTTAGCTCATTTACCTTCTCTTCTTCACTACCCGATAACCAACCACATAATATATCAATAAAAGTCCTACTCCCTTCCAATCTTAGTTCTAAAGGTGGACAAATCCATGGTTCTCGTGCAATACGGCATGTTCTGAATATATGATCGATATCTTCGTCCTCTTCTTTACAATAAGCACAAAGTTTAGATATTTCATTGTTAAATCTGAGGGCTCTTTTCTTCGTAGGGAGGGCATCATGAAGTACTCTCCAAACGAAGGTTCTGACTCTTGGTGCTAGATAAAATCGTGACCAAACTTTCTTCCAAGTCAATCCATATGGGAGTTCAAGAGTATTCGAAGTCGATGGTTTATCTTTTATAATCGTTGTATATACCCAAATGAGTTTGTCTTCGGCATCTCTTATTGGTAAGTTGATTTTTAAGATTGCATTTGCAGCTATAATGTCAAAAGTGGTTTCGATAAGCCTTCTCTTCCACTGTCCTTGGTCATCGATCAATTCTTTCACATAAAACAACCGATTACCTTCATCATCTTCCCTTTTTCTACACGGTTTAAACCCTCTCAACGATGGGATCCAAGGATCTTCCCATATTCTTGTTGTTGTTCCATTGCCAATTAGGTAACAGATCCCCTTTTGAACTTCTTCTCTTAATTCTAACATATTCTTCCATGTAGTTGTTGAAGGTGTAGCCGGTTTTTGTTTGAAATTCCAGAAATCATTGTGTTTTAGGTATTTGGCTCGTAATAACCTAACCCAAAGAGCTTGAGGTTCGGTAAGAAATCTCCATACCAACTTACCTATTAAAGATCGATTCACCGCTTCCAATTTTCTTATCCCCAACCCACCGTCTTTTTGAGTAGCTTGTAATTGTTCCCAATTGATGTAATGCATCTTCGACTTTTCTAAATTATGTCCCCACCAAAAGTTTCTTTGACATTTTTCAAGTTTATGAGTAACTCCCTTTGGTACCAAATTCGTCGATAGAAAATAAATTGGAATGGATGCTAGCTCATTCTTCAATAGTATTGTCCGTCCCGCATGTGATAGAGAACTTCTTTTCCATCCCGATAATTTCTTCTCCACTTTTTGCACCAAGAAATCATAAGACGGAACTTTGTATTTCGGCTTTAGAAGAAAGTTGCCCAAATATACATCATCATTCTCCATCTCCTTAACCCTTAGAATATTCTTAACCATCTATCTTTTCTCCTCATCACAATTAGCACTCAAGTGTATTGCCGATTTTGTGTAGTTTATTTTCTGTCCTGAGCAATCTGCATAGACATTTAATAAGCTTTTTAATGAATTTAGATTTTCGTTTGAAGCTTTACCAAAGAAGAAAAGGTCATCTGCAAACATGAGGTGACTAACACTCGGAGCATATCTATTGATTCTCAACCCATTATATAGCCCAACTTCTTCCGCCTAAACCACCAGTCTAGTAAGAGTTTCTGAACATAAAATAAATAGGTACGGGCTAAGAGGGCAACCCTGTCGTAACCCTCTTTCGCTAAAGAATTTCCCCTTCGGCCTGCCATTAAGTATAATAGAAAAAGATGCCGTAGTAACACAGTTCATAATCAATGAATGTGTATTCGCCGTAATACCATATCTCTTCAACACTTCTCCCAAAAAAAGCCAATCTACTCTGTCATAGGCTTTCGCCATATCTACTTTCAAAGCAAAATTTCCATCCTTTACCGTGGTATTCGAGAGAGAATGAAAAATTTCTTGAGCTATTATAATGTTATCTGAGATCTGTCGACCAGGAATAAAGGCATTTTGTACATCTGAAACAAGCTTACCGAGTAGAGGTCTAAGTCTGTTTGTCAGAATCTTGGTGATAACTCTATATAAGACATTGCATAACGCAATTGGTCTATAATCGACTGGTCTTTCCGGATTCTGCTTCTTGGGGATAAGAGCAATATTAGTATGATTTAAATTACCCGGGAGTTGGCCTGATTCAAATATCATCTTAATTTGCGACGTGACTTCATCACCAATAAGGTTCCAACACTTTTTGTAGAAAATAGCAGAAAACCCATCCGGACCTGGAGCCTTGTATGATTTCATCTCCTTGATAGTTCGCCAAATTTCCTCCTTCGATGGGGGGATGCTTATTGCCATATTTTCACTCGCCATTAATGGACGATTTGTGAGAACAAGTGTTTCTGGAAACGCTGAGATTGGTTCCGCCCTAGAAGCCCTGTAAAAATGATCAAGAAAAATGTTAGAAATTTCAGTTGGGTTGTCCGACCATGAATGGTCTTCCAACTTGACCATTAGAATATTATTTTTCCTTCTCCGATTCAAAACTAAAAGATGAAAGAATCTCGTATTTCTATCAATGTCCTGCACCCAATGTTTCTTCGCCCTCTGCAACCAAAATAATTCCTCCATTTTCCTCAATTCCTTTAACTTTTGAGTAACCTGATTTTCCTCTTCTATCGCCGATTGAGATGGAGGCCGAGATTGAGCTATGAGTAGCTCTTGTTCAGCCTCTTTTATCTTATTAAAAATCTGCCCCACTCTTTCCCTACTCCAAACTTTTAATTTTCTAGCCAATTGTGGTAATTTTTTAATAAATCCTCCTCTTGTTGTACCCCAACTTTCCATCATCATATCGTCAAACTCCTCATGAACTGTCCAATGTGCTTCAAATCTGAACGGAATATGTCCTCTGACTTTTGGTTTTACTGTATTTAATATAATTGGTGCATGGTCACTATTAAACCTAGGTAGGTGTTTCACAAGTGAGTCCGGGAACTTGAGTCTCCATGCTGGATTCGCAAGTACCCTATCTAGTCTTTCTCTAATATGGGTATTTACTTCTCTTCCATTCACCCATGTATATGCAGGACCAGAATATCCAATATCAATAAGTTCACAGTCAGAAATCATATTTCTGAACTTTTCTGCCGCACCTCTATTCAGCCCTGAACCTCCCCATTTTTCCACATCGGTCATAACAGAATTAAAATCACCCATAGCACACCAAGGTTCCTGTATTCGGTTATGGAACTCCCGCATAAAATCCCAGAAAACCTCTCTATCATTACTATTTGGTGGACCATAAACTAATAGGAGACTCCAATATTGTGTGGTACCAACTTCCCTGATTCGAACATGAATATGATTCGAAGAAGATGAAGCTATTTCAATACTGACTTCATCATCCCAAAGTAGCCACAATCCACCACTCAATCCAATAGACGGAACAATATAATGATTTTTGTAACTCAATTTTCTTACCCAACTTTCAGATGATATGGCTGATAACTTTGTTTCAGACAAAAAAACTATGCTTGGTTTTATTGCCCGGAGGAATGAATTGACGGACAGAATTGTCGGAGCATTCCCCACTCCCCGACAATTCCAGCTTTGTAAAATCATTGAGTTAGCGGCCTTTTAGGGCTGGCCGCCGTTACCCGTTGTTGTTCATCTCTACTTTGCTCAGTTCTAGATTTTTTGACCCCTTCGACGTAGTCCGAAAGGGTCACTTCTTCCTCTTCTCTACCTCTTTTAGTATGTTTTCCTGTTAGTTCACTTCCTTCATTCAATATTCTTGGTAGATCTCTAGCTAATTTCTTCCATGTTCTCTGCGATAAGTTATGCTTGTGTCCGATTTCCTCCTTTCCGTCATGTCGTGATGGTCCTAACAGTTTAGAAGCCAAAGCCCGTCCTCCATCAACCTTGTTCTCCGTAATGCAAGTATTAGTCTGGTTATCATTAGTTGTAAGCTCCATTTGTAGTTGTTGGTTGTCCATACTTCCATGTTGATCGATAAGCATCTTATCTCCTACATTACTTATTGTAATCGGTCCTTTAATTTTCACTGCCTTTTTGGTTACCAACTCGTCTTTTTTTCGATCGTTTTTACCCTCTTCACCTCTCTTCACATTCTCAGTTTTCCTTTTCAGATTTTGTTTTGGCTCCTCTTCCCTTATTCTCCATGTGTTTTGCACAAATGGTCGAACTATTATCTCTGTGATGGTGTCTTCATCTAACATACTATCTCCTGAGCTTCCTGCTGTACTCACTATAGGAAATATATGTTTCTTTAAGGTCCTTGACTCTTCCATGTGTGGTTCTTTTGCTAACTGATTTGCTTTTTGTGTTGTTATAATTGCTTGTTCCTTCTCAATGTACTTCGGCATCTCCATTGTCATTTTACTGTTATTTCTTTCAATTCGCTTCTCTCCATTGATTTTCCCATTCTCATACCGAGGGTTTCTTTTGAAAGTTGCTTTCATGTCATCTGTAAATCTTGGAAGTAAGAGGATTCTTGCTTTGTCTTGTTTCTCAGCCGACCATTTATCTGATATCGCCTCTCTCACTTTTGCTCGAACTCCACAATCGGCCATTACATGCCCAATTTTACCACAATAGAAACAACATTTTAATAGTTTTTCATATTTGATTTTCAATGTACACTGCTTGTTATTCGACAAATCAACTTCCACTTCCGTTTTTAGGGTTTTTGTGATATCAATACTAATTCTGATTCTCGCATACCTTCCCCATTTGTTGACTTCCTCGTGCTGAATATCATATGGCTTCCCAATTAATGCTCCTATCTTCTTCGCTGCCTCTTTAGTTAAGTATTCAACTGGCAAGCCATAGATTTGTATATTGAAGTCTGCAAACTGAAATTTATAATCTTCAGGAAGTTTGTTTCTTTCACATCCTTCCATTACCAACAGATCGTCTTGAATATACCATGGTGCGCCTTCTTCGACTTTTTCCTTATCAGTTGTGAGTTCAAAATTGATTAAGTACGAGTTTCCATAGAATTCATTAAGCCAAAATTTTCCTATTGGCTTCCAAGCTCCATTCAATATCTCCTTCAACACATTCATGTTCATAGTTTTCTCAGTGATAAGTTTAACTGCTAGACACTTCCTACCATCGTCTTCAGGTTTCGAATCTCCCTTCTCAAGTTTTACTCTACCATTACTATCTTTCCCCATTAGGTTTTCCATAAGATCAACAATGTTCTCTATATCATCATCCATGATAGCTGCCCACAATCAGATGCTCACCTTTCTACCGATTATCTGCTCCTGAATAACAGATTCCGGCGAGGAGCAATTCTCCCCAAGTAATTGCCCCAAACTGGACAAAGAAACTCTAGATATAACCACTTCTATTCAAACATTTTAACAAACATCTTGTGTGCAGCTTCAAAAGAAAATAAAGGAGAGACCCATGTGAGTATTGAACGCCTTTTTCTTTTATTCAACAGCCTACTGTATACAAACTTAATATGAATTCGGTTGGGATTTTGAATTTTTTTTCTTTGATCCCTGTATATTGAATAGATTGTTTCATATTTTCTCTCTTTATTGTTAGACATCTCTGTTATTGTATTATATCTCTTTATTGTTAGAAATATCTTTGACTAAGAGAAATATTAGGAAACAAGTTTGATTGGGATTTGCTCATACACAATCAATTGATTATTACTACTCGGTAGGTTTTAATGGAAAATTGATTCAGGAATATATATTCCAAGTCGATTGGGAGTTATAAATTCCTACAGAATCTTTAATATTCCTGGGAGAGAAAGATAATCCACAACTTTATATATACCCGATCTTAATAATGGTGGATAATGGAGAATTCTTTTGTGGATGAAAATTTAGGCCAACGCTTTGGGGAAAGCAAAATAGTTTCCGGGGTGTGAAATTTTAAAGGGAATATGTGAAATTTTAGAAATTTTCCGGGGAAACAAATTTTGAAGGGAAATCAAACATTGCTTCTTCCTCTTCTTCTTCTTCACCATCTTCAACTCAAGCCACCATCTCCGACTACCATCTCCGGCCACAACCATCACCATTTTCTTCCTCCTTTTTTTATTTTCAATTTGAGGACGAGAAAGAAAGGTGTAGTTTCTTCGAGACCAGCAAAGGTAGTCACAATAACCAACTGTTTAAGTAATTTTGCATATAACCTGTTTGGTGAAATGCCCGAAAGAAGATTATAAGTGATCCCTGGAATTCTTGGTTGTCTTAAAGTTTTTGTACTATCTTGGTAGAGTGTATTTGGATAGGGCAAGTGAAGATGAAGTAGTGAAGAACTCACAGGTGGTGGAAGCTAGGGCTAGAAATATAAGTCATAATGTCTGGTGCCTTGTGCTAAGTTCTTGATCCCGTGACCAAGAGATAAATCTGCTACTGTCTGTGACCAAGAGAATAATAGGTCTTTCATCTTTAACATTCACAGACCCATTAATATAATATGAATTCTTCTCACTGTGATTTCATGTGATGAGTCGATTTGGGTATCATCAAAACACCAAATCTTCTTTACCTCACCATGGAAATCTTGACAAACAATCATCTTTGACCTATTGTCCTGTTACTATCTCTATCTCTCTCTTTTTTGAAATTAAAACCCATAAAGCAAAAAACAAAAGATGAGAAACCTCTCTCTCTCTCTGGTTTTAATGGATTGGATTTTGATCCTTTTTTTCACTAAGCTAATTTGCTAATGTTTCCTGTTTGGAAATAGATAGCTTGAGATATTATATACTCCTGAAACTTTACTCTTGCTGCTACTGTTGGAAGAAGATGACAGCGTGAGATAATATAACTCCCATTAACAGACTGAAACCATCTCTCTCTACAACTCTCTTCCTTTCTCTTTCTATGATTTTGGTGAAGATGGTGGTGGTCGGGTTTTGGTGATGATGGTGGTGGCCGGGTTTTGGTGATGATGGTGGTGGCCGGATTCCAACAACCCTTGAGAAATTGTCAAAAAATTTGCTTTTCCCCTAACATTTAGAAAATATACTGGTCAACTAAAATTGACCAGTTTTTGACAAAGTCTTCACACCCCGAAAACTATTTTGCTTTCTCCAAAGCGCTGGCCAAAATTTATTTATTGAACAGGGTATCTCGTGGGTATATTTTTAAGGTAAATTTCCATTACAATCTTCTTGTTACATATGTTTCCTTAAATGGACTGTGACAACTTTAATTGGATTATTTTTTCTTTTACTGGAAGTAAGAGATATAATTTACATTGGAATATGTGTAATCTTGAAACTCATGAAGTAAATTATCAAAACACCTATGCATATGAAACATTGTGTTCTAAGAACTAGCCTGATGTTGAAATTGTGTTGGTCCATTTATGTTTTGGCAGTTCGGTTATGGAAATTTGATGTGTCATGTGTTCTTTTATAGACATGATATTAATGTATATCAAAATTGAAGAATGAATCGTTCATATATAACTGGATATGGAAATAATGTCATTTGTTTTGGACATTGCATACTTTTAAGAGTAGCCATAGCATCTTGAAATATGTAGATGTGCGATAATTGATCTTATTTCTTTATCGCATCAAGTTAAAATGACGCTTCCAATTGCAATATAATTTTTATAAATAATTATTTTGCCCCACAGGGAGACAATTATTTTGTAAAATTATATTGGCATAGGATAGTGCAATAAAATATTAAATGTGAATTTTCTATGCCCACAGGTATGAAAATTTTACGGATTTGATATTTTATTAGTACTAGTCTTACTAATAAAGTATAGTAAATTCTTATGCAGTTGTAGCCTTTGGCCACAGGAAGGTTAGAATTTACTACTAAATTGACATTGGTTGATTTAGAATAAAGTTACATATTTCACAGCTTGAATATTTGTTTTTGCAGCTATCTCTACTGCTTTTTTTGAATGATACTTCTCGTATCCTTTTGTCATGTGGTGATAATTTCTCGGATTGGAAAGACAGTGTTCTCTTCACTTTAGGGTGTATGGACTTGGATTTGGCGCTTCGTGTGGATGCACCACCTGTCCCCACGGAATCAAGTACGCCTTAGGAAAGGTTGGACTATGAGCGGTGGGAGCGTTCTAATCGCCTGAGTTTGATGCTCATTAAGTCCCGCGTGAACAAGAGTATTCGTGGTTCCATACCCAATTGTCCTCACGCAAAAGACTTTCTTAAAGCGGTTGAGGAACAATTTGTTCGCTCAGATAAGGCACAAGCCAGCACCTTAATGAAGAGACTTTCAGACAAAACTTTTGATTATTCTAAAGGAGTGCGTGAGCACATTATGGGGATGAGGGACATTGCAGCTCAGCTGAAACCCCTTAAAGTTGAGATTCTTGAGTCATTTTTAGTTCATTTGGTACTTAACTCTCTTCCTAAGGAATATGGGCCTTTCAAAATCTCCTACAACACACATGAGGAAAATTGGTCAACCGATGAACTTTTGACCATGTGTGTTCAAGAGGAAGAGAGGATGAAATATGAGAAACTTTGAAAGTGCCCATTTTGTTTCTCCCATGCTAAAGGAAGTACCAGGAAAGGCAAACATGTCAAGAATGTGCAGAACAAAGAAACTATGCCGATAAAGCATCATGGCAAACGGGTGAAATGTTTCTTCTGCGGAAAGGCTGGACATGAAAAGAAAGATCGCCTCAAGTATAAGAACTGGCCCGAAAAGAAAGGTAATCTCATATCTTGTGTATGTCATGAATCATTTTTTGTTGATACCCCAACTAATACTTGGTGGATTGACTCTGGTTCTACGATTCATATTGTTAATACCATGCAGGGCTTTCTGGACTTAAGGAAGCCGAAAGGAAATGAGGTTGGCATCTATTCCGGAAATCAGATGCGGTCTCAAGTCGAAGCTGTGGGGACTTTTAGATTAATTTTGAAAACTAACTTTGTTTTAGATTTAAACAATGTTTTCTATGTTCCATCTTTTTCTAAAAACTTAATTTCTGTTTCAAAAGTTGTGGATGTTGATTATGAATTTTTATTTAAGAAACCATGTTTTCGTATTATTTTGAAAAATAATTTTTTTTGTTGGTGGTGGAACTTTAATTGATGGTTTGTACAAAATTGATCTAGATCCCACTTTCGAGCATAATTACTTAAATATGCATGTAGATGTTGGTATTAAACGTAATAGGATCGATGAGAACTCCTCTACTTTATGGCACAGGAGATTAGGTCATATCTCCATTGAGCGTATAAAGAGATTAGTGAAAGATGGAGTTTTAAAAACGCTTGATTTTACTGATTTTGGTACTTGTGTGGACTGCATAAAGGGAAAGCACACAAACAAGACCTCTAAGGGTGCAAAGGAGCTCTCAGATCCTCGAATCATATATACACAGTGACATATGTGGACCTTTTCCTACCCCATGTCTCAACGGTCAGAGATATTTTATCTCCTTCATTGACGACCATACAAGATTCATGTACCTTTTTTTTTGTTTGATATGGCTGAAGTTTTTAATGCTTTCAAAAGTTTTAAAGCAGAAGTAGAGAAACAAAAGGACATGAAAATAAAGATTGTAAGGTCTGATAAAGGCGGGGAGTACTGTGGAAGGTACACAGAAAAGGGTCAGATGCCTGGTCCATTTGCTAAGTTCCTTGATGAAGAAGGCATTGTTGCTCAATATACAATGCCTGGCACACCACAACAAAATGGTGTATCCGAAAGGAGGAACCGAACTCTTATGGACATGGTGAGGAGCATGATTAGTAACACTAGCCTTCCTTTATCCTTATGAAGTGAAGACTTGAAACCCTTTGTGTATATTTTAAACAGAGTTCCATCTAAGGTTGTTCCTAAGACACCATTTGAATTATGGAACGGATGGAAACCGAGTTTAAGTCATTTGCACATATGGGGTTGTCCTGCAGAAGTGAGAATTTACAATTCTCACATAAATAAGTTAGATCCAAGGACAACCAGTGGGTATTTCATTGGCTATGCAGTTAACTCTAAGGGATTTAGGTTTTATTGTGCTTCACATTCCCAAAGAATAGTTGAGGCTTGAAATGCTAAGTTCTTTGAGGATTTTGATTCAAGTTGGAGTGATTTTCCTCGACGGATAGAATTTGAGGAAACACGAGAGGAACCTGAGTTGCCTGTGGATACTAGAAATCTGGTCGTTGTGCAAAGAAGTCAACCTGACATAATTGCACAACAACCGATTTTAGAGCAACCGGTTCATGAAAAACAAATCTCACAAGAACCTGTTCCACAAATTGAGCATTAAGATGTGATTCTAAGGAGATCCTAAGAACAAGAAAACCAGCTATTTCTAGCGATTATCTGGTATATCTCCAAGATTCTGATTTTGACATTGGGCCTAAACGTGACCCAAATTCATTTTCAGAAGCCATAAATAGAGAAAAATCTACACTTTGGTATGATGTTATGAAGGAAGAGATGGAATCTATGGCTAAAAATCAATTCTGGGATCTCGTTGAGTTACCGAAAGGGTCTAAGGCCATTGGCTGTAAATGGGTTTATAAAACCAAAAGAGACTCTTCCGGAAACGTCGAACGATATAAATCTAGACTTGTAGCCAAAGGTTACACTCAGAAGGAAGGCATAGACTACCATGAAACCTTCTCTCCGGTTTCTAAGAAGGAACCATTGCGGATTATTATGGGTTTAGTAGCTCATTTCGATCTAGAGCTACACCAAATGGACGTTAAGGCAACATTCCTTAATGGACATTTGGGAGAGGAGGTATACATGGTTCACCCGAGGGTTTTCATGACGAAAACGATCACCATTTGGGAGAAGAGGTATACATGGTTCACCTGCAAAAAATTGATGTACATATGTCACTGTCTTAACTGTCATATTAGGATTCTTGAGAATTTTAAAATTTGACATTAAGGGTCCGTTTGATACGCGAGAAAATATATGGGTAAGAAAATGAATTTCTTTCCCATTAGAAAAAAAAAGGATTTCTTACCTTAAAGTCAAATTTTAGGTGTTTGATAAGAAGGTGAGAAAAATAGTGCCTTTAGACAAATGATTATCAATTACGTTTTATTTATTAATTTGGCCTTTAACCAATATATCAATGTTAGGCATTTAAGTGGTGCCTTTAGCAGTTAAGGGGGTGTCTTTAGACAAATGGTAATTAATTATGTTTTATTTATTAAGTGGCCCTTTAACCCATATATAAATGTTAGGGATTTAAGGGGTGCCTTTAGATTTTAAGAGGGGTGCGTTTAGAATTTAAGGGGGGTGATGCAGGCGCATAACGCGTGGGCCCACGTTCACGCTTGCCCACGACCCAATCGGCTACATCAGTGGTCTTAGTTAGTTTAGTATTAGGAAATTACCTTATGTTGGTATTTCTATTATTTAGGAGTTTTTATGTTTTAAGTATCTTTAATATTTAGGAATCCTAATTTGAGTCTATCTAGGAAAGTCTATTATCCTATAAAAGGAGGTTTAGTCTATTTTGATATTCATATTGAAGAGAAAACTCCCTTGAAGTTTAATAAAGTTTAGTTTATTTACAGTTATTTATCGTTCTTCGTTTACTTTATTTACCGTCTTTGTATTTCCGCTGCGACTACATCAAGTGGTATCAGAGCCATCAAAATTCTGGAATTTTTTTCAAAATATATATATATATATATATATATATATATATATATGGATAGATCTCCTCTTGAATGTTGGAAAATTTTTCCACGTTTATGTTGGGATCCCATTAGAGATACAACTCAATTTTAGTTGAGCAACATATGTCTGAAAGAATCTATGAAGATTTCAATACAATGCAATGGAGACTCATTAATGAAGGAAAAGCGATCGTAGATGATTGGAATAAAGTGAAAAGTATTTTTCGATACGCTTTTCTCCCTTTACATGAATACTTATCTTATATGGAATCTCAAATCCAATCGACCAAATTATTATCCGAAATTTCTTCGACTAACATGGTCAATGTTATTGAAGGAGAGGTTCTTGATAAAAAAAAATCATAATTTTTCAATAATGGAGGAAGAAAATTTCGATTGACGGGTAAAGAAGAAGAGACCCAATTGGATAACACAAGCTCCGACGATTTATTTGTTCCGTATATAATCCCGGGAGAAAATTTAGTTGTTTCGAATCATAACTTTTTTCAAATCAATTATGTCCAACATCGCCTATTACATGGTCCAACCAGGAAAAGGGAAAAGAAGAGTGAACTTCTCCCATGCTGATCTCTTTGCTTCTGTACCTCTGAACGACAAGGGTGACAACATCAATCACTTCTTAAATCCTCTTCCTTATAATAATTCCTACCATAGAACTACTCTTAAACCACTTCTTAATTGTTCTCATGCATTGAAGAGTAGTACTAACGATAGTGAAACTCGGAGAATTGAAGAAACTCCTGCCTCTTCTTCACGAGGTTCTTCTTTTGTTGTTAGATGTGAAGCTGGACGAATTACTCAACAAGAATTCATGGAGATGGCTTGGAAACAATTGTTTCTTCGCCCGAGGCGGCAAAAGAGAAGAAGCAACAGATCGTAGAGTCGGAACATCTGATGAAGGCTCTTCTGGAGCAGAAGTATGGGCTAGCTCGTCTTAACTTTGCCACAACGGGAATTGATAACACACGTCTTCTGGAAGTTGCTGAGAAGCTCATTCAATGGCACCGGAAGGCTTTTGGTGAATCAACTGGTTCAATGTTGAGGACTGATTTGGAAGCTTTGATACAACGCGCCAGGGACTACAAGAAGAAATTCAATGATTCTTTTGTGTTGGTTGAGCATTCGGTGCTTGATTTTGTACAAGATCAAACATCTGGTGAAACTGGCAAGGTTGACAAGGTTGAGGCAGTCATGAGAATAATAGAACTGTTGAATATTGAGAAGACTAACTTGACCCAACCACATAATGACAAGCCATTGCTTACACAGGAGAAGATGATGGCCTTTTGTGTGATATGTGGGGATTTCTTTAATGTGTACAAGGAAGATAAACGAGTTGATTTCCCCCGAAACCACTCGAATGGTGTTGAGATACCTGGTTTGGCAGATTTTGTAACAAGACTGAAAGAAGACCAGAAGGAAATTTCTTTAGCAAAGGATATCTGGCGAGGGATTATTAACGACGAATCACACTTCGGTAGTAGAATCATACTTTGGTTACGACGAATTCTTAGTGAATACAAAATCGACCCTAACCTTCCATACACGGACTTGTCAACTTTAGTTCGTCGACAACATGATATGTTAACTCGGGGATTTCATAAGTTGTCATATTATGATAGAATTATATTCTATAAACTTCATGAAGATGAACGTGGGAAGGTAGATTTTGGGTTTCATATCAATACTACACGTTTCCACCTCAAAATCATAATTGAAGTTGGTTACTTTTATATTTTGGATCTTAATGACGAATTCTGGGAAGATGGCGAGATGAATGTTCTTGACTTTCTAATGTTAATTTTGCGAGAATTAGTGACATATGAGATTAGGAACGAAGTTGGCGATTTTTTGCAAATTAGTATCTTTCGCAGTCTTTGCAAAATTCGTTCGAAGTGGGAATTACGGATCGCCATGACAGAGTTCATCGTATGCGGGTGCATAACCTTGTTTTCTTCATCGAATCGGTTCGGGACGAACCTTCTGGGAACGGGGAGCTGATGCAGGCGCATAACGCGTGGGCCCACGTTCACGCATGCCCACGACCCAATCGGCTACATTAGTGGTCCTAGTTAGTTTAGGATTAGGAAATTACCTCATGTTGGTATTTCTATTATTTAGGAGTTTTTATGTTTTAAGTATCTTTAATATTTAGGAATCCTAGTTTGAGTCTATTTAGGAAAGTCTATTATCCTATAAAAGGAGGTCTAGTCTATTTTGATATTCATATTGAAGAGAAAATCCCCTTGAAGTTTAATAAAGTTTAGTTTATTTACAGTTATTTATCGTTCTTCGTTTACTTTATTTACCGTCTTTATATTTCCGCTGCGACTACATCAGGGGGTGCCTTTAGAATTTCAACTTATTTATTAATTCGTTTTATTTATTAATTGGACAGAGATGAACAGAGAGAGTTACGGTAGGAGAGAAATAGAGAGAGAAAGTTACGGGAGGAGAGAGTTATAGGAGGAGGGAGAGAGAGTGAGTGAGAAATCAACTTTCCCATCTAAAAGGTGGGAAAAAAAAATTAGACCACTTACACACTTTTTTTTTCTTAAGAAATCATTTTCTTAGCCAAAGGGGCGAATCAAACAGCGGAAAACTGATTTTTTTGGGAAAACGACTTTCTTACTCACATTTTTACACGTATGGACCCTAAAGTAAAGGCATGCTTTCTCAAATTCAAATTCTACCTCTAAAAGAAATTTGGTCAAAACTTTTTATTACCCTTTATATTCAGTGGGAAAGTATCGTTCAATTTTTTCTCGTTTTCAGCACTCTAGGGGCGGAATCTCATTAACCCGTGTACAATTAGAAAGGAAAAATGTCAGAAAACAGTACACTAACTAACGCTTTGGAACGGCGCCTAGTTTCATGTATATGATGGGGCAAATCTCATTAACACATGACTTTTTGGGACTCCAACCAATTTTTCCTTTTTTATGGATCATAACTTAAATACAGTTACACACCAAATTAATGAAACTTAAAATAATTAATTTATCTACATTTAGGTGTCAAAAACTTTTCTTTTTTTTTTGGTTGAAATAAGGTATCAAAAACTTGCACCACACCTTCACTACAACAACCATTAACATTAGCACTACACATCTACCTCCACACGCACCCACCCCATCCTCATACCACAATCAATACGCCACCAAAATGAAAGAAAGAAGAAGGCTGAAAATTTTTGCTCTCTAACTTCATCTTCTCTAAAAATCATTATTTTTTAGTTCTTTTATTTTGTATTATTTGATTTTTTTTTTTTTTGTTATTTAAAAGAAAAGAAAACAAACCAAACTATTAATTTCCCCAAACTCAAAGAGTTGCTCACTTACTCGTAAAATTACTGAAACTGTAATTCAACTAATACTTTCTATGGATCTGAATTAATTTCCGAGTTACTCAATCAGATCGTCTGAACATAAACGCATAGTTATGAAATATAAGTTCATGTTTAAACCCCACATTAGGCGTAAGAAAAATGTAAGGCATTTTTATATAAAAAAAAAATTTGCAAAACACATGTAGGTCATACCTAAAAACTCGCCTTGGACCTCTGAATAATATAGAAACGAAATTAATCTTTTACTAGTCATATTCCTAACCAAATAAAACAATAAAATAAGGTGGAATAACAAAATAGGAATCATCCGAAGAATAATTACTTTTAGTAGTCACAATTATCACGCACGCAAAATACAACCTTTAGTAGCCATCATTTAGGGGGCAAACTCAATTAGCTCAAAAAACCCTATTTTTAACCAGAAAGTGCTAGTTAGCTTAAAATGTCAGTATTGTTAAAGCTGACGAGTAAAAAGCACTAATATAACTAAAAGGAAATGGGATTTGATACATAAGCACCTTGTTCACAAACCAAAATTAGTAAACATCTGACCCACCACTCACTAATAAAGTTTCAAACAACCAAATAGACATGGAACCTACAATCTTAACTAGCTCTGTTTTTCTAATAAGCTACTGCAAATAGCTAAAATACCACAAAACTGGTTTGATTAGAAATACAAAAAAAATAGAATTCGTCATCCGAGTGACAATAAACGCAGTTAACTCATTAAACAACTCATTTCTCACATTCGATCTTCTCTCTGTCGTGGGGCACAAGTAATGATTTCATCAACCCTTAGTATCATCTCTGCAGCTTCAGTTGCAGATAGCAAAACAGCTTGCTTCACTTTAAATGCCTCAGATATTCCCAACTTCTCCATATCTCCTACCTGAAATAAATCGAAGATGCACAATCTAAGTAAGAAATGGTTGATGTAACTCGAAAATATGTGAC
Organism: Eschscholzia californica subsp. californica; assembly: GCA_002897215.1. Taxonomy (NCBI): domain Eukaryota; kingdom Viridiplantae; phylum Streptophyta; class Magnoliopsida; order Ranunculales; family Papaveraceae; genus Eschscholzia; species Eschscholzia californica. The sequence goes on along the minus strand of BEHA01043520.1, from coordinate 663,090 downwards.
TTGGATGAAGTTAGTTATTCTAAAATGGTTCACTTCGTAGTATAGGTAAAACTAGCAAACTTACAGCTCCAGTGATGACATCAATTCCAGCATTGCTCTCCTCCTTGTGGTGTTCAGCTCGAAGCTGAGATATCAACTCTGCACTGTCCAAACCCGCATTATCAGCAATAGTGGTTGGTATTGCCTGCAGTGCCTTTGAGAAAGCCTCTATGGCGTGTGACCTTTTCCCAGGAGTCTTTCTGGCCAACTCGTCCACTTCCTTTGCCATCACCATCTCAGGCCACCCGCCACCAAGCAAAACCCTGCTGTCAACCACTGTCTGGGATAGTACACATAATGCGTCATGAAGGGACCTCTCAGCCTCATCAAGCACGTGAAAACTGCAACCAAAGAAATCTATCAGAACCCAAGCGACCAAAAGTGCTTCAAAACGAATGATAAGTTAACTCTTCTACATTGCTCCCTACTATTCAATTTTCCTCTGTCCAAGTTACCCTTAAAGAGGTAGTTGCCTTTGATCCCAAAGTCAGGAATTATATTTGACCAAATCTAGTCCAGTTCTTTCTGACAAGGTAGGACTATTATATTTTATTAACATATTATCTCAACTCTCAAGGAGTAATCCACATAAACTTAAAAATTGCTTTTACTACGACACAGAAGGTGATGTACAAAAAAAAATAAGCAATAGACTAGAAACTGTAAGAAACATAATACAACTAAAGCACATACCTTGCACCTCTCAGTACAATGGTACATGCTTGACCCATCTCGACACCAGAAAAGTGAATCAACTTATCTTCACCAATCATGATTTCCTCGATAAGTTTGCAATGACCAAGTTTAACAGATTCAGGATTATCAAAGGTTGAAGCAATTTCACCACCAGTTACCAAAGCGAGGCGCTCAATGCCATCAAAATCAGCATGCTCGATAGCAAGGATTCCAGCATCAGCAAAGAGCTCCTCCGGGAAGTTGTATATCAACTGTCTGTTAATAAAACAGTTAATTCCATGACCTATGATCTTTCCCACCTTCTCTTTCATTTTCTCCTTTTCCGCCCCTTCAATTTGTGCAACCCTGGACATTGAGTCAACACGAACGCGAGCCCCATATATTTTTACTTTATCAGTATCCATGGCAGTATTTGCTACCAAAATCTTTGCATTCTCAATGCGTTTCGGTTGGCCAATGCCTATTTTCTTGTCAAGAATGAATCTGCAGTGTTAGAATTCAAAATCCAATTAGATTATGCATGTTAGCATGTATACCTGATACTATAGAGGAAAAGTAAATGAATACACAAAAAAGATAATGAAAACGATGTCAAAGGATAACATGATAACACAAAACCAAGAAGTAACAAATGCGTTTGCATATGGTTTTGCGTTCATAACTTCATATCATTCTTCAAGCATGAGAATCAAAAAGTTCCATAAGGTCAGGATACTGAGATCGTAGGACCTCCGTGGAGTTGCACATAAGTACATTAACTAAATATTATAAGTTCATAACTTAAACTACCTATCAGGCTATCACTAATAAATAAAGACTATTCTTTGATCTACTACTGAGAATTCACTTGTAACAATTAGAGGAGAATCATAAAGCCAGGGCACACATGTAATTTGAGGTGGAATAGCATAGATATTAATCATATTATGGAAACGACAAGAAAGAAGTCCAGAAACTATGCCACTTATGAATAATTTACTTTTTTTTAATAATGAACCTATGCCACTTATAATGGCGTACCACTATGCAAGTTCTTAATCTCACCCTTCATCCAGGAAGGAGTCTTTCAAGGATCCTCCAGGTTTCTTAATAATTTGAATGGACTCTAAGTTTGTACTCCCCTGCAATTACTCAAAGAAAAAATGATCAGAATAAACTATAAAACTCAAAACTACATATACATTAAAACAAAGTCTGCTATGCAAATCTAGAGATGCAAGAAAATAGTCACATTATCGCACACGTTCAGCAAATAACAGGAATAAAACACAATGGTCCGCAACATTCCCTGGTATTGAACTATTATTACATGCTTCAATAAAAGTACTAACATTCATTTTCGTGTGATAGAGTTAGTCTAAGCTCTATTGAACTGCTAATATGTAACCCAGTGCAAGAGGAAAGATGTCTAAATCAACGTTAGAAAATTCAGGAATGTTGAACATACAAAAGTGATAGTTGTCAATTGTGGTCATCATATGATTCACATTTGTCTGAGACAGATAGTTTGCATGCCAATTGCCAAGTGATCCTAATTTATTATAAGCTTTAAACCATTACGCATACTAGGTAAAACTAAATAATTGCTGAAGATTGTTGATAACATATTAACAACAAGAGGCTGGTAAGAATTTGAGGTATTATAAGTTAACCTTAAGCCTCATAACAGCATCCACGGCGAGTTGTGCAAAGTGCTCCTTGTCCTGAGAGAGAATTTTCGAGCTTAACGTTGTCATCGCAATCTTCATAAGGTCTGATTTAAATTTCTCTGTGACCAAACAATAACAGAAACGAGTCAGGAGAGAAAATCATGCACATCATATTTATGATTATAATGCTTTTGCAATATTTGTACTAGATAAGAATAGAGCGTTATCTGTGTACTCTGTCTTAGCCGAGATGGCCGAGAATCTCGTGTCTCAGCTCGGTCTCGACCTTCTCCCGAGACAAGAGTCAGCCAAAACACTGAGTTAAGGTTTGGCTGTGTTTCTTGGTTATCCCGCCGAGACAGACCAAGACAGCAACTTTAAATGTCTTTGACTTTATATTTTGGAAATTTTAAATCTTAATTGCATACTAACTATTTATGACCTTCTTAACTACTTATTATATTCCCAATCAATCTAAGATAAATAGCTATAAAACTTATTACTTATTAGTTATTAATTACTTATGAAGTATGAACTTCGTTATTTACTTATTTCATGGAAGTAAACTATGATAGGACTTTGTTTATTATGAATGATTTGAAGTAATTTTAAGTTTTAAGTTTTAAGTCAGGAGAATTATGAGGTAATGAGGAGCCAGGTAATTAAACTTATTACTTATAAGCTGCGCCTGCTGTCTCGGCCGAGTTTCTCGGTCTGACTCAGTCTCACATCACTCTCGGCCTTCGACCACACCGAAACCAAGACCAACTACATGGAGTGTTATAAAGTAAGCTAGAGGCAAAACCGTCTTGCACATCATCTTTAAAATGATGAGCACAACTACTTATATAACTTTTACCAGCATCCTCTTTGTTATCCATAACTTTCTTCAACAAAGCATTTCGTGCACATTCAGCTGCCATCCTGTAACCTGCGAAATCAAACAAAAGTGTTGCAGAGAGGGAAATACAAGTACTAAATGAAACCTTCACGGCACGTGTCTACAAGTGTACAAGTCAAAAGATAGCATAGACGTCAATTTAACAAAGCAAACTAAATAAAAAGGAACGCAGGGCACGGTATGGATTGTTGTGTCCTGTATATGTTTGTATTGTAACAGTACACCGTGAACATTTATTCCATAAATATATTGTGTTTGTGTTGAAATATGAAACTCATTATTTGACCAAGAACAATGGAAGTACTAAATTACTAATACAAACAGTTGATTACAAGACTGCTTTTATACGCCAACAAAAACTGAACATTGTTAATAGACTCATCATAAAACAAACCTGCAATTATTGTCATAGGATGGATCTTGGCAGAAATCAATTTTTCTGCCTCCCTCAAAAGCTCTCCAGCCAAAACAACAACAGATGTTGTACCATCGCCAACTTCATCATCCTGAACTTTCGAAATGTCTGGATATCAAATTAAGAGAAACTGAAGAAGCTACATGAAACTAGTGTTTTCACCATCCATAAACAATTATTAACAGACAGTTGGGTTGTCAATATGAAGAAAAAAATATGCAATCAATTAAAACCAGTGAAATAAATAATCCTGCAACATCCCAACAATATAATTTAACATAAAACATGCGCCAAAGGATACCAACAAGAACTTTGGCAGCTGGGTTGTCAATATGGAGAGACTTTAAGATAGTAGCACCATCATTTGTAACAGTAATACTGCGTCCTCTGCCAGATGATTGTAATATTTTATCCTAGACAACAAACACATCAACAAACTACTAATTACGTGCTCATGATCCATGAAGAACATGATATGTCAGTGTCACCAACAGATCATTTTCTAGTGTGAAGAAAGAAATTTTACCATGCCTTTTGGCCCTAGAGTGGTCTTTACCAAATCAGCAACCGCCATAGCACCAATGAAAGAATTCTAAATCATAAAGATAAAAACAAAAATCATGAGCACGATCGATCGTGTAACACAAGGAAACAACAATAGGAAATGAACTGGTAACCCTTTGAAATGGGTCACTTGAGCTATATTAATAAAGGATCATAACATCATACGTGAACTCACCATTCGAGCTCGGTCACCTTTCTCTTCCGTGGCATCATCTTTAAGTAGTCTATCAATCTACATCAATCAAGAGCATAAATGTAAAATAAACTATCTTCAATAAATGTGTCAATCCAATCATTTAAAAACAATAATAATAAAAATGAATAGAGTCATACCGCCATTAGATTGATAAAAACGGATGTATCCGGCACTCAGTATTTCAAAATTGCGCAAACAAGATTACCCAAATCACTGATTCGTCGAATCTAAAGGTAACATAAGAAAAAAAAAATTGGAACTTTGACACCATAAAATAAAGCAGAATCAATAGTTAACCAGATGAAAGATAGAAGAATATTCAGAGTATATAGAGATGATAATGACAAATGCAGATCTATACTAAAATGATAGATACATGAAAAAATTAAAGTAAAATGGGAAGTGAACACTAAAAAGGAAAAGTAACGAGTCTGGTATATAGAGTGAGAATTTAGACAACTAGGGTTTGAAGAACTTAGTGAGAATTTAGACAACTAGGGTTTGAAGAACTTACGAAGAATAACTGAAAATGTTGGCTGACTAGGTCACAACTGAATGGGCTGAATAAATGCCCACTTATTTCAGACTTTAAAACAAGTCCGAAAAGAAGGCACGGCTTCTGTAATGTTTAACATGGACGAATCATACTATATAAATTTAATAAGACTCACAAATTAAAACTTGATGAAAGAAACTTAAGAACATCTTTTATTTCATAGAACAAGCTACCAAACCAAAACCTAAGGTTTATAGTTTGATCTCAGATGATTAACACAACAACATTTCAAACCCTAGAAACAAAACAAAACAAACCAAAACCTAAGGTTTAGGGTTTAATCTCAGATTATTAACACATTCGCTAATGGTAGAGAGAGATCTGGCGTGGGTTTAGCTTTACACACCTTAGGTTAGAGAGAGATATATATATCCGGCTAGGGTTTAGCTTTCTACTCCTTCGGTGAGAGAGAGACGGAGAGGGAGATCTGAGAGGTTTTCCAGTTTTTATGAACAAGAGGGAGCCAAAGAGAAATTAGTAGTTTTTATTTTTATTTACAACAACAGGGAGACAAAGGTTGTGTTTTTTTTTTTTTTTTTTTTAACTATCCTATCCTTACATTAATTAGAATAAACGTTATTACAATATTTATCAACTAAACTACAAGGAACATTTTTCCACTTTTTGTTTCTATTCTTCTTTCTTGCGCATTTTGCTAACTTGTCCGCTTGCAAGTTGATTTCTCTTCTGGTGTATTTGAATTGAACTGTTTCGAATGCTCTTTTGGTTTCTCGAATTCTTCGGATATGGATCAGCGATTGCCAATGCACTGTGTGCCTTATATTATGGATATGCTTGATGAGATTCATGTTGTCGCTTTCTATAATTATTGACTTGTAATTCTGTTCTTTCGCCCATTCCATGCCATGTAAGATAGTCATAGCTTCACTTTCTTCACTATTTCTCGCCCTCGAGGATTTCACTTGAGCTTCTATAAATTTTGGATCCTGCATTATGTGCGATTAAGCTAATTCCAGTATTGGATGTTATATTAATAAAGGATGCATCAACATTTATCTTAATGAAAGGGTTTGTAGGCGGTTGCCATTTGCCATGGGGTTTTTGTTTATTTTTCTCCGATTTTTTGTTGGATTTTGGAAATGTTTTGATCATTATAATGATTTTATTAAGGTCATTTATCTCATGCTGGAAACAGTGGTCACATCTCACTTTCCATAATATCCAAAGAATACTCACAAGATGAATATCATCACTAGTGTAACATTGTTGGGTATTGTCTTGCCACGAGAAGATCCAATCTGAAATTAATGTGATGTTCTCAGATACAATATTAAAATTAAACCAAACATTTTTTGCCATTGCACAGTGTAACAGTGCATGCTCAATGGTTTCAATATTCATGTAATTTGGGCAAGTGATGTTATTGTCAATGTATTTTCCTATTCTTTAGTACAGATTTTCCAAATGAATATTTTTATTCGCGGAATAGTTGGAAGAAACCAGATGAAATTCCAATTAGGCGAATTTGGAGTGTGGGTGTTATTGTAAGTGTTCAGATGTTCGTACATAGATTTAACTGTGAAGTTTCCGGATTTGGTTAGCCTCCATTTGAGCTGATCTTTCCCTACGCTATGCACAGAGATAGCCTTGATCAAATTTTGAGTCGGAACATCAAAATTGGCGTGGAGAACCTCATTGTTCCAGTTGTTATCCGTAATAAGTTGGGCCACCTTTGTCAGACTATAATGATTATTATTCGGAACAGCTCCATTAAATTCAGGGATCCAATTATCATCCCAAATGTTGATATCCTTACAAGAGTGCACTTCCCTAGTGGCAAGATCATCAATGAGATTGTAGTGCTTTCTGATCGTTTTCCAACTCCAAGAATGATGAGGTTTCGTTGGACCAGGTTTATCTATGTGAGGGAAGTATTTAGCTTTGAGGGATTTAGCCCACATAGCATCTAGTTCAGTTTTGAGCCTCCAGGCAAGTTTAGAGAGGGTTGTGTTGTCCAGCTCTAGCAAGTGGATCCCTAGGCCTCCGAGATTCTTCGACAGGCAGATATATGACCAGGCTTTGGTGCATATACCTTTCGACTTACCCCACCAGAAAGTCCTTTGAACACACGTGATGTGTTTGCTCTGGGGATAGCGAAGCACTGCATCTGGTATCGGGGTACGGCTGCTGCAATGGCCGAGATGACCACTATGCGACCAGCTTGGGAGAGAAAAGAGTGATTCCATTTATTGAGCTTATTCTTGATTTGATCAAGGATATCATTGAAAACTTTGGTTTTTTGAGCTCCAATAAATAGTTGAGCACCTAGGTATTTCTCAGAAGTGGAAGCATATTTGTCTTTGAGGGTACGCATGATAAGGCGTTTGAATTTAGGATGAGAGTTCGTGGAGTAGAAGATATTGGATTTGATATAGTTAATCATTTGCCCCGAGGTCTCACAGAATTCTTTGAGGATATTCTTAAGATTGTGAATGTTATCGATAGTGTTCTGGCTGAAAATAATGCAGTCGTCGGCGAAGAGAAGATGGGAAATCTCAAGATCAAAGTTGTTAGTAGGAAATCCCAAGAATCTGTTGTGACTATTATTCGACATCAGCTTACGGCTAAGGCCTTCCATGGCAATAGTGAAGAGAAAAGGGGAGAGCGGATCGCCTTGTCTAATACCTCTGGAAGGGTAGAAAACCTTACCCGACCGACCATTAACAAGAACTGACATCGAGGAAGAAGAGATGCACGTATGAATCATCTTAATCCAATGCTCGTCATAGCCCAAACGTCTCATGATGTCAGTAAGAAACTTCCATTCAATTCTGTCAAAAGCCTTTGACATGTCTAACTTAAGACCAAAGTATCCCACCGCTCCTTTCATCTTCTTGAAAGAGTGGATGATCTCTTAAACCATGATGATGTTGTCGGTAATTTGTCTGCCAGGGACATAAGCTGCTTGGAACGGAGTGATGATGGGGTTCAAAGTGTGTTTAAGTTTGTCAGCCAATAGCTTGGTGATGATTTTATAGGTAGTGTTGAGAAGGCTGATGGGATGGTAGTCAGCAGGGGTTTGAGGATTGGGGGTTAAATTAGACAAATGTGTGTATGGTTAATCTCAGGGGGGAGGTAGGTTGTCTTGAAGAAGTTCTGAACCAGATCGTAGATATCAGCACCAATCGTTTCCCAGTTTGATTGGAAGAAAAAAGGGGGTAGCCATTCGGACCTGGGGCTGCCTCCTTCTTAAGACTCTGGATAGCTTGATCTATTTCTTCCTTATTATGGATGGCTAGCATGTCTTGATTTTTCTCATAAGTAATCACAACGGTGAAAAGGTTGAGAGTAGTCGGGTCTTCCTTGGGATTGATAGAGGTGTTGATGTCAAGGAGATGAGAAGTGAGGGTGTTTTGGATATCCTTAATGTCTTCCTTCCATTCTCCATTTTTATCTTTAATGGCGCTGATCTTGTTAGTTCTGTTGCGTTGAATAGCTTGGAAATGAAAATACTTGGTGTTTTTATCTCCCAACGCAATAAAGTTATTCCTCGATTTTTCCTTCCATAGGCTTTCTTGTTGGGTGTAAAGATCTTCAAGCTTGATATTTAGGCGGATGTGCTCCTCTTTGGTGGCAATATTCTGGAGTTTTTTAATTATCTGGTTGATATTATTCTCAATGTTACCGAAAACCTTTTTGTTCCAGGTTGTGAGCTTTTTGCTAAGCTTCTTGAGATCTTGCTGGATATTGTTAGGGTTCAGGGTTTTCTTGATGTTAGTCCAATTTTCAGCAATAAAACTGTGGCAGTCTGGGTGGGTCATCCAAGTGGGAATGAACTTAAAAGGTTTAGGGCTAAGGTGGTTGAGGTCTCTGTTGTGTAGAAGAATAGGCAGATGATCTGGCCCCACAGCTTCCAGATGGGTAACTCCTGAGGATTGAAATTGTTGAAGCCACTAGAGATTAGCAATCGCCCTGTCTAGTCTTTCTTGAATGAGGTGCTCTCCGAACTGCTTGTTACTCCAAGTATACGGCTTACCTTGGTAACCCAAATCCAGTAAACCAAGGTTGTTGATAATGTTTAGAATTTTAGGCATGTGGGAATTGGAAACACTAGAGCCCCCACTTTTCTCAAGGGGGTCTAGAATATAGTTCATATCCCCTATCACTATCCAAGGGTTGTCATTATCCGGGTTGAGCTGGTTAAGGGTTTTACAAGGTTTAATTTTGTTTTTATGGTAAGGGGAGCCATAGAAGCCAGTGATTAGGATGGGATTGGTCGAATGAGCAATGTTCATCTCCGCATGAATGATATTATTGTCAGTGTACTTGATGTTGGTATTCAGATGATGTTTCCAGTACAGGGCTTGCCCCCCAGCTTTGTTAATCGGGTCAACAAAGTGGCTAGCGTATGTTTTACTGATGGAATGTATTTGTTCATGATATTGGATTTGTTTTTTGTCTCCGAAAGAAAGACAATATCAGGTTGGTTTTTATTAATAAGTGTGAGTATATGTTTTTTGGTGAGGAAAGAGGAGGCTCCCCTCACATTCCAACTTAAGATGGATGGGCTTTCAGTGGTGGGGGTGCTATTATACAGGAAGGGAGATAAGTTAAGACAACCCTAGGCACCTAACAAGGAATTAATGGACCTAAAGCCCAACAACCCAGTCACAAAAGCTATAAACACACCCTATTAAAGATAAACAGAGAGATAAAGTGGATAACAACTATAACTTAAACAAAATAAACAACTACCAAGGACACTATTCTATCAGCTTAATGGAGTTGGGACCAAAGCATCAAACCTGAATCACAACAGTATATCTAACTAACTGGCAGAAGAAAATATACCACAAAAGGTCTAACACAACTATCTTATACTAGTCAGAGATAGAGTTCTGCTGCGAAACCAAAAGAGAACTATCTAACAAACATCAAACGTTTCAGATGATAGATGCGGAAAACAATAATCACAAGGTTATCCCAACTATCATTGGCCCAAAACCTGGAAAACTGTAATACGATAATTAGCTAACAGACTCGTATAGTATAAACAACAGAACAGTCAAATGACTCACCATTAATAGATAAGACTGGATATAACCAACACTAGAAAAGAGAGCTAAAGATCACAATAAACCCTACTAATTATATATTCATCATTGCCAAGCCTAAATCAGAGGAAGAGTTGTCTCCAACTCGAGTACTAATAAATAAGAGGTAGAAACGCTAAAGACTAGGAGTACTAATAAATCCTTGATGTGGCTGTGAAGGAATTAACACAATATAATATTTAATATTCTACTATTTCCATGGCAAGGACAAAATTGAAATCAACCTCATCACCTAATAGGGAATCTAGAACATGAGCCAAGAGCAGGTAGGCAGTTGAGAAATTAAAATCAACAGTTCTAGAATACAACAAGTAATGTATAAGGACTTTCCTGGTTTTTATATGCCCTTGTCTATGGCAGCTTCTTCATTCTCTCACATGCAAAATTTATTTCTAGTTGAGTCAGATCCTTTGCTTTCTTGGGGGTGATTTTTCTTTTTGATTCGAGAAAAACCTAATCGGACTAAGAGTAGTCACCACTTCATGATGAAAGTTTAGATCTAGGTTGCAGGGGTTGAAATAGATGAACCAGAAGATGAAATTTTGAGATGAGAGGATCTGGGTAGGAGAGAAGATATGAGGGTTTAGAAATTTTGATTCTAGTGTGGAGATTTCTATTTCCTGATGTTGATTGAGTTAAGAATCAAGATGGAAGATTATGGTTTAGGTAGAAAAGGAAAGAAGGAAAATCGCAATAAGATGACGTCACATCAAACCCTCTCTCTCCTAAAAAAACCTCTCCATTTCTGACCTGACAAAGGTTGTGTTTGATAGTAATTGGGAGAAAAGAAAACAAAAAATAGAGAAACATTTACTTCAAGGAATATTTACTCTGAGAATCATTTTCTCCATTAACATTTCCATATTTTCATCCGTTTGGTAAGCCGAGGAAAAAAAAAAAAAAGATTGTTTCTCATTTTTCCCCTTTCCACCATTTGGTTCATTAGGACAAAACATTTTATTTTAATGTCTCCATTTATCTTATAAGCATGTAGATAGATGTTAACCCGTTTTAGTTTCATTTGAAGGTTCTTAAGAGACAAGATTAAGGGAAAAATAGCTTTTTATAGAAAGAGAAGTTATTGATTTGGAAGAGAAAAACATCAATTTTTCAAATATTTTTTTAATGTCCAAAGCCAAACTAATCAGAGTTAAACCTGATTAAGTTTGTTTATCTTGGTTTAAATTGTCGATTTGACCAATTCAAAAAAATAATATAATTGAACACGTTACGAGATTTTAAAATCTTCGTTGCAAAAAAAAGAATTGGAAACCAGCAAAATATTATTTCATGCTAATTTATGTCATAAAAACGGCCGGTTTAGCTTAAGTCGAAGTAAAATCAAATCATTTAAAAAGTTTATTTCGACAAGAAGGAGGATGCATGAATAGGTTAGACTTTCTCTTTTTAGGAGTAATTGTTTCTCTTGTAAAACTCCGGGTAACAAACTAATCTCATATCCATCCGTAGTCAGCCAACCACTTCAGTTGGATTACCTAGTCTCGAGAAGGTTAATCCCTCAAAGTTTAAACCAAAACTTCATAATTCCAGATCCGATTTTCAACCCAAGCAAATCCCCTCAACCCTAAGTAGGCTTTAAGAGCACTGCATGCATGAGAGACAGGAAAGATCGAGGATCTAAGTAGCCTAAAACCTTCTCTTCCATTCCCGAGGTAAACACGAGCCAGGATTGGGCAGTTATCATTTCGCCTTTAAGGCTACTCATCACCACCTGGAGTAATTATACTGAAGGAGCGTTGGACACTCAACCGTCACATCTTCGACCTACTACATCCAGGTAAAGTATACTCTCTCTTTCTTCTCGTTCAGATTATTCCCTCTTTCTCTCTCCTCTTGTATTTTCGTTTGTCTTCCTTTCTTCAGTTGTATTTGTTAGTTTTAGTAGTTTTTCTCCCTCTTCTCTCTCCAGAATGTGTTCAGTCGTCACCGGAGTTTGAGAGTAGGCTTCTCTGGTGGTGACCTTCCCCCAATCCCTTTGCATGCTTCCTTCTCCCTCAACCATTTAAATTCTACCTTCACTTCTCTCTTCGTCCATACCTTTTCAATCCATTTCTTTCTACTTTCGATGGCTACACAATCCACCCTTTCATCTCGAGCCAGATTATCTATTCGTTTCTCCAAACCATCCATTAACCCTGAACTTCAGCCTATCTATCAAGGGTTTGTAGCTAGATGGTGCAATCCCTACGAGGCTTCCATTACTCTTATGAAGTAATTGTTATTACCCACAATCTCGTTTCTTCAGAGATTGTGACTATGCTACCACTCCAGGCCCTATCAACACTTTCCTCATCAAACCCAAGAGCCTTTTCGTTCTCAACGCTCTCGCTCTCAACTTTGGTCGTCCTTGGATTCTGAGAAGTATGTTATTGGTGCTTAAACAGGTGGATTTCCCACTCACTGAAATTTCTGATGACTTGTTTTTTGAACCGATGTGGTGCATTTTATACAAAATACCTCAAGCTATTGAGAACAAGTAAGATCTATAAGTTATCTTTGAAAGTATGGGCAAAATCATCCAGATCAGACCTAGAAACCTTGGATTTGTTAATAACCCAGTCATTAAAGTCCACTTCTTATATGATGTACGTTCTCTTTTGCTAGTAGTGATATGAAGGATTTATCCGTTCGGTCTGAAGGAGATGTCCTTCCGAAGGAGTGTCCTTCGACCAAGGTGGCAATGCGATCAATTTGTCAGTTAGGATAACGATGACCACACGTAAAGATCATCCAGTCCGGTCCAATTAGGGGTCGTAATGCTTTGCTAGAAGCCAACTATGATCGTCGGATCAAGGAGTTGATTCGCGGCTAACATAGACCGGATCCTACAACGGGTTACACATAAGAGTGGTAGCTTGATCGGAGAGAATTGACTAGACGAGAACTGGCTAAAGTTGGATGGGATCCAACTGAAAAGGCCGAAAGGGCCCGAATGGAGATTCGGGACAAGATAGAAAAGAAGGCTCATTGGGCCGGCCATGAGATGGCCGACCAGAGTAAGTGGGTCGGCCATATAAGGCCCATGGTGGGCTGCCCTGGCCGGCCACACTTAAGGGATTATCAAAATACCCCAAAAGGGTATTTTGGTAATTATCTTTTCTGTGACCCGAAAATAGAAAACCTAATCTGAATGAGATTCTAATTAAGGTTTGTCTATATATTGGGTCAGTTGAGAACAGAAAAAGAGTGGATTTTTCTCTAGTGGAAAAATATACAGCTCTCTCTCTCTCTGAATATACAGCTATAAAAAAGAGAAGAATATAGAGAAAAAGCTCCCGTTCTATCAATCTAGTCAAGAAGAAGAGTTCTTCTCAACCTTCTAGTAAGTCCTAGCAGTCTGAAAGGAAGGGAGATCAAGTCTATTCACTCGGTGTCTCAAGTAGAGGAGCTACAATTGGAGCTCTCGATCTTTGCATGCGATTGGAATGGTTCGAGGGAAAAACGCGTTAAGGTATTTATCCCTCTCTAGTTCATTGATTAGTTTATGCATAATGATCCTGGGCAATCTAGTGTTAAACATGTGATGTTTGAGATTCCGCTTACAACACTAGTTAGTGTATAGGATACACAAAACCCTACAGTGGCATCACGAGCCGGTTGCATGAAACTATCTCTGACTAGTCGAATTAGATTCGAGCTTGATTGATTAGATGATTTTATGTTTAAATAGGGATTTAGACATGAAATTGATTAGTTTAAATTGGATTTAGACTTAATCGGATAGAAAATTGAAAGAGTTTCAATGGGAGAACTTTAAAATTTTGAGTTTTTGAAAAGAGTTTTCAAAAGAAAATTTTAAAGTGGATGGTTTTTTGAAAAGAGTTTTCAAAATTGCTGGTTTTTGGATGAAGATTCATAAAAAACAGCAGCAAAAAGATGGAAGAAATCGAAAATTGGAAGGAGACAAGGTCCTGTCCAGGAGCCGGACTGACCAGGACGCGTCCCCGTCCTTCCCGGACTGGGTATCCGAGAGCGTCTCGGATAGGACGCGTCCAAGTTTTTCTCGGCCAGGAAGACGCGTCCGAGAGCGTCTCGGACTGGGATCCCGAGGGATCAGCGTCTGGCACTTGAGGTCGCGTCTTCAGGACGCGACCACAGAGAAGTCCGGACGCGTCTCGGATTGAGAATCCGGACGCGACCGAGACTGTTCCTTCCAGAGCGCGTCTGGGACGCGTCTGGTGAACCAGAAGCTGTCTCGGACTGGGAGTCCGAGAGGCATGTGCTTGGACAGAGCGTCTAGGACGCGTCTGTGGGGCTGGGAAGCGTCTGGCCTAGGACCAGGACGCGTCCACCCAAGGGACTTGGCACGGTCTGGAACGTGCCAATCCGGGTCCGACCTTGGTTCGGACCTTGACCGTGACTTGACTGGGTCTAGTCAAAGGGTTCCTTGACCAAGTTTGACTTAAGTCTTTGGAGTTAGACTCGGGTCTTTTGGGTCTTGACTTAAGTGGGAGGTTTCTATTTTCTTCTTCCGACTTTGACCATATTTTTTCCGAAAGCGACCCGGGCCAACCAAAGCCTGAATCGGAGTTTTTCCAAAACGATTTCAAAATCTTTTAGGATAAAACCAAACGAGCCATTAGTTAGACTTAAGGCACGTTAGACATAGAGATGTCGGTAGTATCTCCCGAAAAGCTGGCTAGAACATAGCAAACCTAAATTCGACCTAAGGAAGCGAATCTCATACATACTTGGGTGTTTTATGAGTGTCATATTATTATGTATGTATGGATGTGAATGCGGGTTCTAGTATGGCCATAGAATTGTTCTATCTTGTTTTTAAGCAAGGATGGGTGCCCGATGTAATTAATTTAATTTCAAGTTTTATACGATCTGCGAATCGTTGAGTCTTGTAATTAGAGTTAAGGGTACAAAAGAGTCCATTGAAGAGCCAAAGGATGAGATCGTGGTTCGAGTGGGAGAATTCAATGGATGTTCGAGGATGGAGATCCAGGCGAACGGAGGCTAAACAAGCAAAGAACCTAAGAAGATTAGATCTTTTAGGTTAAGGGCCATACTAGGATCATGTCTGCTTGATTTATTTTCTCGCGCGCATTTACTTATTTACGTTTTATGTGGTGTATGATTATGTTAGAGTTCACAGTAATGCATGCAAACAAAAACGTAAGAGTCCCCAAAAAGAATTTTGAGTAATGCCTACCCAGATTAAGACACCTGTTGCGCCCTTGTTCATCGATGGTGGGTCATGCCAAAGCAGGGTGCCATCTTTTACCTCGTGACAATACGGGTAGACCTATGAAGAGGTCTACATGTCTAATTGGTTATTCTCAACGAGTCAGCAAAAGGGTTTTGGATTTCGAGGCAAAAGGATGAATTGAACACATAAGTGTTATTCATCAACCAAGAGTCATATGAGATATGATCAGTAAGGAGTTACTCACCCAGGAGGGTGAAGTTAAGGGCAGTGCCAAAGTACGCTTAACTTCACAGGAATGGGATCTTGGAATCATATTATTCAAAGGGGGACGGTTTTCACTGAATAATATGGCAAAAACTGTTTTTGCAATGATAATAAGTTTTAGGATTTTGTTTTATTTTCTTTTAAAAGTAGAGGATATATGACTATTAGAAAATAGTTTTCCAACCTTCGTTCATTCCTTCAGAAGGAATTAAACGAAAATTATTTTCATGATTGGAAAGGAATCCGAGAAACGTTCTCGAATTCGAAATAAAGAAAACGTCCGAGAATATCTCATTCCTAATGTTCATAGTTTCTTCAGACGACTGAGGATATGATTATCCAAAGTCTTTTGTGAACATCCATAAAATTCTTCTCTCACGTAGAGATTAATGATATGGATGCATACACAACCATTCGACAACTAAAGGAAGAGTTCCACTAGAAGTCGTGAATGGAGAGGATGATCTCTCCGAAACCGAGATGATCTTCTGTTCGACAACTAAAGTAACTCTCGAGCCTGATCGCTAAACATCTTAAATGACCCTAAAGACAATGGGTATACCTGGACCATAGTTGTTTCGTGAAGCTCAGTCGTTCTTTTAAATTTCCTGAGATCCGTGTTCTGGGGCTGATTTTCGTGTGATTAATCTCCGTATTCTGGAGCTGACTATGGTTGAGTTGTTTAAGAGCCTTGGCTGTCAAAATGCGCTGGTACTTACTTCGTTTGCCGGGGCCGAGCCAGGTGGTGAATTCCGAAGGATGTGTCCACATGTTGATTTTGTGCAATTGACCTTATGGGCAGAGCGGGCTTCCCCGCTATGTGATTTCCTGATGACTTTATCGAGTCGTTGTTAAACAACAAACTTCCCAATGTGATTGACAATGGAAGTTCCATGCAAACATGCGTCACACAACGCTTACCAAAACAAACTAGTATAAACTATTCCAAGATGGTAAACTATAAAGATGATAAATAGCCACCAAAGAAAATGTATGTCAATAACTAAAGGCGTCATAAAGACTAAAGGGTTAGATTTCAAATGTAGCTAGACCTGCATGGAGAAGAAACGATGACCAATATATCTAATTACGGGACTAAGAATTATGTCAAGGAAAATTTTTATGGGGCAGGTCCTTAAGTTATCATATGTCAGAGACAAATAAGTAATTATCAGAGAATTAGATTATAATTTAGACGAGTAAGAAACACTTCCTGATTGATGTGCTTTCGTGATAAACCGGAAGTCGTCTCTTTGAACTTTCTTTCTTGCATAATAATTCTCAATTCAAACTCAGGTTAGTGGGTTAGTATAATCGTAAGCTTACTAATGCATTTTTCCTAGCTTACTACACATCCTCCGAATGATCGCTTCTGCAAAATAAAGTTTAAGTTAGACCTATTCTAGCATGGCCTAACTTACTAACTCCTTCTGCAAAATAAAACCCAAGTTAGCCCTGTATAATTGTTTCCGAGTGGCTTCGGAGTTTAGCTATGACTTCTCCTTGGCCCCTGGTCGTTGCTTTCGCTACCAAGGTTGTTTCATCGGCTTAAGCACGACTAGTTTAACTAGGACTTCTCCTTGGTCCCCTGGTCGTGGCTTTCGCTACCAGGGTTGTTTCTTCGGCTTGAGCACGACTAGTTTAACTAAGACTTCTCCTTGGGCCTCTGGTCGTGACTTTCGCTACCAGGGTTGTTTCGTCGGCTTGAGCATGACTACTTTAACTAGGACTTCTCCTTGGGCCCCTGGTCGTGGCCTTCGCTACCAGGGCTGAACTTGAGCAAAGTAAGTTTAACTAGGACTTCTCGTTAGGGTCCCTGGTCGTAGCTTTCGCTACCAAGGTTATCCTTTTTACTTTAGCAAAGTGAGTTTAACTAGGACCCCTGGTCGTGGCTTTCTCTACTAGGGCTATCCGTTTTGCTCGCGTAAAGTAAGTTAAACTAAGACTCCTCCTTAGGACCCCTGGTCATGGCCTTAGCTACCAGGGATGTCTGTTTTGCCGTAACAAAGTAATTTTAACTAGGACTCCTCCTTAGGGCCCCTGGTCGTGGCCTTAGCTACTAGGGCTATCCGTTTTGCCAAAGCAAAGTATGTTTAACTAGAACTTCTCTTTGGGCCCCTAGTCGTTGCTTTCGGTACCGGGGTTGTTTCATTGCCTTGGGCACGACTTAGTTGAGATTTTGAATAGGGCTCCCCCTTAGGTCTGCGTAAGCAAGGCTATAGTTTGGACGCCTGAGTGGTTGAGAACCGAAAGGGCTTTTGCATTGGGGGCATGTTTCCACAGGACTTACATCGTTACAGCTTCATAGGGAGCCTTCAAAGCAGGGCTCATGCTGAGGGTTATGTCTGACTAGCAAGACTTAGTTTGTGACTTTGTCAAAGCAAAGCCGAATTTATTCCTGACGGGGCAAGTCTTGGTCTGTGACCTTGTCAATGCAAGGTTGAATTTCTGCCTAACAGAGTAGGACTTGATCTGTGACATTGTCAAAGCAAGGTCAGGTTTGTGCCTAACGGAGTAAGGCTTCATCTACAATGAAAATATGTTATTAAATTCACAAAGTGAGTTTGATAGGTATGCGTACCTTAGAGCCCCTCTTTGGGTCCTTTCATCGAGGCATTCTTCAAGTATTTAACATTCTCTGGTCGAGGTAAGATGTGTCCTCCAACTGAAACATTCCATTGTAGTTATTTGAGTTCGTCGGGTCGAACTATTTCGTCACTGGAATCTACCATAGACAGTTTCAAAGCAGTCATCTAGATTTTCAAGAGTTGTTAATTCATAATTAGCTAACAATAGGAAGATCACAAAATCATGTGTTAAGTGTGTTAACCTATTTGTGTCGTTGACGTATTTACTCGTTTTGTATCATGCATAATTAGCACAACAAATATTCAAATATGTTTTTCAGTTCATGCAATACCAGCATGGTTTATATGATATATAAATACTCAATTATTTTAGAGTTATATACTCCCTCAGTCCCAAAAAGAATGACCTAATTTCTATTTTGGATTGTCCCATTTTAGTGTCCTATTTCTAAAAATAAATAAAGAAACTTTTCGCTATTTCCAATAATACCCACTACTATAAATTTAATGACAACTTTATTTAAAGGTAAGTTCAACTTTTTCATCGTAAATTATAATAGTTAAAGAGGATACAATTGGAAAAACCACGTTATTTTTTAAAGTCAAACACCAATAAATGATGTTCCCTTAATAAGTTGGGTTTTCAAAGTAGGTCATTCTTTTTGGGACGGAGGGAGTATATAAATACTCAATTATTTTAGAGTAAGTCTAATATATTTCAAGTCTATTTCAAACTTAGAGCGTGTATGTTAATGTGGTGTCGACAAATTTTTGCATAACCAGTTTTGAGTACAAATACTCTTTTAAGCTTTTTAGCAGGCATCTACTAACAATATAACATGTAACATGCTTAGTTTATAGTAGCAGTCAGTTTTCTATTCATGCTTATTGTTTATAACAATTCAAGTTTTCAAGAATTTCATCGATGTGTTTTTATGCATAGGTTCATTCCCACTTATCAGTGTTTTTAGTGCAAACAACATATATGTGCATGTATACCCCCCTTAGTTTGATTTTTAGTGAAAGTAATGAGCTAATTTTCAAAATAGAGAGGTATAATCAATATGCGTAAGAATCACTCCCTGTTTTTATGCCCTTACTTCGTAGTTTTGGCATAAGATCTTTGTTTGAAAAGTTTCGTCCTGACTGAAGAGTTCAGTCTTATCCTTTGTCAGAGTTGTGATGAACCCGAAAAGGTTACACACCCAAGCGGAGGTATCAAGTAGTAATCCGGCAAAGCCGGGATCGATCCAAGGATAGGAAGGCAATTTGGATATCGAAGGGTCTTATCCCTCGGTCTATATATTAAAAGCTAACTTAGACTAAAAGGAGAAAAACAAAGGTAAACGAGGGTTTTGATTGAATAAGCAATGAAGAAAACAATTAAAGCAAGTAAAACTAAACTAAACAAGAAAGTAAACGGGAGAGAGAGATTCGAGAGAAGAGTCGGAGGAACAAGAGTCGGGAGACGGTAAAACTCGATTCGGGCAACAAATAAATGAGAGAGGTGTCAAAGTCCGGGAATCCATGATGATAAACCTACGACTATGTGTAGTCCGATTTGATGTGTCGAGGTACAATCGATATTCGACTCCTAAAGTAGATGTCTCTAAGTACTATGTATATCCGGAGATCATACTTAGTCAAACAAACGTCTAAATCGGTTAATCCCGAGTCATCGAAAGTGTCGTCTAGTCGCCTAACTATGTGAAGTGCATGACAAGACACATGAAATTGTGACTTAGACTACTATCGATATCGAATACCTCGTTTCGTCTATTAACTATGCGAAGTGCTTGACAAGACACATGAAAATACGATCAAAACGATAATCGAATCAAATGAACATCAATTCATAATCAAAACATCAAATCATATTAAACATAATCACAAATTCATCACATTTCATCTCATATAATCGACACACTTGATTTAGCTAACATGGTGAATAAGTAATAAATGAAAAGAAATGATAAGAGAAATCCCCCTTTTTCGATGTGGCTCGAGGCTAGGTTCGTCGAGAAAAATGAGTCTCTAAGTGTAGTCGATCTCCCCGTAGCAAAATTCTGGATTTCCCTTTAAAAATGCTATTTGGGTGTCCCCGAATAAAAATCAGATTTCCCTATAGCACTCATCATCATCTTCTCCATCTCAAGAACATCCACCATTAAAGCTTCATCAAGCTTTCTCTCTCTAGAGATTTTTCACCCAAAATCAAATCAAACCATGTGGGAAGCTAGCCAAGATGATGGGGAGTAAAAGCCCTAAGGTTTCCGGCCAAGAAAGTGGCCGGAAACCCCTAGATAACTCCGGCCGAGAAGACATGAAATCCGGCCAAGCAAGGTCCGGTCGAGCCAAATGCGTCCATGCCGGCCAGAGCTGCTCCGTCCCGTGCTTCCTCTAGGTCATCCCGAGCATGAACGCAACTGTCCCGTGCCTCCCCTTGAAAATCCCGAGCAGCAGCTCCATGAAAGCTTGAAGTGTTGAGCTGCTGCCTTCTTTGTCCCGGTCCATGCTCTCACCAGCCCGAGCCGAAGACTCCAAGCTTGCTGTGCCGTGAAAGCTCGAGTAGCAGCTCCATCCCGTGCTCCTTTGCTGTCCCGCGACTTTGCCGGCCAAGCTTTGGCCGGCCTTAGTGATGGCCGGCCAAGCTTGGCCGACCCCTCCTTCTTCTCTCTTTTTCCCTCTCTAGCTCAAACTCTCTAGCTCAAACTCTCACAAACCCTAGCACCTTTAGCCTCCCTCTCTCTTTTCTTGGTTGTTAGAAAATGAAGAAGGAAGAAGATGAATAGTGTATTTGACTCAAACCCTAGACATAGTCAACCTTGACTTTGACTCAAACTTGAGTCCATTGGGTGTCTCCAAAATCTCTTCCTTCTTTCATCTTCTTTGGGCTTGGGTTTTAGACTTCACTTGGAAATCAAGAGGGTGCCTTCTAGAATTATAACCAAAGGAGGGTGCCTTCATAGAATCCTTGTTTTAAGACCGAACCTCGACTTCTTTCTTTCACAACTTCCCCGTCCGAACTCGGAATTGACTTCCGTTTTCACCGTTGGGCTCGTCTTTGACTCCTCTTCTCATATGATTTGCTTGAAGTCTTTTTTTTCTCATTTTGGGCACATGAAATGATAGTGATAATTCGCCCCCTTTATTCCGAATTCCATGTTTAGCTCCAAATATGGTACCTAAACAAGAAAAACACATAAAATATTATTGATAACACTCGAAAATGACTAATTAGTCTAAGTTAGGCTCTCCAAATGTGACATTTTCGTGTCACATCAAGTTGTTCGCCTTTTTCTGGTATAGTTCCTGGATAACACCATTCTAAGACAGAACTTTAAGAATTAATGTGGTAAATAGAAAGAAACTTATATACTCAACCTTAACTATGAGTTCATTTCGTGGAGGGAACTTATTGAAGCTTCCTTACTGTTTTCATTCAATACCGTTACTCGGTAATGATAGTTGTTTTTCTAACTCCAATTTGTGAGCCTTTGGCCGAGCCAGACGTTGTGTCGGCTTTCGCCAATGTTTGAATTATTTTATACTTATTTGAACCAGAAAGATGTTTGACCATCTAGTCAGGGTCTCCTAAATGGCTAGGGTTGTGTTGGTTCTTATAATTATAGGAAATCGAAAGGTATTTACCAAGTCTAAGGACTCGGGTGTCCAGGAAATACTATGAACCAACTATTAAAACAGTTATTATGATAAGAGATAAAGGACATCCCTAGTTGTAATTTCTGGGTCGACCTTCTTCAACTGGAGACGATGGGATTAGTTGTTCCGCTTCCATCCTGGGCTGCTTCATCTCCTTGTCGTTCACAACTGGGTTGCGCCGTTGCCAATCATTTCTTTCCTTTTCAAGCAATAGATTTGACATGCTTTGTCGCTTCAGTTTGTTTGTTTGCTATCGTTGTTGATTCTGCTGGTTGCTCCAATCTGAATTCTAAGTCGGTCCTGCCGAGCTGCAACCATTTTTTACTCTGTTGCTTTCCTCATTGGCCACCCATTAGAACTTCACCATTCATAGATGGTTTCTCCTTTCCTGAAATTATTTCTTAAACTCAATGGTGCTACCGTCATCAGTAGTTAGCACCATAGAATTTCAGAAGGAAAACCTGAAGTTAGTAATATAATCATGACCACAAACTTGAGTTAGTAGTAAACGAATTAAACTTAATAGCAAACAAGTCGATATTTGATGGCAAGCTAATACTTGTGACGAGATAGGAACCAAAACGGTTCGAGGGGGTCAATTAAGCATGGCTTGAGCATTCAAGCAATTTGTTTTAGCAAAAAGATATTTCAATGAACATATAAAATATATATATATATATATATATATATATATATATATATATATATATATATATATATCAAATAACGTTTGCTTATTATGGTTATTATTATTATTATTATTATTATTATTATTATTATTATTATTATTATTTTTCGACCACTATTATTTCCCAAATATTCCAAATACCCACGTAAGCAAGCATTGACTAAATTGGTCAAAGCCAAGATAGAGGGAAATTAGGAATGTGCCACCCTTAATCTCTAACAAGAGACGTGTCCAAAATTCTTCCACTTGGCCCACATGCTATATTTCATAAGTACATGAGTGATGGACTGTATGGCCAAACAAACACTAAGATTGGGATATCACTCATTCTTGAATAAAGAACATATCACACGAATCATAGTGGTCACACTCTGATAAGTGAATAATGCATTATGCTCTCTAACTAAGCACTTGATGAGCATAACTTCCGAATGAGTAATTTCTGACAAAATTACTCAGGTCCTCCTTTAATATCACAATGGATATAAGATGGTTATTCTTTATGTGCACGAATAAAACTATTTATTCAAAATAACCAAACACCTTAAATAATCAAAGAAAGTACATGTCAGACATTACATAAGTTAACAAAGACCCATACGCTCCACATGAGCTAAGAACAATTGTGCCGGCAACGCCTTAGTCATGGGATCTGCAATCATTAACTTAGTACTGATATGCTCAATGGCCACTACATGTTCCTTAACTTTATCTTTGACAAGAAAGTACTTTATGTCGATATGCTTACTTCTGCTTCCACTCTTATTGTTTTTAGAGAAGAAAACTGCAGCAGAATTATCACAAAGGATCTTTAATGGTCTCTCTATAGTATCGACAATTTTGAGACTTGAAAAAAAGTTTCTCAACCATATTGCTTGTGTCGTTGCTTCATAGCATGCAATGAACTCTGCCTCCATAGTAGATGTTGCGAGGATGGTCTGTTTGGTACTTCTCCAAGATATAGCTCCTCCAGCAAGAAGAAAGATATATCCCGAAGTAGATTTTCTTGAATCCACGCATCCCGCAAAATCTTAATCCGAATATCCAACCAGCTCCAGATGGTCAGTATATCCGTAGGTCAGTCTGTAGTCCTTAGTTCCTCGCAGATATCTCATAACTCTTTTAACACCCTTCCAATGTTCTTTCTAGGGATTGTTTGGTATCTTCCTAACAGTCCCACCACGAAAGCAAGATCAGGTCTTGTGCAGACCTGTGCATATAAAAGGCTGCCTACTGCTGATGCATATGAAATGTGTTTCATCTCTCCCTTGTTCTAATGCATTCTGTGGGCATTGACTTTGAGTCAATCTTTCCCCTTTTGTGATTGGTGCTACAAGTGATGCACAGTTATGCATCCTGAATCTTTCCAAAATTCTTTCGATTTAGGTTTTCTGAGATAATCCTAAGGATCTTTTAGATCTATCCCTGTGAATCTATATGCCTATGACATACGAGGCTTCACCTAAATCCTTCATCTCAAAATTCTGAGAAAGAAATTCCTTAGTCTCATGTAGCAATCACAAATCACTAGTTGCAAGTAAAATATCATCTACATATAGGACTAAAAATATGTATTTGCTCCCACTGACCTTAAGGTATATACATTGATCGACAATGTTTTCTGTAAAACCAAAAGAGGTTATAACATTCCGAAGAAATGGGATCTTGGAATGGTATTATTCAAACGGGAACGGTTTTTTTTAATAATATGGCAAAATAGTTTGCGAATATTGAATGTAGTACTTAGCAGAATCCTTTTTCTGTTTTATGTAGTGTAGAGATGTCATATAGTATTAGTTTAGGATTAGATTCATTCCTTAAGAAGGAAAAGATGAATCTAAACAACTTTCTAGATTGGGAGAAGCATTTGGAAGTGTTCTCGAGACCTCAAACAAAGAAAATGTACTAGAGACTCCAGTTAGTAACAAAGAAACAAGTGCATATGTTATTGAGATAAATTTGGCAAACACAATAGATTCCCCTCATGGGTATTCGATACTGGATGTCGAGCGCATATCATTTTGGATATACATGAGCTGGAGGGAATTAGGTGTCTGACAAATAGCGAGATGGTTTTACGAGTCGCAAAAAAGACAAGAGTTGTTGTTGTGGTTGTAGGAACATACAATCTTCGTTAGAAAATAGATTAATATTAGTACTTAATAAATGTTATTATGTACCAACTATTTCGAGGAACATCATCTCCGTGTCAGTCTTGGACAAAGAGGGATATCATCTTGTAGTAAAGAACAAAGTTGTTCTCTATATAAAGGTGAGATGTTCTATACCAGTGCTAAACTTTGTAACGACCTTTATATTCTAAACATAGAAGACGAAATCTTAAACATAGACATAAAACGGCTTCGTTCGAATGATTCGAACCTAAGTTATCTCTGACATTGTCGTTAAAGCCACATTAACCTGAAACGCATGCAGGAGCTTCATGCAAATGGGCTTCTGGGATCTTGTGATTTAAAATCATATGATACATGCGAATCATGCTTAATGGAGAAAATGACAAGATCACCCATCAAAGGGATAGGTGATCGAGTTAGTGAACCACTAGGAGTGATAAATACGGATGTATGTGGACCTATGAGTACACTGGCAAGAGGTAACCATGTCTACTTTATCATGTTCACTGACGACTTCACCAGATATGGTTACATATATCTAATGAAGCATAAGTCAAAAGTGTTTGAAATGTTCAAACAATTTCAGAATGAAGTAGAAAATCAACTTGACAAGAAAATAAAAGTCATTCGATCAAATCGAGGTGGTGAATACTTGAGGAGTTTGAGGATCATCTTACGAGATGTGGAATAGTTTCCCAACTCACTCCACCAGGAACACCACAGATGAACGGTGGATCCGAAAGGAGAAATCAAACCTTGTTAGACATGGTTCGATCAATGATGAGCTTAGCCTACCTTCCTCACACCCTCTGGGGGCATGCTCTTGAAACGACGGCTTTCACACTGAAATGCGTTCCGTCTAAACTTGTGGATAAGACGCCATATGAGTTATGGTTTGGAAAGATTCCAAAGTTGTCTTTTCTCAAAGTATGGGTATGCGAAGTTTATGTAAAACGTTTACAAGGAGATAAACTAGCACCCAAGTCAGACAGTGTCTTTTTGTGGGTTATCCAAAAGAGACAAGGGGTTATTACTTCTACAACCAACCGGAGAACAAAGTGTTTGTTGCTCATGATGGTGTCTTCCTTGAAAAGGAGTTTCTTTCCAAGAAGACAAGTGGGAGAAACATAAGAATCGAAGAAATTCGAGCTGAGCAACAAACTGACAAAGATGTACGAATGTCACAAGTCGCGATTTCCGTCCATCCAGAACCGATAGAAAGCGAAACAGAGGGAGAGATGGATGATCTCGAAGATCCTCTCGCGCAAAGCGAATTAGATTTACAAGAGAGCCCTCAAGAAGTTGAGAGTGTCGCACCAGTTGTTCCATCCCCTCGTAAGCCCTTAAGGCTAATAAAATTATCTCAAAGAACAAATCTACTGTTAGTAGAATATAATGAACCTAACACCTACAAAGAAGCTATGACTAGCCCAGACTCCGAAAAATGGCTTGGAGCCATGAAATCCAAAATGGAATTCATTTCTGAAAATCAAATTTGGAACTTGGTTGATTTTCCCAGTGGAGTAACACCTATTGGTTGCAAATGGATTTTCAAGATGAAAACAGACAAGGATGAAAACGTTAGCGTTTTCAAAGCTAGACTGGCGGCAAAAAGTTACAAACAGATTCATAGTATAGACTATGAAGAAAACTTTTCCCCTATCGCTAAAATTCATTAGAATTATTCATAGCCGCTCATTATGATTATGAGATTTGAAAAATAGATGTCAAAATCGCCTTTCTAAATGGAAATTTAGATGAAGATGTGTACATGACACAACCTGAGGGTTTTGAGGATTCCAAAAAATGCTGGAAAAGTTTGCAAACTTCAAAGATCCATCTATGGATTGAAGCAGACAAGCAGAAGCTGGAATCTTTAATTCGACGAGAAAATCAAAGAGTTTGATTTCTTGAAGAATGAAGAAGATCTTTTGTATACACGAAGGTTAGTGGGAGTAACCTAGTTTTCTTGGTCCTGTATGTAGATGACATACTTCTCATTGGAAACAACATTCCGATGTTGGTATCAGTAAAAGACTGGTTACGGAAGTGTTTCTCGATGAAATACCTAGGAGATGCAGAATATATTTTGGCCATCAAGATCTAAAACTAGAGAACCAAAAGTGCAGATACAAAAACTATATTGTCGAAGTAAAAGAACAAACGTAACTATATTGTTCGAGTGGAAACTACATGAAGCAGTAATTTAACCTGAAAACCTATAGTTTTACAACCGTACTTGCAAACTCTATTTGGTTACAAACCATCAAACTCTTCAAGAAAAGAATATCCAATAAAGAATCTCCCGAACAATTTGGTTAGTTCAGGACATTCCATACCCAAAGTTTAGAAAAGACTTACTAAAATATTGCACAAAAAGAACTATTGAAGAAACAAAATTAAAAACTTAAAAGAAATGAAGAAGTTGGATATGATGGACAAAATAATGACGAGAGAGAAACTTAATGAGTAGTAAATATACATACACTTAGATGAATAAATAATATACCAAGATAAAATTACACAAAAAATACAATAGATGTAAGAAAACAATACAAAATATTAGGGAATTACATGTATTTTCAATAACATTAAACTACTTGAAGAATCCACCCAAGTTTATTCTCATCTTCATTCATTCTTGGAGAAGGTTTCATATTCATCATTCTTATTAAAGGTTTGACCATGGAAAAAGTTCCATTAAATCATCCATTTTCTATTTCTTTCTCCCTGAAAAAACAGATCTCAAACTTTAGATCAAAAGGGACAGGGAGAGAGATTTAAGAATCACATGGACCTCTCTGTTAATTCTGAACATCAAATGGATATTCTAACTTAACACAAACTGCCCATATTCTAAGTTAATGTTAGTAGTAGGATTTGAATAAAATCTAATAACTACTTCTATTGAGCTAAAGAGACTTTCACAACACAAATTACTTTAGTCCCACATATCTCCAAGAGAAAAACAAACTTGTGTTTATAAGGATAAAGTTGGGTGTAAAGGGGTGTGGCCCTTGGGGTTACAATAGTGCTCTCCGGAGGAGAGACCCATCATTTTTAGAGGCACCCTTACCTTAGGCACACTTAAATTTATACCTTTCACACCCTCGCGGGTCGGGTCACCGACCCGACCCGACCCGACCCGGAACCCGGACTCGGTCTCGGTCTATCAGAGAAATGCCCTAATTTTTCTCTGACCTTTTCCTCCCTTACTGGCTAGTGGAAAGAGTCCACTACTGACTTTTTCTTCCACTACCGGCTAGTGGAAAGAGTCCACCTCCTTAATCTTCTCAGACCTATTCTTCCTCTACTGGCTATTTTATCTCCACCGTTGGATCAAAACTACCCAAGTCTTATGATCTGGTTTCGTACTCTATAAATAGGGATAAACTCTCAGAAGGAAAACACAGAAAAATTATTTCGTCTTCTATCTCTCTCTCTCTCAGTTCTCTGTTTACTTCTCTCTGTTTCGAATTCTGTCAAGATCAGTAGATCAAAATTGAAGTTTGCTTCTTCAATTTTGATAAGGAATAGTTGAATCCTAGGGGACTACGTTCACAGACTGCAAAGCAATACCTAATTCTACGGTAGCAGGGGCGTTTAAAGTCTTCAGATTGTTATTAAAATAGTATTAAGAATCTTAGATCTTTTAGGTAAAGGTATTGCAACCTTTGCCAGACACCCCCACACTTTTAAGTGTTTAAAGCTAGGCTTTCTACCCTTCCATAGTTCATATGGAGTTTTATCTTGTGTTTTAGAGGGTACTCTGTTAAGCACAGAACAGTAGTGCCTATCGCTTTCTAGTGATAAATTCTTCCGTCGACAGCATAAACTCAAACACGATTCTAGAATCAAGAGATGTTGAGTTTTTTGAAAACACTTTCCCTAGAAAGAGTGAGACTCTTAAAAGGAAAGACCCTGAGTCTAGTCGACCTTCCACTAGCTCAGATACTCCACTCTCAGATGATGAACCTAGAAGGAGTAAGAGAGCTAGGACAGAACACAGTTTTGGTCCTGACTTCCTCACTTATCTGACTGAAGATGAACCCCAAACATACAGTCAGGCAATGACTTCTCCAGATGCTCCATTCTGGAAAGAAGCGGTAGTAAGTGAGATGGACTCCATAATACAAAACAACACTTGGAAACTCGTCGATTTACCTCCAGGTTCTAAAACCATAGGAAGTAAATGGATCTTTAAGAGGAAACGAAAACCAGATGGCACAGTAGAAAAATACAAAGCTAGGTTAGTAGCCAAAGGGTTCAGACAGAAAGAAGGACGTGACTTTTTTGACACTTATTCTCCTGTCACAAGGATCACTTCGATTAGAATTCTAATAGCAATCGCAGCAATCTACAACCTAGAGATACATCAAATGGATGTAAAAACTGCCTTTCTAAATGGTGAACTAGAAGAAGAGATCTACATGGACCAACCAGAGGGGTTTGAGGTCAAGGGGTTAGAGAACAAATCTGCAAACTCATTAAATCCCTATATGGTCTTAAACAAGCACCGAAACAATGGCATGAAAAATTTGATCAAATAGTATTAGAGAATGGGTTCAAGATTAATGAGTCAGATAAATGTGTGTACACTAAATGTGTAAATAGGTGTTATGTGATTATATGTCTATATGTAAATGACATGTTAATCCTAGGCACTTCCTTAGAGATAATAAACCAAACTAAGGAACTTCTGATTAAAAACTTTGAAATGAAAGACCTAGGACAAGCAGATGTAATTCTAGGGATAAAAGTAATAAGAAAACCTGAAGGGATTATCTTGAGTCAAACACACTATATCGAGTCTGTACTAAGGAAGTTTAATCAATTTGACTCCTCGCCTGCAAGAGTACCCTTTGACCATTCCTTAGTCTTAAAGAAGAACAAGGGGGAGGCAGTATCCCAACTAGAGTACTCTAGGGTGATAGGAAGTCTTATGTACATAATGAACTGCACCAGACCAGACATTGCTTACGCGGTAAGCAGACTGAGCAGGTACACATGTAATCCTGGACAGACCCACTGGGAAGCGCTAGTTAAGGTACTAAGATACCTTAAATATACATTATCACACGGTTTACATTATTCACGGTATCCTGCGGTTCTAGAAGGATACACAGATGCAAACTGGATTTCAGACTCTGAAGAATCCAAATCCACGAGTGGGTTTGTGTTTACATTTGCAGGAGCTGCAGTTGCTTGGAAATCATCCAAGCAAACCTGCATAGCAAGGTCAACTATGGAATCAGAATTCATCGCACTTGATAAAGCCGCTGAAGAAGCTGAATGGATACGAAGCTTCTTGGATGATATTCCAATTTGGCCTAAACCAATGCCTTTAATTCTGATTCACTGTGACTCCACGGCTGCAATAGCTAAAGCTAAAAACAACATCTACAACGGCAAGTCTAGACATATTCGCCGCAGGCATAACTCGATTAAGCAATTATTGGCTAATGGAGTAATTTCCATAGATTTTGTGAGATCTAAGGAAAACTTGGCAGATCCTTTGACGAAAGGATTATCAAGAAATGTTGTAAATTTAACGTCGAGGGGGATGGGGCTAAAGCCCATATCAGAGTAAATCATCTATGACGGATACCCAACCTTGGAATTGGAGATCCCATGACCTTGGTTCAATGGGACAACTAAGTTGTAGATGAGAGCTTGTAAACACTCAAGGGAGAAATCTCCTACCCATCCCTATGACAAAGCGAGTGCACCTGTTCAATGTGGGGGATGAGATCTATAGCTTGGGTATACCAAGTGGGGTGGAACTGGACACCCTTGATGGACTCACCTACATGAGTGTGGAAGTGGGGCCGCTTCCTATGAGAATTGGGCTATTCTCTAGAGCGCTCATGAATACTAGGATATGCTCATGGCCGATAACGAGCACAACCGAATGATCTTGACAGAAATCAGAGGACTTGTGTGTGAGGTTTTTTGACCGAGTCTACATAACAGAAGTTCAGTTCAAGAACATTATGTTCACTGAACGACTGGTAGTCCCAACTAACCATCACAAAGCAAAGGTTCAAGTCATAACGACACCTTCGCTGATACACAAAGCCTCGCACTCTTCTCTTCCAATCAACTCTTCTAATTTTATTCATGTGGGGGATTGTTAGTAGTAGGATTTAAATAAAATCTAATAACTACTTCTATTGAGCTAAAGAGACTTTCACAACACAAATTACTTTAGTCCCACATCTCTCCAAGAGAAAAACAAACTTGTGTTTATAAGGATAAAGTTGGGTGTAAAGGGGTGTGGCCCTTAGGGTTACAATAGTGCTCTCCAGAGGAGAGACCCATCATTTTTTAGAGGCACCCTTACCTTAGGCACACTTAAATTTATACCTTTCACACCCTCGCGGGTCGGGTCACCGACCCGACCCGACCCGGAACCCGGACTCGGTCTCGGACTCGGTCTCGGTCTAGGTCTAGGTCTCGATCTCGGTCTAGGTCTAGGTCTAGGTCTAGGTCTAGGTCTAGGTCTAGGTCTCAGTCTCGGTCTCGGTCTATCAGAGAAATGCCCTAATTTTTCTCTGACCTTTTCCTCCCTTACTGGCTAGTGGAAAGAGTCCACTACTGACTTTTTCTTCCACTACCGGCTAGTGGAAAGAGTCCACCTCCTTAATCTTCTCAGACCTATTCTTCCTCTACTGGCTATTTTATCTCCACCGTTGGATCAAAACTACCCAAGTCTTATGATCTGGTTTCGTACTCTATAAATAGGGATAAACTCTGAGAAGGAAAACACAGAAAAATTATTTCGTCTTCTATCTCTCTCTCTCTCAGTTCTCTGTTTACTTCTCTCTGTTTCGAATTCTGTCAAGATCAGTAGATCAAAATTGAAGTTTGATTCTTCAATTTTGATAAGGAATAGTTGAATCCTAGG
Source organism: Eschscholzia californica subsp. californica (assembly GCA_002897215.1). Taxonomy (NCBI): domain Eukaryota; kingdom Viridiplantae; phylum Streptophyta; class Magnoliopsida; order Ranunculales; family Papaveraceae; genus Eschscholzia; species Eschscholzia californica. The sequence goes on along the minus strand of BEHA01043520.1, from coordinate 631,575 downwards.
GGACTACGTTCACAGACTGCAAAGCAATACCTAATTCTACGGTAGCAGGGGCGTTTAAAGTCTTCAGGAAAGCGAGTCCAACTTGTGCCTCTGTTCCACCTTTACTTTACTATGGTTTATTGCAGGTTCATTCTTTCTGGTTGGTTCGATTAACACTTGATTTCAGCACTGCAAAAAGATAAGTCACTTATTTAGTTTACTGTTTATTGCTCATTGTTATTTTCTTTTTCCAATTCGATTCTTAATACTAATTTAATAACAGTTAACACAAACACCAAAAATATACATGAGTACATATATTAATTCTCTTACTCTAGAGATAGAGAAGACTGGTATAATGAAGCAAGAAGCTATACAATCCAACTTTTTATTCCATAATTGTTTGACCTGAAATATGCATTGAAAATAATTTAAAAACTAAAAAATAATATTAGAGAGTTCACACATTCAAAGAACATAAGAATACCTGGGTCTCTTGTCTAACCAAAACTAAAAAAAAAAAATCAAACTGAGCTTTCTCTCCATCTAAACTTACCTGCAAAAATCAAAATTATCAATCCCATACCAAAGAGAGGAGAGAGAGATTAGTTCAACAGTGGATCGATAGGAAGAACTGTGTATTAGACCACAATAATAATCCAAAATTGCATTAAATTTGAAGAAGTAATTGAGAATAAAAATTGCAGATTTAGTTTTAGAGAGAAAGAAATGAAGAGAATATTTATTGTTGGGATTTTATTGGTTAGATGGAAACCGAATGCCCAAACCATTTTCACCTTTTCCTCCATTTTCAAAAAGGGAGATAGAATGACCTAAGTACCCTTCCATCGTAAGTCTATTTACACAAGTAAATCTTCAATATATCATTGGATCTAATGGAATAAAAAATCCAAACAAAAACGGACGGCCAGATGAGATAATATAACCGCAGGAGATTTAACGTCATACAGAAAAGTAGAGAGAAGTGATGTGCAGTGGTTACTTATGGTTATTATCACTGTTTTGGTATGGAAAAATAATAAGTTTTGGCAGTATTACCCTTCCATTTTGAGTTGATTTACACGAACATGATTTTATATAATCCGTAAGATGTGATCTATGTCAATAACCGACTGAGCTGTTTTAATATAATAGATTTTAATAAAAAAATATTTTGTAAAGGTACATCCTTACCCTTTATTACGCAAAATTGTCACCCATGTATCCTTCCCTTATTTCCGGAACAAATATTTTCTCTCTCTCTCTCCCTTTCATCACTTTCTCTCTCTATCTCTTATAACCGTCGTCAGATCTACTTTGTTCTTCCGGCGAAGGGCCCTCCCTTCGCCGGATCCCCTTTCCTCTTTCCCTTGTAGTAGTTAGTATCCCTCCATTATAGTTTCTAGGGTCTAATCGTATCTTCTTGCACGGTTACTGGAAAAATAGTAAAGATTTTATTTCTCTACTTAGATTCATGGAGGATATGAAGAAGACAACCATTAATTCCCTCCATGCTATCTTTTTCGCCTATCATAAAAACAACTCAAAGATCGTACAATCCATGGAAGCGATTGATGAACTAGTTAATATTTCGGAATCGATGATTCAGATCTGCACTTGTCGATGGTGAAGATGTAGATGAATTCTCGTCAAAGTATTCTATCAAGGGTATCAATTCATTTGAGATGTCAATTTTAACGATTTCGTTGTGAATAAAAAGATTTGTTCACACCAATTTCAATCGGATTATTAAGACAACAAATGACTCAATTTCGCAAAGAATACAGAACAAGAAATTATCTATATTTAGTACTATAGTACTGGAGGTTCTTCTATGCTGGTGGCGGCTTTTCGGAGATGACGGTGGCTTTTCCACTTATGACGGCAGTTTTCCGGCAATGGTGGCAGTTTTTTGGCGACAATAGCGGTTTTCCGACTAATTTGACGGGGATGTTTGGTTAGTATTTTCTTTATTTGTATTACCAGTTGTTTTGTTGACCTTTAGGGTCTTTTCATTTTTGATCTTTAGGATCCTTTCATCTTTTTTCTATCTTTCTTCGTCAGAGTCTAGTCCAATTTCTTTCTTATTCACGAGGCACTTTGCATTTAAAGGTATGCAACTCTCATGAAGTTGGAAGGGAGTATTAAAATTTCATCCATGTAAACTATGTGATTTTATCACTTATGAATGGAAATCGATTCCCTTGGCTTCTATATAAAAAAAATAGGATCCAATTTTTTTTTTTCTCTCTCTATCTTCCTTAACTTTAATAACACTCAAACCTTTACAACTTTTCGTTCTCTTTACATTTCTCTCAAATCTTCTCCCTAAAAGTCTTGGGAAGCCTTACAAGTCTTACAAAGCCTTCTACATCTTCCTAGACCTATTAGCACTTGTTAGGGTTTTAGTAACAAAACCCAAAGTTAATTTGCATCTTGAAAGAGCTAGAGTGGGTCGATTCCTTGCTCCTACACTTCCTAGATGTGTTAGCGCCGGTTAGGGTTTGGTGGGGCACTTTTTGATTGCTCTATGTCGAATTTACTTGTTGTTAACCGTTCTACCTTATGTTTTTCTTTTTTTTGTAGAAAACTTGTTTCAGAAGTTTTTTTTTTGGTTGCATATTTGTGGTTGCTAACCGTAAATTTTACTTGTTGTGTATATCTATTCAGATGTCAAAGACGTATCATATTGGTTGCTTATTTTTGGTTGGTTTCAGTAAATTTTATTTTGTTGTGAACATTTTTTGATAAGTTTTAGTGGATTTTTTTTGCAACACTGATGATGATGCATTTGCATATTTTGGATTACTCTAAGTCGGTTTTTATTTGTTGTGAATATTTTTCGAATGTTTTAGACTTACCTGGTTGGATGTAATTTTGTGGTTGGTATTAGTCTTTTTATATTTGTTGTCAACATATTTAAAAATGTATTACCATTTCATGGTGGTTTTTAATGTTGATAACTTTTCACAACATTGAGGCTTGCTCGGTTGCATATTTTGAGTTGGTTTCAGTAAATTTTATTGTGTTGTGAACATTTTAAGAAATGTTATAGTCAAGTTTTGCATGATAAATTATGGTGGAAAATTATTTTCAGCGTTGATGATAATTTGTTTACATATTTTGGATTGCTCTAAGTTGGTTTTTCTTTGTTGTGAACATTTTTCAAGATGTTTTAGACCAGGGCCGTGCCTGGGAATTTGGGGGCCCAGTGCGAAATTCAAATCTGGGCCCATCGAACGATAAAAGATTTACAAGAAAAAATTAATCAAAATAAAAGACAAAATTATCGGTATATGGATGAAAACGTAGATGAATCTAAACGTATTTTGAAGAAAGTAATCGTAGGAAAAAAAAATTAAAATTTCATTTTTATAAAAAGTCTAGTCTATGAATCTACAATCACTTGTGAGAAAATATATTGATTTATTTATCTTAGATCAAAAATTTATACTACAAACAACATAGAAAGTTTAAATTTTCATAGAATATTTGGATCCTAATATGCATCAAAATTATGAAACTTATCAAATATATTTAGTTTATACGAAGACTTTTAGTGGTCATGGCTAACACTTAAAATGATAGTGGTACAACGCATAGTTTAAAATCTAAAGACGAATTTTGAATATAGTAACTTTCGTATCATTATTTTCATATATATTTACAGTTTTACATATTGTTGGGATTTAAAAAAATAAATAGATTTCAATTCTCTAGAAACCATTCAAATTTGAGAAGAGATGTACTCAAAATAAAAAATAGTTAAGAAAGGGTGGGACGGAGTGAAAATACGGGTTGACTTAACATTACCCTCAACCACATAAAACAACAGGATAAAATCGAATCAGATGGATTCCATGTGATTCTAACTCGGGTCGATTTTGCGGAACATTTCACACTTAACCAGGAGAGTTGCACACTGTTATGTGATATGTTTATATCTCACACTATCTTGTTGCTCATAAACTAGGCCAATAATGAAAGTGGGCCCCTTGTAGTGGGGGGCCAGTGCAGGCCCTGCCCGCACCCTCACCACACGGGCCTGTTCTAGACTAACCTGGTTGGATGCACTTTTTTCGATAGCCTTAGTCATTATTAATTTTGTTGTGAACCAGAGTCGGCCCTGGCCCAAAGGGAACGATACGGAAAGTTTGGGGCCACATTTACTTGGGTATGTATAAAGTGTCTAAAAGTTAAGTGTTTCAAGCCAACCCAACCCGCAGTAACATAAGAGCGCTCCCTTTCAATGCCACTCTTTTGTTCCTTTTCTACAAATGGGCCCACCGAAATTATACACTTTTTAACAGATGGAGCAACCTTTGGGTTTTGACACATGTCTCCTAACTAGTCCTCTTTGTGCATCTCTCGGCTCCATCTCCACTTTTCCCTCGCTTCTCTCTCTGCCAAAACTAAATTAATATCCCAACTACACCCTCTCTTAACAATTAATCATATGACACTATTATATAAATATGAAATGAAAAATTAGCTTATCTTATTTGATGAGAGTGGCCACTTTTTTCTTAAGACAATCATGTCCCCGCAATGGTGCTAACGGTTCCACAGACACTTGTCTCCCAAGATACAACGATCGCGTCGTATAGAAAGAAGCACTACAATTCTATACGCTCCAACGAACTTTGAGTTACTATACTCTTATACACGGCTCTAGACGACTCAATTTTTGTCTTCAAAATACTCTACTAAAAGCTGTCCAAAACCTTATGTGAAAAGGAAACCAAATTGGAGTACTTAAAGAGTTAATTGTGACTGTACAAAATGCCCCTCCATTGGGTTGTGACTACCCATAAAACTTGTGTCTTCTCCCAAGTATTTATGGAATAAAATTTAACTCAACTCAAAAAATAATTATATAATAAATAAGTTTCCAACAGACGGAATAGTCACTGCCAGAGAAATTCGTTGAAATCCTTTATCTTCTCCTCTCTCTCTCTTTCTTCTTTCTTTCTCACTCTCTCTCTCTCTCTCTCTCTCTCTTTGCTCTCATCTCTGTAATTTCCGGCGAAGGGTTTGTCTAGATCCAAAGACCGGAGCATCAATTTAATTTTGAATTTGCATTATATAAGGGGCCTCATTTTTTAACTTCGCTTCGGGCCACCAAAAAGTCAGGGTCGACCCTGTTGTGAACATTTTTAAAAAGGTTTTAATATTGTTGTTGTGGGTCTTAATGTTGATAATTTTTCACATCAATGAGGTTTATTTAGTTGTGTACTTTATGTTGGTTTCAGTAAATTTTGTTTTGTTTCGAAAATTTTAAAAAATGTGTACCTTGCATGGTGAGTTTTTTGGTGGAAAACTTTTTTCAGCACTGACCATTATTTGTTTGCATATTTGTGATTGCTCTAAGTCAATTTGTATTTGTTGTGAACATTTTCTTAAAAATACTTGTAGTATGTTCAATGTAAAAACATATTAAATTCTGATTTAAGCAAATAAGAAAAGAAAAAATTTGTTACTCAAAAATTTGAAAAATAACATAGCGATTTAGGTGTTGCTTAGAGCAATTTGATATTTGTCAGAATTATTTCGATATTTGCTATATATAATCAATATTTATTTTGAAAACAATTTTTTGATGAAATTGAATATATGAATATAAAAACGATATGTTTCGCACAGCATTTCGTTTAATGTTCTGTACAACTCGATAGTGTTGAAACTATAGATCCGTAAATGGGTAGAAGGGGAAGTACAAAATGTGAGTTCCTCAATATGAGAAAACGGGCTTTAGGACCGGTAAAAGGATTTGATGTTAGAGGTTTTTTAAAACGTGAGTTTTTTTAATTATTTTTAGTTAGTAGGCTTACTTTCGTGTTTGGACCTATTTTGTGGGTTTTTCACCAAAAAAAAAATTGGGATGTTAAACCAACAAACACACCCCTACAAAGACGTCTTCAAAATTTGATGGTAAAGGGGCGCCCACAGCAACTATGCTGACCTCCTGGAGCAATTTGACCTCCCATTTCAGTGACCTATTACCTATATACTCCAAGTGAAGCCTCCAAAGTCCAAACATAAAGGGCCAGACCTATTATGAATCAACAGTACCCCCCACCCATTCTAGACTGACAAGAAACATGCACAAAAGGGAGCATATACACACAAACCCATGTGATGTGCTATTCAAATCAAACCTATGTTGATTCCATTTAATTTTATCAAAAGTATTTCTTCTCTCTTTCAATAAAGTTATTTGATCACACTACAATTTGAATCATCTCTACTAAATCTTATATATATATAGGTTAGAGTTATATTTCATAGTTATACCTCTACTCTTCTTCCTCTCTCTCCCATCTCCCTCTCCCAAACTTGGATTCTATCTTTGTATAAAAACATGATTGGGTACAATTTTGAAGAAAAAGAAGAAAGAACCCAACAATATTGCAAAACCCACCCAAGAGAGTTGGTAATAGGAGTATGTGCTATTTGTTTGAAAGATAGGCTTCTTATTTTATTAGCTTCATCATCAAAAAATGGTCATACTTGTCGTGGTCGCCGATCAACTTCGTCATCAAAATCCAATCATATTTATGTTCTTCAAAAGGTTTCTGCTCTTGGTGCTTTTCTACGACGTTCCAACTCAACCATGAATCAACTTCAATTCGATTCTATGACCAATGAAGAAAAAAAAGAAGAGGTCGATGATGAATCTACAGCCTCTAGCCAAGAAGGTATATGCACCTCTAAATTTCTAATAATTTTGAATAAAATGATAACTATAATAATTCAGCCTTACAAATTTAATTTTCCGACTTTATTCCTAATTGAAGGAAAATTAAGAATGACAAAACCCCACAAATAACTTTAAATAGGTTTAAAAGAATTATTTAACATGTAACTACTCTTTTATCTTATACATAACTTCGTCATTGTACCACTAACGTCAATAAAAGAAATTTAATTTTTTTGAACAAGATTCAATTTCAATATATATACAGTATATATTTTGAATTCTATCCTCGAAATATTCAAAAATATATGCTCATTAATACTATATGTCTCATAGTTTTTTGTCCAATAACTTTTTATTCGTATATATTTTGAATTCTATCCTCGAAATATTCAAAAATATATGCTCATTAATACTATATGTCTCATAGTTTTTTGTCCAATAACTTTTTATTCAAATGTCCTTTGTCCTTACCAGATTCATTTATATCGATAAAGTTCGGGGAAGGCGGTCGCGCCTCATGGGATAAGGATAATATAAACCCTCCTAATAAGCCTTCATCAATAGATTACTTAAAGAAGTTCAAAGTCACACCTAAACAAGAAATCATGGATAATAATCAGCTCATGGTTTCTGCAAGAAAAAGCACTAGTAAAAGCAGAAGGCTAGTAATGAAGAATAGTAGTAGTAATTGTGTGGTGGAGCATGGAAAAGGTCCACGTGGCAGTGGGGTGCTGAGGTGGAGAAAGAGGGTTGGTCAAGTTTTATTCCAGCTTGTAAGGTTAAAGAAGTCAACAATAGAGAGTAGTAGTTGCCATGTGAGTGGTGAGGGGAAGGTGAAGGCTTTAATGAGTAGAAATAAGGGTTGGATAAAGACTCTTACAAAGAAGAGGGACCATCAAACATGCATCAAATGAAATAGTAGTAAGTAGTGATCTAGAGAGAGAGAGAGACAGAGAGGGCCATAGATCATCTTTATTATCTATCTATCTACACAAACACAACCCACTTGGTTATGTTTCAAAGTTTGTAGAAAGCTTATAAATGATTGGGTTTGGAGTAAAAAGTGATTATACTTTCTTGGGTTATTTTCCAAAAGGCCCCCAACTTTATGACCAGCTTCCTGTCTGGCCCCTACTTTAGCAAATATTCCCATATGATCCTCTTTTTCCGTTATCTTTAACTGTCCGTTACTCTCACTCCTCCACCTCATTTCCTCTCTCTGCCAAGTCACCTACAACGCCATATCATCATCTTTTCCGGCAGGGGGTCGCCGGCCGGCCAAATTTCTGGCCGGCGACCTTCAAACCTAAATAAATTTTTTTTTCTCTTCTTCTTCCTCTCTCTCTCTCTCTCCTGTTTTCTCTCTCTCTTCCTTTTCCTCTCTCTCTCTTCCTTTTCCTCTCTCTCTTCCTTTTCCTTTCTCTCTCTCTTCCCCTCTCTTCTCACTCATTCTCTCTCTCTAAAATGGCCGGCGAAGGGTTCCCCCCTTCGCCGACCATTTTAGAGAGAGAGAAAAAGTGAGAAGAGAGGGGAAGAGAGAGAGAGGAAGAAGAAGAGAGAGAGAGAGGAAGAGGAAGAAGAGAGAGAAAATATGAGAAAGAGAGGAAGAAGAAGAGAAAACAAATTTTTTTTTTTAGGTTGGAAGGTCGCTGGCCGGAAATTTGGTCAGCTGGCGACCCCCTGCCGGAGAAGATGATGATGTGGCGTTGTAGGTGACTTGGCAGAGAGAGGAAATGAGGTGGAGGAGTGAGAGTAACGGATAGTTAAAAATAACGGAAAAAGAGGGTTATATGGAAATATTTGCTAAAGTAGGGGGCCAGTCAGGAAGCTGGTCACAAAGTTGGGGGCCATTGGGAAAATAACCCTACTTTCTTCAACTAAAGGCAATGTATTATGGATAGATAGAGATAGGTTCACCCCTCCATTAAACCCTTCATCCATTATCTTCCCTCTAGAAATTATTCAAGTCATTCCAATTTTTCTTCTTCTTTTCAGAAAAAAAAAAACTCAAAGACTTTAGAGTTTCATGACTTTTTTTTTATCAAACATGGCTTCTTTTACTAAGTATGAGGGTTCCCTGGTACGATTTTGAAGATGATTAGAAAATTTGGTTGAAATCCATAAAAGAAGATGAGATTTTGTTGTCATTTTTTTTGTTGGCTCTGGCAAAAAATTTTCGATTTGAATTCGGTGGTTCTTGCTGAAAATCCATGTTTTTCTTTTGTTGTCATATTTTTCTTATAGTTTTTGTTGTTTTTCACTGAAATTTGTTGGTAAAAACGTCACAAAAAAATGTTTATCATTCTTGTTTCACCGAAAATTTGGGTCTTTCATAAAAGTAAGGAAAAAATGTTGACCTAGAAGTCTGAGTTTTTTTTTTTGGAATAATCACCACAAATTATTTTATCTTACTTCTAAAGCTATGTCTTCACTTAGAATGTTGTTATATGAGTCCAATGAAGAGTTGTAGTTAAGTTCTGCAATATCAAACTCTTTCATTAATGAAGTTTCTTGCCCACTAAGCTCCTCCATTAATGCGCCTTCCTCGTTAATTTCTTTCGTTACTAGTATTTCTTGTAGGTGATTGTGAGTTGCTTGTTCATAGTTGTGATGCTTACTAGTAAATCTTGTACTCTATAATCAATATATAATTTTTTTTCAATTTGATCCTTATTAAAATTTTATTTTAGTCTCTCTATGCTCTCTAAATAGTCAAACCTTATTTACAGAGAAAGTGAAAAGATTCTAACTTTTAGAGCATCTCCAATGCAAAACTCAAAAAAAAACTCCAATTGGCTTATGTGTTGAGTCTCAATTGAGATTTTCTTTCTTATGTGGCTAACTTGAGTGTCTCTAATTAAAGTCCTTCTCCAATGCAACACTTTAAAAGACTCTAATAGAGACACATGTGACACATACATTTAATAGGAAAAAGTGGTTGAGAAAGAAAGACTTTTTATTGGTCCAAAAAATTAAATTTGATGACTAGGACACTTAAGACTCTCAAAAGAAATCTCAAAAATAGAGTTTCTAGTTGAGACATCTTAAAACTTAATGCTTCCACATCATCTTAAGATCTCAATTGAGTTTTGCATTGGAGAGGTTTTTTCTTAAAAAAACTCTAAAGTCCTAAGTGGCACTTAAGATTTTAAGATTGAGTCTTGCATTGGAGATGCTCTTAGGCTATGTAAAGAGCCAAATTAACTCTGTAAATACCAGTAGCTTTTTTCTCTAATCTTTACAAGTTAAATGGACCCATCTCTCTCTCTCATCTTTCAAATGTGAAGAAATGCTACACAGCCCCATTTTTAGAGTCGATCACGGGCCGAAAGATGACTTGACCAGTTTCAATTGGTCAACCGTTTTGCTCTCCTCGTAGTCTGACCAATTGGGTTGGCGACGTTACTTTTCTATCCGTGGTCGGCCCCAAAAATGATCGGATTGAAAAATGACGTGATCGGCCTCAATTGTTCGGTTTGTTTCTCTCTTTTCACTGCCGCTCCAAAACTGGGACCTTGAGCATTTTTGTTGAATGTGCACGTTATGACAGACATTGTAAAGGAAGAGGGTGCTTCAAATGGGAGGGTGAAGATGATGAAACGTAAAGAAGGTTTTCAGTTTTGACACACAATAGATAATACACGTCTTGTTCACCATCACTTCTTTTCGTATGACCCATCAATTTCTGAGTTGTCGGGGGTCAAATTCAATGAACACTATCTCAATTTCCTGCATATATTTTGGAACTAGACATTCACCATAGAAATAAATTAAAGGGAACCATGGGATATGTAGTCGACGTCTACATCACATCAAATTACTTTATCCGAGCAGACAAAAAACGAAAGTTAGGACCCGCAACGCGGGTGTATTCATATTAAGGAAGGAAAGATTTTATAAGCAATGTTTAAAGTTGTTAAAGGCGATGTATTTTGTAATTATGACTTAGTCAATTTTTATGACCAAATTTGGTCAAAGACAACATTTTTAAATTTGGTATAAAAACTAAGTTGGAGTGTTGTTTTCACCTTAACTAATTTTTCTTTTCTTTTTCTATACTCTCGTCGTCGGGGGGTCTTCACTTTCGCATGCAAGAGTAGATAAAGAGAGTGGAGAAGAAGAAGAAGAAGAAAGAAAGAAGAAAAAATATTCTTTTTTTCAGGTAAGGGCGTCCACCAGAGATTGTCGGCCAGCGACGACCTAACGGTGTCTTAGGTCAAACATAACTTAGACATTGCCTTCAATTGACCACATTGCCTCCAACTATGTGTAAGTTTGTCTTTGGCGAGATTGCCTTTTAACACCTATAGGCATTGCCTATAAAACCTCCCTTAAGGCAGACCGCAGACAATATAGTCAAGCTGAGTCAAGAAGAAATGGGTTATGGACTTCTGGTCAATATGTTTGATAAAAGTATTTGTCCTATTTCAAAATGTTTGACTGGTCTAAATGACCAACTCATGTTGATTCTGAATAATTTTACAACTATTAAAGTGTGAATTAAGAGCTCACTCAATAAACCCATAAGACTTTAGATTCACAAAAGCCTGACTCAAACTAGGCTATTTCGGGCAATAAAATGAACTAGGCCACGCCACAGTAATCTTTTGAAGTAAAATAGTTATTTAATAGTAAAAACATTTGTAATAGGGAAATATAACACATATCTATAACTATGTTAGCATAAAGTATACGGTGCAAGAATATATCAAAAGGGAAGAATCAATTTGTTCAGTAAAGATAGCAAATCAATTGTACTAATCAAGCAAACTTAGGAACGATCTTCTAAGCAATCACATAGACCAATCTTAAAAATATTCGGACGAACCGATATAAGATCTTCTGAATGGTTCAGAAACTTGATCATGTAACCGTACTACGAGTTCCAAACACAAAAAAGAAAGAAAAGCTAAAAACAACTCCACGTGTGACTTAATGCAAATCCTTCGTTACTGCAAAAGTAGGTACCTATAAGACGACTCCCTCCATCTCTCAACACCTGCAAATGAAACATAATAGATATTCAGGAAGATGTTTACTGCATTTGATGAAGTCATTATAATAAAATAACACGATGTCACACTTTCGAGCAATTAAAGGATCTATTAAAGAATTTATATAGGCTTATTACTTACTTGAACCTGCAAGAACTCTTCGTCCCAAATTTACATTGATCAAAAGGTCAGACAAATATACAACTAAGAAGCAGATACACATATTTAGAGAATGAACATCGTTTAGGTGTTTTAGACATGACATTAGCTACCAGTTGGGTGCAGGATCTGCAAGTGTTAATCCCTACTAATCCGAGCCAAGTTGCAGCGAAGTTTAAGCATGAATATAAATCCACGTATATCTATCTTTATGTACATATTCTACTAATTTTCATACGTAGGCCACAAATACTGTTATAACACGGATGGGTTTCGACCAATCCTAGCGCCTTAGCAGCTTAGGATAGATTAGACCTTCCAACACACAAAACTATTGTTTTTCTATTTTGAGATAAACGTATATAATAATCTGAGCATATATGATCGAAATTCCTAGAATATATTTCTCGTCTTCCCTTGAGAAAACTATGCGATTTCGCAGATCCTAGCCTCAATACCATGTTACTTGAGTTTTCACTACGATAAAGGAATATAACTATATCATCTGCCTTCATATCAATGAAATAGGATTAAATATGATTGCGAGTACACATGAAAACTGGCAATATAGAAGCAGAGAACCATATTCGTTAATGATATCATCTATACCATGCATAAAGTGTAGGACCAAATAGAAGTCATGGAGTCAACACCACTACTTGTTCAACTAGTGGGGAATACAATTAAATTGATATGACACTTTAACTAAAGCTGATTTAAAGACCATGAAAATTTAGTTAACCTTGAAGTTTACTTTCATGAATTTGAACAAAATTATATAGTAGTACTAGTGTGCAACAAATGAAACATCCGTGCAGATTTTGCATCCAAATGTAAACCAGGAACGGCAATGCAATTCTTTTTTAAGTTAGTACTTTCTCATTTCTAGATATATATATGAAGGAAATTTTAATATAAATCACATACCAGGCAGTATAGCCCCTGTTTTCAAGCCATTGACCCAACACCTTTCTGGAAGAAATAAAATGCATCCACCACAGAGACTCTTCCGTATTAAACCTCAAGCCAGTGTACTGGTCATCCCTCAGCCCCAGCATACTCCGAACCACCAACAGCTTCTGCACGCCCACCATCAGCATCTGTGCTCCCACCGTCAACTTCTGTGCTCTCACCATCACCAAATTCAGTCTCAACTGCCTGTTTTACGCTTAAGGTTTGGCCGAAGAGCGTAATTGACTTAACTTCTTCTTTCTTTGTTGACTTGGAGCTAAAGTTGCTTAAAGGATTGACTTTTCCCTGGCTAGAGGGCGACAAGCGGTCAGATTGTAATTTACCTCCAATATTCTCTGATCTCGGTTCTGTTGATAAGGGGCTACCAGATACATTGTCGGGGAATAAAATATTATTGGTGTTATTACCAAGTAGAGACGCATTGAATTCAGAAGCCAAGCTGATTGCCACATTGCTCGTATCTGATGATACACTGTGACCAGAAACAAGGTCCGCGTACGAGGTGTAATTGTTATTATTACCGGATGGGTAAATAGGAGTATGCCTGGCTCCCTTCACGCAAGTAGGATCATTATCATGACAAAGCAATGGTGAGGTTGAGGGCGAGCTTGACCCGATCATAAAGTTTCTTAATACTGTCGGCTGAGCTGAAAAATCCCCACTTCCATCAGGTATTACCTCAGCCTGTGAAGCACATTGCTTCTCACTAGGAGGATGTGGTGCGTTAATCACTTGAACTTGCCAAGGGCTCAGACTTGTTACATTCTGCAGACTGTTATTATCATCCCACGTAACCTGAAACCACGTTCATACAAAATTAATACCTCTAAGTTAGGACTCCAATTGTCAATTGAGAATACAAAGAGGTATAGGAGAGTTACGAGGTTTCAAGATATAGATTTTAAGATTTTATGACTATAAGCATATAGGTTTAATGCTCGGTTGAAGTACCATAATTTAATGATTCAATTGAACGGAGCAAGTACAATATGTCATGTTGATTAACAAGTGCTCAGGGCAAGTAAGAAAATTCGAAGATATAAGTTCCTGTTGACAGGATATACATTTGTAGTGGATATACCATAATTCGTCAATCAGATATTATTTCCAAATATCATCCAATTTAGAATCTCGAATTACACCTAAAAGAACGATTTATCATTAAAATCCTAGTCCAAATACAACATCAATTACCATTGGACGTAAACAATCACAAAAGTATCTAACACAAGCAAATACTATTTATGCTTCAGAATATATTCTTTTTGCACACTCAAAATCATTTAACTCGTACGGCCCATTTGTTTGATAAACACTGGAAGAAACTTCTATTAATTAAGATAATGTATCTCAGCAGTATCTTCGTATATCTAAATTCAACGTCAAGGGTCTGAGAGATGAAAGTTACATGCTATAAATGTAGGAAAGGACCAACTGGTAGAAGAAGTTCGACATTACCAAAAAAAAGAATCGGGGTATTTCCGTAATGACTCTCTAACGGATCCCACTCTTTTATTGAGACCATTAGATTTGTCACAGCATATTGAGACCATTAGATTTCCGTAGTTCAATATTATTTCTCATATGTGAACCTTCGTAGAAGCTTATGCTCTGCCTACAACTTTACATCAAAATGGTATAATCATATCATGAACCGTAAATATTAAAGTTTGATAGGTGAAGCTCTTAAAGCTAGATCCATAAGAATTAAGGAAAAATTATGGGACATGGAGGACTTTGAGAAGAAAAACTAAAGAAGGGGAGAACAATGTTTGAAACAATGAAGAAGTTGAAGAGCAGTGAAACCAAATTGTCATTCAGCAACACCATTAGCCCAACCAGCCTCCCATTGCTAGACTATAGATGAGCCACCATTGTTGCTCATTCAAACTGTAAACACTGTCTGAAGAGAGTTGCCGCTGCCCTTCATTAACAGCCATCTTCTTAGACGTTCTATATTCTTTGTGACATAAGTACTCCTGTAATCCTATCTGCAGACTACATAGTTGTGCATCCTTGGGGTGCAATATGAGTCCCCATATGTTTGAAAGTATAAAATCGAAAAAAAAAAAAAATTGACAAGAACAATGTCTGAGTAGAGTAAAAGAATTGTGATATGTGCTTCTAGTCGCTCCTTTTGAAGCGTTAATGTTCATAAATGTCAAATTCTCAAATTCCTCGATCACATCAAGGCAACGTTATATCAGTTGCACTTATTTGATGAGAGAATGATGTAAACGTGATTCTGAAAACTTGAAGTGACCATGAGGCCCATATATGCCTTAAATATTGTGGACCTCCTATTTACTCAACTCTTACTCTCCCTGAGCAAGAATCCTATCTCTTGCTACTCAACTAAAATCATGAGTTGCCATTTGTGCATGCTGACTTCACCTTAAGTTAATTAGAGTTGTTCGAGATTTCACACGAGCTAGCCCCAGCTTTCTACGCATTTGACTCGTCGGTCTCATCCCGATCTTCTAAAACATCTAGTCTAGAGCATAAAATTTCATTATCAATGTTTCAACTTTGAAGTTTTAAAACAAGGGAACAAACAATGAAGAACTTGGAGGAAGTTCAGGAAGGAAATTTATAGTCTGGAGGCAAAGAACAGCTCGCTACAAAAGCATTGGACCCAAACAAGAAAGACATCCGTACACTTTTACTAAATCGGCAAGATCTAAATGAATCCATATACTAATTGTAATCTTGTATGATTAATTGTGTATACTTCAGAGGAAAACAACTCCATAACATTGGCAACATTGAATCGAAGATCATTCAACATCAAGCAGAAATGGGATTTTAAGACATTCAGTTGCATAAAATGCAGAAGCAACTTGATCAGCAGTTCAATATACAAATAAATAAAAGTATTCGAAGATACTATTGATACCATTAAAGGATGTTATATAATCGAAATGTAAAGGTAGAGAGTGTGGAGACAGATAAAAAAAAACCTGAAGCATACGCCATGGAGATCCATTCCATAACCCATTATCTGCACCGACGGATGAAACTTTCCCCTGGTACCAAGTTGGATTTGAGTCCTCCTTTTCCACCAACATCTTAATAATCAACCCAGTAGTCCAGTTCATTTTCATTGATTCATTCACTATCTCAGGATTCACTAAAAAATCCGTCCAACCAAGCTTAGGATACCATGATACCTCAAACTCACAATTTTGTTGAGCTAATTCAACAGCTTTCAATACTGACTCTGCAGATACCCTTGATCTAGCATTCCTCTGAAAACCTAATATTTCTCTATTTCTAAACTCTTGTATTGGATTCAAAACAGAACCTTCAAAATCCAACCTCCCAAAATCCAAAACAGGAAAATGTTTCCTTCTAATCCCAATACAGAGTTCATCATTACTACTTTTTATGAAAACAACAGTATCTCCCTCAACAAGCTTCTTATCATCCACAAATTTTTTCCACCCACTTCTTAAGTAATGTTTAGCTTTAGCTCCACTGTAAACATGTTGCATCTTCCAATCCACTCCATGAACATCACGTAATATGATATTTTGTGCAAGTAGGTTATCGTTCAATGGTGGAAACATAGTATTAGCAGCCTCCCTACTAAGAGGAAATGAATGGCCACTGGCAGCAGTTGGTGATAAAACTCTCACTAAAGAATATAAAGAATTATTATTATCATCACTGGAACTTCCATAAGATAATGCTAAAGTTCTAGCAGAAGATGATTGATGATGATAATCAATGGGTTTAAGACCAATCTTAGCATAAACCTCATCAGTTTCCTTGTTAGCTAGTAATTTAACAGAAACAATTTGACAAAGAAAGAAAGAACAAGTTAACTTCTTACTGATTTGAGTGAAATCAGGAGCAGTTGAAGCTTGTTCTGCATGACCTTGTGGAAAATAGTAAACCAGTGAATCAACAGTAGGGATTTGAAATGAAGAACCAGCAATTGCTTTCCATAGATTGGGACTTAATTCATTCTCTAACTCCATTTTTTAGGGCTTTTTCTTCAGGTAGAGAAAGAAACAAAGAGAGATTTGTGTCTGAGTCTTCAGGTAGAGAAAGAAAGAAAGAAAGAGTAATTTGTGTAGAGAGAGAATGAGCAATTGCTTTCAATTCTGTTATATAATATCCTCTAACAAACTTTATTCCCTCACATGTTAGAGAGAGAAAGCCAAAAACTAACTTACACATTTTAGAGAGAGAGAGAGTGAGGAAGAAAATCGTTTTGGGTGGGAGAGATGAAGCAACTACGCATTCTGACATTCGAGGCGCTGATCCTGTCCCTCTCATCCCCAATTACTAATTAGTCCGTTATTTGTGTATTTCAATAGTGATAGACCATATCAAGTGGTCTCTATGACCATGATTTTTTTTCTCCTAATTTTGATGTTTTTATTTTCAACAAAAATACATTATAAATACTTAATACACTTTAATAGGAATGGTCACCGTGCCTATCCCGTATTTTAATGTGCCCAACCAACACATACTCTTTACCTTAGATCAAATATTTATACATTATTATAAAAATGTAAAATACATAATCTAATATTTCAAACCGAGTGACAATATATCATTACAACACGTGACTAGAACACAACTTGTTCATGTAGACACGATCACACATTGTTTCCTTACTTTATGTCATCCAACAATAAACTCCACAATTAATTTACTACCTGGTTCAATACTTTCATCACAAAGAAGGACCACCACAATTGGGAAGTGGGAACCACGTTTCAACCCTCATACTAAAATTAACATCTGGCCTTAGTTTCGGGACAAAGAGGATTGGGGAATAGGGAGCAGTTTGTTATGATCCAAATTTTGATGAATTCCGGCCTGTACATAATAGATGAGTTGTTAGGTCAAGATAAAGTATATAAATGGGATGATCACAGATCATACTAAGGACTTATAGATGGATGTTTGCATAATCTTAATCCTTATCAGATTTTTATTTGGACTTCCACCAGAGTAGTGTACGCTAACATCGACTAAGCTATTCCTAAGAGTCACGAGACATTATGCTATGGTGACACCATCCTGTGGGACTGACATGAAGATTATAAAGCATTGTGACTTTTGTGAGCTAAACTTTATAGAGAAATGAAATAACAGACAAAAAGGAAGTACTAGTGCAGCTATGAACTTAAATGTTGCACAATGGCTTACCAATACATTCGTCCTGCTCGACGATCCCCATTGCACACTTGCAGTCGTATGAACCCCAAGTATTCTTACAAGTACAGCTATCACATTGACAAGCAAGACCATCTTTGCATTCATTAATATCTGATGCATAACACAGAAAAATATTACAATTTTTAATGTGCATAGGAGGAGAAGCTGAAGCGCAATGGATGTTACGGAATCACATTTTTGTATCTATGTAGTATAGGTACTTGTTTTTATTATTTTCTTGGCCAGTCAGATATCATATCAGTACTTGTAAATGTTGGATACTATTAGTCATTTCAATGGATATAATGAGAAGGAAGTAATTAAAAAACGTGTGAGAGGCGGTTGAAACCAATTGGAGGCGGTTTGGTGAAGAGGCGGTTTTGCTTTCCAAATTGGATTGAAATTGAAGTCGGTGGTGAGCATCCAATCGTTTCCAAATTGAATTCAAATTGAAGTCAGGCTTATACTATACTATGGTATAGCACGGGGTTTTCTATAAGTATTTTACGTTAAATTATCGACATATGTTTTGGTCATTAAGAAATTTTCAAGTCGATAAAACAAAAATGATAATTGTAATAATGTGAAATTTAAAGAAAGAAGAGAAAAGAAAGAGACTCGTGAAAATTTAGAAAGAGAGGAAATAGGGAGAAAGATAGTGTGAGATTTTATAGGAAGTGGGTAGTTTATTTTGATTTTATGTCTTTATCTTTTAAAATGAAGGCCGTGATTTACAAAAGAAAATTGGACGACCGAGATTTATAAACCAAAGTTATGACATGACACCAAAACCTATGTCATTTGTTATATAGATATAAATAGGGGGTTTGAGTGCCTTGTATGAACAACATCAACACAACAACTCAACAAAAACTCTTCTTTAGAGAGAGCTAGAGATAGAGCAAGATAGAGAAATTTTGTTCATAGTTTTGAGCGGTGTTTAATTTCTCGGTCGTCGAAGATCTAGTATAGAAGGTTAATTTCTATACAGTACAATCTTGGGACGAACTTGCGGGTTGTGTAAGTCGTCTTCATCTATCCTTCAATAAAGATTTCTTGTTCGCCCGAAGACGTAGGCTTTAAGCCGAACCTCGTTAAATTCTGTTTGCATATTTAGTTTTGGCTTAGCTTTTCGATTAATTATCATAATCGGATCAATGTCTAGGATAGGTTCGATAGCTTCCGCGACTTTTAGCACTAACAATTGGTATCAATAGCCTTGTTGAGATTGAACGAAGAGAAGATGGGATCGAGAAGTGGTACGGTCAAATCAGAGAAATATGAGATAGAGAAGTTCAATGGGAAAACGATTTTTCTTATTAACGGATGCAGATGAAGAATCTGTTAATCTCACAGAAATTACATAAGACGTTGACGGGAAAGAAACCAGGAGATATGTCAGATGAGGATTGGGAAGAGTTAGATCTTGAAGCACGGGCTACCATTATGTTGTGTCTTGAGAGGGACGTGGTGTTCCTAGTAGACTAAGAAACAACGGCGGCGAGTGTGTGGTTAAAGCTAGAAAGCAGATTCATGACGAAAACTTTAACGAATCGGGTCTGCTTAAAATCCAAATTATTCACATGTAGAATGTAAGAAGATTCTTTTATTCAGGATTATGTGAACAGGTTTGACAGGATTATCTCAGATTTGAAGGATATTAATGTTAAGGTTGAGGATGAGGACCAAACCCTCATATTGTTACTTTCATTGCCTAAATCTTATGAGAACCTTGTTCAAACTTTGATGCTTGTTGGTGACAGTCTAAGCATGGAAGAGACAAGAAATTCGTTATTAGCGGATGACCTTCGTAAGGTTGCTACTAGCGGTATGACGTCGGGTGGAGTAGACAAGGACCAAGCACAAGGGTTGTTTGCAACGAAGGGGAGGAGTAATGAAAGGGGAAAGGGCGGGAAATCTAGATCCAAATCTAGATGTTCTTTCAAGAAAACGTGCTTTAGTTGTGGTGAGCTTGGCCACTTTAAAGCGGCTTGTCCAAAGAGAAAGTTGAAGCAAAAGAACGAAGGCTACAAGGGGAAACAAGAGATGCAAGAGGCGGGGTATGTGTCAGAAGACACTGACGAATGTTTTTCGGTGACAGAGGTGTCTGAGAAGATCTCCAATAAGTGGATGATTGATTTAGGGGCGTCACACCATATGTGTCCAAATAGGGAGTGGTTTACTACCTATAGGAGTATAGATGGTGGTACAGTTATACTAGATGATGATAGTATATGTAAAACTATGGGACTCAGAACAATACGTATCAAGATGCACGATGGAGTGGTGAGAACATTGACGGACGTAAGACACATACCCGATTTGCGGAAAAATCTAATTTCCCTCGGTGTGTTGGAGCGGAACGGCTGTAAGATAATTATAGAAAATGGCTCCATAAAAGTCGTTAAGGGTTCTTTGGTGATAATGAGAGGTACTCGTTACGGTAATTTATACAAACTTTTCGGGAGAACAATTACGGGAGATGTAGCAGTAGGAATCAGTGGAAGGGATCCAACGGCTTCTACGAGGCTTTGGCATATGCGCCTTGGGCATATGTCCGAAAAGGGTCTATCTTTGATGTGCGGCAAAGGCTTGTTGAAGGACATGAAGAAGCCTTGCATGGAGTTTTGTGAGCATTGTGTGTTCGGGAAGGCACACAGGGTAACGTTCTCTTCAAGCAAGCACAAGAGCAAAAAGGTATTAGACTACGTACATACCGATGTCTGGGGACCGACAAAGTTAGCTTCCAAGGGTGGTTCTAGGTATTTTGTTACATTCGTTGATGATCATTCGAGATTTGTTTGGTTTTATTTTCTGAAGCATAAGAATGAGGTATTCAACACATTCCTGGTGTGGAAAGCAATGGTTTAAAACAAAACTGGTCGAAAGCTGAAGACGTTAAGATCGGATAATGGGACCGAGTACACGGATGGGGCATTCAAGGAGTTTTGTAATCAGGAAGGCATTGAGAGGCACTGGACAGTAATAAACAAGTTCACCATCCTATACCCCTTATCAGCACGATTCGCTCTACTGTGATGTGGTCGTGGGAGTGTTGTAAAGCAATCCCACATTGGTGGAAGACAGGAGTGTGGTGCTCCTCTTAAGAGGTTAAGCACCCTTCCCTAGTGAGGCCTTTTAAAACCGTGAGGCCCACGTATGCCAAAGCGGACAGTATCACTACCAGCCCGGAAGGCTGGTCCGCACCATCCTATAACAATAATGTACATATGACACTGTCTTAAAAGTCTCATGCATTTTACTTTTTTTTTGAGCTTTTGAAAATCTAATACTAAAGGTATATTTTTTTCAAATTTTATTTTTACTAATAATTCATTTAGTACTTCCAAAAAAATCAAAATGCATAATGTAAAAGGTTTGTTTCCATGCACTCTCAGAATATGATGATTTGTTATTGTTATGATCATAACTTAATATGTACATTTAATCTAAATATATACCAAATTAATGAAACTTAATAATGAACTTATTCACACTTCACTAGTCATAGAAGAACTTAAGTTGAGATAGAGGAGGTAGCATCTGACTTGCATACTGGACAAACCTGTAAGGCATGTAATATTCTTGTTAAACATTTTCGCTGATATATTTTACATTGAGAGTCGAAAATTCAGGCCAAACTTGGACCGAAGTCCGTCATGGGGACGGCCAAGATTTTAAGGCCAAAGTCGGTCATGGACCGAAGTAAAAAATTCAGACCAAACAAAATGAGAGTCGAAAATTCAGACCAAACAAAATGAGAGTCGATAATTCAGGTCAAAGTCATGGATGGACGGCCAAGATTTTCTGCCATCTTAGGGACAGAACTCAGAAGTTGATCCAAATATCCTGGCCCTCCAAGATGATTTTGGGTTTGAAGGTTCGTGTGCCCAAACATAGGAAAGTCTTATAGGCACCACTAAAATGGCTAAGCCCAATCTTATGGTAAAGAGTGATGGGCCAAATCAAGTTAAATGGGCGAGTTAAACTGACCAACACTATTGTTCTTGGGAAATTTTATATGCACTCACCATTTTTGTTTTATGTGCTCACACTCATTTGACTTTTACAAAAAGTCTAGGATGTGAGTATCTATATAACAAAACACAAAAGTTGAAACTAGGATAAACTGACTAGGACAAAAAAGGAAGAAAATTGCCAACTAGATTGGAAAATGACAACTTGTCCGTATAATCTACCCTAAATTAATTAGGAACCGTCAATGAAATCTATGGTCCTTATTCCTTAAAACCCTTCGTCTTCCTCTATGGGCGGTTTTGCGCCCCTTCCTTTCCACACCGACGATTTTAAGTCCTGAATTGCACTTTAGCTTTTTTATCTTCTCCATTAAAAGGAATTCTTCTAAATACAAGAGGAAGTTTGTCGATGCAGTAGTAAATCAACCGTCCTTTCTCTCTCTATTGGGAGAAAATTTGGTCATGATGTTCCATGTTCTTCTTTGCCTAATGAACCATATTCTTCTTTTCATTTCTATTATTTTCTCTCCCTATTTAAGACGGCAGCAATTTGGAAAACAAGGTACCATCTTCTAATTTCTCTCAAAATGTAATCAAATTATCATAAAATCAAGTTTCTAAAATTCTTAATTTGTTGTTTTATAACTTTTATAATCATACTCATTTGTGCATCAACTTTTTTTGAGCAGTGGTATTGATTTAGGGTTTAAATTACTAATTTTGTGATTGAAATTGGTGGTTGGTAAAAGGGGTTTTAGACTTTTAGTTTGTAATGAACACATTTTTGTTTTAAAAAACTGGATTGAGTCAATCAATTGAACTTGTTGCAGGAAATGGGTTATATGATTCTCTGGGGCCTTACATATTCTACTTCATTTTCAATGTTTTCGTTTGCTAGAAAAATCATCAAGTTATCATACTTGTACTAAAACTCCATGGAAGATTTTGTTTATGTTGTGCTCGGAAAACTGCAAAATATTACATCTTCATGTATGTATTCTTATTGTTCAGTGTTCTTCTTTTTGCGAGTTTTTTTTTTGTCACCAAATCTCCAGTGGAGTAGAGAAATGTATAATGATCGTATTGTCTTGGTATAATTCATTCAGATGTTTAAGTTTATTAATTAAATATTTTCAGGGCGCGTCAAAGTACATTTGTTAGTAAAACCGGTATTGGTATTGAGCTGCTCCCGCTGCCAAGTCTCCAGGTTTTTCTTATATACATTTTCAGGTTATTGTTAATTTATTAATCAATGGAGATGGAAACACTCTTATAAGAGACAATAAGAATCAATATTCCATCGAAACAATGTTCTGCCATACTCTTTTATAAGAGACAATAAGAACCAAAATCCTTGTGTCGCTTTACTGTATAATTCTAGAATTGGTGATGCTGACATAGGTCTTTATTTTCAGCTTGTGGGTTGGCTCTCCCCAGAAGAACTAATGTCTCCTACTCTTTTTGGTGCATTTGAGAACAAGAGTGCTTATGTGACTAAGGTAATATTCTTTTATGTTCAACATCATCATCCTCTTTCTTATTCCTAAGAAATGACATGCTTGACTGGAACATTTTTTTGAACATGTTTATCCCAATTTGTCGCTAATGTTCTAATATGTTTTATCTTTATTGATTACGAGGGACTGTCATCTCATGAATTAATTCAATTTATCAGAATATCTTGTGGCATTGGTGGACTCAGAGTTGTAGGATAACATAATCTTGAAGTATATATTACAGGCTTAGGTAGTGATGGAAAGCCGATAATAAATCCTATATTTTACAACACAATTGTTGGAACCTTAATGGCAAAATCTGTGGTACAAATGATCCCGAGGACATTCTAAACCGTGGAGGATGTTAACTTCTTAGTGGGAGTTTTTGAGCTCGGAATACTAAGTTCATGGATTTCAAATCTCTTAGAAGATCCAAGATTTAGCCGCTCATGAACATAGCAATTCAGACTAACTTCTACGTTTGAGTGATTGAAATAAACTCAATCTGATGCTTTTATGGGGTAATGGTGATTAGTGTATTGTTCTGAATTTTTTTTACTTTCATTAATTTAATAAATGGGACGAAAATGTTTCTCATTCTTTGAATATTTTGACACTTCTATATATACAGTAGTTTCTACTTTCAAATTGATTAAGTTTGTTAATTATTACGGACTCAACCACTATTAGTTTTGGGATAAATCGACTTCTATTTTAATGTTTATCGAGGTATTTGATTTGGTTTCTCTATTGAAAGAGGTTATCAAGTGCGTAATAACAGAAAACCTATTGTTTTACGAGTTGGTCAATAATAACAAATCCACCACTTTATAACATTTAAATTGTTTAAAAAATTTTTCTGTGTATAACAAACTGCAATTATTGTGAATAAACTTACATTTCTTCTAGAGATATATTTATTCCTCTTAAATTATTTCATAAATGTTCTCGAATAACTTATGAATATCACATCACGCAGCTTAGAAAATTTGTAAGTGTGACATTTGTTCTACAATTATTAGTGTTCTTTGAGGCCGATTTTTCTATTTTTTTTATTCCAACCTCTTATTTTATTCATTATGATATGGTGTTTTCGCAATGTTCTACACATGCAAATTAATTCTTATAGATTACCTCCCGCCACAACTGAAGGATCGAAACTATGGGGCGATGGTGTTTTCTCAATCTCATAATACTATTATTTTATACTATTTTTGTACTCTCAAATTGCAGTAGTTTAAAAGTAAGTCAAATGGTTTGTCATATAAAGTTATATAAATATGGTCGCCACATACACGTAAGAATAATAATAACTGACATCGTAAAATGTAGTAAGTTATTCAATACTTTCACGATTTTGTGACACATACGAATTTGTTCGTGCCGAAGGCACGGGTCATGCCTAGTACATAACAAAAATGGTGAGTGCATTTAAAATTTGTCATTGTGTTTTATCATAAGTACATATAACATCTAAGGTCTCTCTATTCATCAAAAATTATTTTGATTTTTGACTTGATATCAGAGATTGATCTTATTGTGGTAGCACTATGTCTTCTAACAATACCCGTACGGGTCAACAATTTTGGGAGATGTGCATGAGAATAGTCCTCGTGAGATTAGGGCATTGGTCCTCATTGTCAATTGGTGATGAGTTACACAAACTCAAACAAATGACGGAAAGAAATTTCAATAATTAAGATATACAGAAGAAGAAATGCTAATTATTACCTTTTTGATTTGAAGCCATTTACTAATACAGTCTGAATGGTAAGTGTGTTCACAGCGAAGCATAACAACTTGTTCTTCTTCTTCATACTCAATTTGACAAATTACACACCTAAAGTTTTCAAACATTTGTTGTTACAAATTACTTATTTATAATTTTGAGTAAATACTAGTATTATTAGAAACAATATCAAAACTTGCACGACAAACGAGGGCGGACCATAACTCGATGTTCCATTCGGTCACATTGTACAAGCATCCATCTAAGATGATTATTGGTCAATCTAGATCGGCCATATCAGCCCGTTACCTGCCAGGCTATGGTCGACCCACTTTTATGACCAAGTACCATTGTGTAAAATAGTGAGATAAAGATATTGTTCTATGGAAGTCTTATGTATAGAGTTGTTTGATCTGGAAGTTATTTAGAGAACAACAGTGATACTACGTCTGACCCTTCTACTGGTTCAATCCGGACCGAGCGTAGTAGGACGCGTATTTAACTTTTTCTCTCTATATTTCTTCGGGCCAAGTCGCCAGACTTGGATTCGGCCGGGGGACGGCCCAGACATAGAGTCATTTTTTGTTTTAGGGAAAGTATTGTTAGGATAAAATTGTATAAAAGAGTGATATCAGTATAATTGTACTTACTGGTCAAAACCATATTTTCGCCCTAATTTTGATTTATAAGAGTAGGGACATAAACATGCTTCCACTTTGTCAAGCGATAACCCTGTGTTCTCACATCCAACTATTTCACCCAATGCCATTAAATCCTGCATGGGCCACATTACAAGGGTTTTTCTAGAGTGAGAAATATTCTTGGAAGTAATTTTTTTGGATTATAAGTACTTAATTGTAATGTTATTATTTTTAAGCAAAACTTACCTCATATGTCAAATCATCTGGGTCGATGTCATCTTCCTCCATATCCTATACAAAAATAATCGTAGTTCTAGTTTTACAAATGTATAGGTCTAGTTAAATAAGATATTGTTTCGCACATACAATACAATACAATACAATAAATATAAAGCCCGAAAGTATGTGTAAAGGGAGTGTAAGAATATGTTCGAGGTTAAAAAGGTTAAAAAAGTTCATCTTTAGGGAACCATGACAAGGTAGATTTTATCTTTACCTCATCTTCTTCTTCTTCTTCCAAGAGATCCTCTTCTTCTTCATCTTCTTCGAGATCTTCTAATTCGGCTAAAAAAGAAAAAACAAAAATCATAAGCACACAAATAAAATGTTTGGGTCAAATTATTAGTTATGAATTTAAATACTTGAATTGAATCAAAATTAAGTTTGATTTAATTACCTTCTAATCTTTCATCAACACCATCATCATCATATTCGACTTCATCATAATCATCGTCATCTCCCTCAGTAGCACTTCCTTCATCTTCCTCCTCAAAGCTATCATTAATAAATGGGGTCAATCTTGTTTCCTAACAATAACACAATCAATCTCCTTTAATTATATCAAGTCTGAAGATACCAAACTAGACCTATGGATATCTAGCCAAACAAAATCAAGCTAGTGGTTGGATTTGAACATTTGGATATGTGACACTCATTTTAGTTTAGTGACAACACGTATATTTGTCACTAGGCAGACTAACGTTGGAATCTTACTGTTTTCAAACAAAAGAAAAAGAAGATAAAATGGTACCTGTTCTTGCAGTGCCAAGGCAAATGCGTAATCCGAAGCAACACGATCGAGTTGGATATATGGGATCCTATTAGTATCATCTTCCTCTTGTTTCTTCTGTTCATTATCCATGAAACTTTTGCTTCTTCTTTTCCTTTCTTAGATGGAGAAGAAAAGAGAATGAAAGAGAAGAGAAACAACAATAGAAAACTGAAAGGATATAAAAATGAGTAAGATAGTTTCACCCTAAAACAAAGCAAAGGACATATTTGATAGCTTCCCTCTAGGAGCATTATTCATATTCCAAATTCAATAACAAGTATAACAAGTATGGAAAGGAAGAATATGTTGGCTTGTAGATATGGATGATTACAAAATTACACTTGGTGGGGCCTAATCTTAATATCTTTTTTTTTTTTGAATCCAAGCGAAACATTTCATTTCATAAGTGATAAAAATCACAATTTACATGGATGATAATTCTTATTTCTCTCCTCTGAAAACTTCATGAGAGTTACATACCTTTAAATGCAAAG
>BEHA01043520.1:569280-580119 GCA_002897215.1 Eschscholzia californica subsp. californica | reverse complement strand
TTTTTGTGTGTATAAGAATATCGAAAATTCGTTTTAAGTTATCGATTCTGTATATCCTTATATATATCACAATTATTAGAAAATAAACTCAAGACATGATTCTTTGCACTTTAGTCAACCTATTTTTTATAAAACACAATACTTAGTCATTTCACTAACATATGGTTGTTTTTTGGATTTTTGAGTGAAAAGTCCAATTTTTGGGGGGTAAAACCAAAATAAATCCAACCTTGCCAAAAAATGTGTTTCCAGTCCAAATGTCAGGACAGCTCATTATTTCCTGATTTTTTTTATCCCCCTCTTGCCCTTGGACGGGACATGCTGACAATTCCTGACAAAAAAAAACTGGATGGTAAATAAAATAATTTTCCGTACACAAAAAAATTCAAATTTTTTTGAAATTTCAAATTTCCGCCCAGCAAACCATTTCTTCCTGGTAAATAAAATAATTTCCCGTACACAAGAAAATTCAAATTTTTAAAATTTTTGAAATTTTCAAACGAAATTTCAAATTCCCGCCCAGCAAACCATCTCTTCTCGGTAAATAAAATAATTTCCCGTACACAAGAAAATTCAAATTTTTAAATTTTCTTAAAAATTTGAAATTTTCAAACGAAATTTCAAATTCTCGGTACAAAAATGTGTAGTACAGAAGAAAATTTCCGGTAAATAAAATAATTTCCCAGTCACAAGAAAATTCTCGGTACAAAAGTGTCTAGTACAGAAGAAAACTTCCAGTAAATAAAATAATTTCCCGGTGCGTCAGACAACTTTTCAAAAAAATATCGTTTCCCGAGAACTTTTCGGTGGCAGTTCCGTAAATTTCTGAACAGTACAGATTCTGATGGACGGGTTGGGTTGTCAGATTCTTTTTCAGAAAAAAAAATCCTTTCCCGAGAAAATTTCGATGGCAATTTTGTAATTTCCGATGGCATGAACCGTAAATACTTTGTTTTTCAAGGGTCATTTCGTCATTTTTTTTCCCAACCTGACTCTTTGGACCTGCTTTACATTTTTTGGCTACCTAGGATGGGAAACCTATTTCCTCCCTCATTTTGGATGGTTCACCCAATCCCCCTTGTTTTTTCATACAAAAATTGATTAAGTAGTAAAAACTTGACATGTATGTCTCGAAAAAGATGAGAGAAAACTTCAATTTAGGACAAACAAAAATCAAATCACCTCCCAAGAAAATACTCAAACCAGAAGCATGATTTGAATTTTAAATTCCTTGCAGGTTATCCCTGTCTATGTCAAAAATCGGGGTGTCAGTTTCTCTCATCTTTGTAGTCGTGAATTGAGTAATAAGGTGCAGTTTGTCATCTTAGGTTAGACAGTACTTCATTCCATTGCTTCATCTATTTGATAGCTATGTTCGAAGAGGCTTGAATCTTTCATTTGAAATATTGAGTTCTCAAAATATTTGATTCCTCTCGTTTGCCTTCAATGTCTCCTTTATCCACTTTCGTTGTGGTAAAAATTGTCAACAATGGGGGATACAAAATGTTTAGAAAAAAATTGTTGAAACATAAACTAATTTATGCAATGTTATAAGAGTTATAAATGTTCATATTGCATAAATAATTAACAAGATTTCACAAAAAGAAAAAGAATCAACCTTCGACGTGACCCCCAACATTTAAGCCCTAGGATGTCTGAGGAAGAAAAATTGCTTAGGTTTCAATTCCTATAGGTTAGGATGGCTGGTAGTCCATATTTCATGGAAGTGTGAAATTTTTAGGTAAGATTTTCGTGTTTTCATCGAAGTGAGTTTTAGGGTTATAAAATTGTGCTCATGGGTTTTTGGAGAATGGGACACTTGAGAGCATGTTGGTCTTCCTTAGATTGTGTTCATAGGTAAAGGGGACCAATGGTGTGATAAATATTATTATTAATTATTAGATTTTATCTTAAATTGCAAACTTATAAATAAACTTATTTAAAATAATAATAAAAATACCAAAAAACTCATCAACTGACACCACAATTCTATATTCTATTTACCAAAATGATAATTTTGGTATTTATCATCCTAGGCCACATTACAGTGGTTCTCGTCATTCAGTATTCCACTTACAAACATTTGATGTCGTGTGTTCTTTAATAAGTTTATGACACATTAGGTTGTATTTGTGTTTATGTATGCTAACACGGAATAGGATCGTACATGAACTTTCGTTTAGCTAATAAAAATGGTGCGGTTAGATGCTGATGCCGGCGCATCCCAAACGCCCCCCACAAGGCCACACGAACATGTCCTAGTCGGCCAAAGATTAGCAGTTTAATAAGAGTCCTAATTTAAGTATGATTCATAATGAATCTAGGTTTAGGAAGTTTCATTATTTTTAGTGTTTCTATTATTTAGGAAAGTCCAGTTTGTGTCTATCTAGGAAAGTCTAGTAATCTATAAAAGGGAGTCCAGTCTTTGTTTATGACAGATTGAAGAGAAAACCAAATCAAAGTTTATAGTTTATTAAGTTTATTCAGTTATTTTACCGTTCTTCGTTTACTTTATTTATCGTTTTTATATTTCCGCTGCGTCTACATCATGTGGTATTCAGAGCCACCAAAGTTTTTGGATAATGATTCTGGAAATTTTTTTCCAGACCTTTTAAATCCGTATCGATCGTATTCTATTCGTCAAGATGATTATATTCAATCAGATTATACTCATCAAGGGATAACGAATCGATGTTCATGTGCATCATGTTTGTATGAGAATAAGAATTCGTCCGATTATCATTGGAATCCGGGAGAAACCGTACGAGAAAACTCATCGCAACCTCCATCCTCTTATTATCCGACAAACAACGAACCACCACCATCACCACCACCTCCGTACTCTTATACACCACCACCGTACTCTTATACCCCACCTCCGTACTCTAATCATTCACCACCACCGAATTCACCACCGTATTCATCATCACCGTCACCACCCCCACCATTGTCTTATACAACTTCACATCCATATTACTCTTATACACCACCTCCGTCCTCGTATACACCACTACCGTACTCACCACCATATTCACCATCACCTCCATCTTCTTATACACCACCTCCGTACTCTTATTTACCATCACCTCCATCTTCTTATACACCACCACCGCCACCACAAACGACGTCTGCCGAAACGGTTCAATCACTACTATCCGATTTAGCTAAGATTCAAGATATGTGTGACGACCTCAGAACATTAATACGTCAACCATATTCCTCGTCGATTTTATCTTTCAATCATGAAGAAGAAAAAGAAGAATACAAAAAAGTGGAAGAAGTTGATCATGAAGAAGTTGAAGAGGGAGATTGTCAAAAAGATGATTCCAACTACAAAGAAATAATAGAAGAAGATGATACCAATAAAGGCGTTCACTTTGAACATAACAAAATTCTTTCGAATTTGGTGGAAGAAAAAGTTATCAGTGGCTTAGTTACTTTTCGGGATTCAAGTGACAACGTAATCAAGTCCAAAATATTACCCTTAGTCAACGTTTCTTTGCCCTTAGGAAATTCTTATGCTAAGGCATACTTGGGTAAATCCCAGAAAGATGCTCCAAAGTATTGGCTTAATTTTTTTGCCAATTCCACCATGTATACTTCCAAGGGAGGTGAATATGACACCATAGAAGTTGGGCAAGGAAATTTGAGGCTAATTTATAACTACCATGAAGAAAAACGTACTCACTATATTCATAACAGAAGCTCGGTCACAACACCCTTGAATCAATCGTCCAGTTTCTATTCTGGATCATCGTCTAAAGAAGGCATTCCTTTGCTCAGTGAAGACTATGATTTTTCTCTCGACGAAGAAATTCTTTACTTTGTTTGGGATCCAGGAGCCTTCACAGTTTCACAAACTCGAACTTCGGCTTCTTGCGTTTCTCCTTTTGGAAATATCTTTCAAGGATCAGATTTATGGGTTACGTTAATGGGTAATCCATCAAATAGAGGTTATCTTCAGCAACCATCTTTTGTTATGATACAAGATCTACAACCACATATTGTTCCTGGTGAGAAGATAAAAACTTTTGGGCTTAATTATGATGGGTTTAGTTTTTGTGTTGCTAGTATGTGTCAATTATATCTTGTTGATACAAGAAAGCCAATGACTCTGGTATTGGGGAGGATTCATGGTATTGGTAAACCAAATTCTATTGAAGTGTTCAAATTGATGGGACTGATCATTCACGTCTCTAATGTGTTCGATAAGGAATTTCTTAGAAATATTCATGCGATAGGTAATTTTGCTACAATACCTTCTAGAAAAAACAGAGCTTATGTCAAACATATAAATTTTGGAACTATGTGGGCTCGGAATGTAACTAAACTTCCACGTGATTATCGAGTTCGGGTTTATAAAATTCACGAAGATGAACATGGGAAGGTAGTTTTTGAGTATCATATCAAAGCTACATGTTTCCAGATCGATATCTAAATCGCACTTGGTTATGCTTCTACGAGTTTCTTCTACGGGTTTGAAGATAGTTGACACCTTGTTCAGTTATTTCAGGTGGTTATGAAACGAAACAAGGTGGTTTTCATATTGGAATTGAAGACGACATTCATTGTTGTTTTCCCAATAAAGAAGGTCGTATTTGTGATTTCTTTCCTGAAACTCAAAGATGACGGTCGATGTCGCAATTTGTTGGATATTTCTTCACTATTGTTGATTTTGCGAATCTTGGCGCGTCAAAGGGTCCGGATTCTACTGGGTTCACTAGTCCATCATTGTCTTCTACGTATTTCCAAGAAATTTTGTGAAAAGTGGGCATTACGGATCGGTATGGCAAAACTCATCGTATGCGGGTGCATCAAATTGTTTTCTTCATCGAAAAGGTTCGGGACGAACCTTCTGGGGAAAGGGGAGCTGATGCAGGCGCATCCCAAACGGCCCCACAAGGCCACACGAACATGTTCTAGTCGGCCAAAGATTAGCAGTTTAATAAGAGTCCTAATTTAAGTATGATTCATAATGAATCTAGGTTTAGGAAGTTTCATTATTTTTACTGTTCCTATTATTTAGGAAAGTCCAGTTTGTGTCTATCTAGGAAAGTCTAGTAATCTATAAAAGGGAGTCCAGTCTTTGTTTATGACAGATTGAAGAGAAAACCAAATCAAAGTTTATAGTTTATTAAGTTTATTCAGTTATTTTACCGTTCTTCGTTTACTTTATTTATCGTTTTTATATTTCCGCTGCGTCTACATCAGATGCATTATAGGTGGGACAATAGGCGTGAATGTGTAGTTCCAAGAGCAAGGTAATTTAGCATTATTACATGAGAGGAAAAAAAAAATTTACCTCGGAATCAATTTTTCCTTAGCTTATTATTGTGTCATACTTTTTATGAAAACAAGCCAACAAACTTTTAAGATTCTAAATGTTTGTCTGTCCATAAAGGGTAGTCATTGATTTAGAGATCAGAGTTGTTGAATTGTTGTTTGGTTTAGTATGGTATATTGGTATCCACTGGCTTTGCTTGAAAGCTACTCTCACTCAAACAACTACTCTTATTTTCTCTTCTTTTTTTCTTAATTATTGAATTGAAGACACCTCAAGATAATAATATTAGTAATAACTCATTTCCTCATTTTTTTTCTTCATATTCTAATATAGCCGGTCTCACTTGCTTGAGTCATTCGTCTTAGAATGTGCAGAAAAAAAATAAAAAATCCCTTACATTAGAATTTTAGGATAGGATTCCGCATTAATGGCAAATCTTACAATTTGAGAGACTTAAAATCAAAATCTTATAGTGTGGTCCTTTTATGTCTATATTTATAGATTGCTACCAAGTTTTTAGGTCGAAGAGATAATGTAAGGTTCTGAATGAGTAATATATGACCGATTTTGTGAAATGAATGCAGGAGTGGTTGAGAAAATATCCGTGGCACCAACAGTAAGTGATAAGCTAAATATGTTGAAATCCACCGAGTAGGCAATCCATTCAAGTCTATTATGGCATAGAAACTGAACACTTTGTCGTTAGAAATAAAAAGTCTTACCAAGTTAACTTTGACTAGCTCAATTAATTAAGTTATAATCGACCAAACAGTAACTTCAAATTATACACGACATAATCATATGATGATCGATATTCTCCATTAAGATCCTTGATGAGTTTGAACACTACTAGATGGTCCATACTCTCAAAATTGACAAAAAAGAGAGATAAAGGTATAAATGCTCTATAAAAGAGAAAAAAAATAATTGAGCTTAGAAGAACATAGATAAGAGGAGGAGTGATATCTTTATATCAAGATAAAAAAGGGAAAAGAAACCAAATCCAATTAAGTTAGTTAGTTAGAATATGGCAAGTCTTGACTAAAGTTATTCATCCTTTAATCCAATTCAATTACTAGTTCATAGGGACCAAAAACACTCAGTTTCATTCTTAAAGCAATCTTTAATTAAAGATTGAAAAGGATCCATATAAAGTAGTACCATTTTTTCTTTTTATGTTTTCAAAAGATTATTTGCACATTTCAAATATAAAAATAAACATATATTAGGTATAACCCGTGTCTGATTGAGACAATTCCGTAAGACAAATTGCGTAAATGGGTTTGTTTCGTGATTGACACATTCTAGAGGTGCATATAACATATTTGTCCATTTTTGCACCACTAGATCGTGGTTGTTCTATTCCACTAACTTATGTCCGTGCAACTTACATTTTCACTTCGACAGAAAAATCTTTCAGAAAATCTTGTCAAACGAATTATCCTTTTTCACCTTTCAAAATCATCGGGAAATGGTGAGCTATAAGGTATGAATGGAAAACTGAACATCACAAACGGAACATTTATTGTACAAGTAACTCCGCCCGGGCGGGCATGAATACTATGTGGTTAGCAATGACAATTTATTTTTCGCGTCTTAGCTGTGTACAGTCAAGGAGTTTATTGGTTATACCTTTGAACCTAACTACAAGTTGGTTATGGGCCCAACAAGAACATAAACCTAATAATGGTCATAAAGGATTGATTTGGTATGGTTGTGAGATTGACTTTAAGTTAAAGTAAGAATTACAAGTATATACTCCATATATATATATATATATAGACTTCAATACCTTGTTACAGATAGTTAGTGTTCTATGGCTTACAGAAACATGAGAGATACAACCTAAGTTAACAAACTAAAAGATACCCTTTGAAATATTAACTAAGCCTTGCTAGATCATCATAGTATTAATATATATGGGCATCAAAACTACTAAACACTTTTAAGAACAGAGGAAGAATAGAAAGTCGAAACTGCTAGTAGTATACATTTGTTTCTACTTTCTTCTTCACTCTTTATCAAATTTTGTGTCGGTTGTCAAAGTTCCGTGTCATGAGTTCCTTTATTAACTATAAAAAGTTTATCGTTATCTCTAATCACATCAATGGAGTCAATTTCCGCACCTTCTTCATTCGTTATAACTGCATCCTTTGTATCAAACCCAAGCTTCTCGCCTGTTAACAAACACAAAGCACAAAAGTGTTTTAGTTTCAAACTGTTGCATCTAACAGAGTCTGTTAGAGTTCGGGTATTGGACGAATTCTGAAATATTTACAGTTCTGAGTTGTTTGATAACAAAACCAGAACAAACATTTTGACATCTTCTAGTATAGAAAGGCGACGAAATGCTATATATTAGACAATGATATGTGAAAAGACAGGTATTGAAGATACCGACCTGCAATGATCTTGAGGTCTTCAATGGAACTTGGCAACTTGATCAACCTACCAGAATCCGAGCAAGACGAATTCTTTCTTGCAACAGGATGACCTTTATATATATTCACCCTCAAAGAATACCCTCCTCCTATTTCTGATCTTCCAAATAAGTACTTGTCTTGTACTTCTTTCTTTTTCCTGTACAAGATCCCTTGAGTATCGTCTCTCTGTTTTGAATCGAGTAGTGAAACGTTATGCTTGTGTACCAGTTCATCCGATAAACTATCAACATTATCGATGTTTGCACCATTCACGAGTAGAAAATTTATCATGTCGACATGGTTTTCAATCATAGCTATTTGAAGAGGAGTGAAATGTTCGTGATTCTTCGAATCAACATTCAATCCATGCTTCAGAAGCTCTTTCATTGTCGAGAGATCATTTCTTTTAGCAGCGAGGCAGAGAAGATCACCGGCACAGCAAGGGTTGGAAATGGATGAACAATGGTAGAGTATTCTAAATATGGACTGGTGCTTTGAAGCAATGGCATCCCATATTGGTGTATTCCCATATATGTCTGCAATCAATGGCATATATACATGAGATTGATGAAAAGAATCGATACTTCAGAACTCATAAATGGACGAAATGAGGCAGTATAGTATTTTGTCACTGACAGTGTGATAGTC
The DNA here is from genome assembly GCA_002897215.1 of Eschscholzia californica subsp. californica. Lineage (NCBI taxonomy): Eukaryota > Viridiplantae > Streptophyta > Magnoliopsida > Ranunculales > Papaveraceae > Eschscholzia > Eschscholzia californica. Next base: position 571,764 of record BEHA01043520.1, on the reverse strand, counting down.
TCATATCGCTCCCGAGAGTGTCCAGAGCCTGGGCTATAGGTGTACGCTAAGCTTGGTAGGTGTTGAGGCCTTTTGGGCGGGTTCGTGGAGCCTGTGAGCTTCGATCTAGATCTCTAAAGCGGGGACAATTTCGATAACTGCTAAGGCTTGGGGCGTCAGAGACAGTCAGAGCACCCAAACCCAAGGAGGGCCTTACTCAGTATGCACCAGCTAGCTAGGTAATAAACGAAGCATATTCTTTCAAGAAATTGCATAAACGTGTTAAGCTTTACCTTGTACATGAATGTCACAAGCATGCTTGAGGAGGACCAGAACGCAATCTTCATGCCCATTTGATGCTGCTATGTGCTGATAATCGTTTCAAGCGAAATTTACTGTGATGTTATACTTCAACTTTCCAATTTAGAGACAACTGAAAATAATGTTAACATACCAGTGGTGTCCTTCCTTTAACGTCTGTAATGTCTGGATCTAATTTCGCCTTGAGTAGTTCATCAAGAAATGTGGCGTTACCCGTTCTAGCCACTGATAGCAAGTTGATAGCCATGTTTGGAGCAGTATCATCTTCTCCATTAATTTCTACACGTAAATCTTCGGTGCTGAGATCCGTAAGCCCTCTGTAATGCTGCAAAAACGTACCACATTGCGTCTTTTATTTGGGTGTCTTTTCCATGTAAAGCAGGAATCATTATATGTTAGTGGTGCACAACGGGCCGTCTCGTCGCATGTCTGGCATGTCACGCCCGTTTTGCGCGGCCCATATATGTGCAGTTTCTGGGCCTCTATGGCCCGTTCTGAAAGCCTATTATCTGTAGTACTGCAACAAATACCATATCTAGCAACATGTTGTTTAGAGGTTACCTGAAGGAAGTTCTTAAGGATTACTATATTGTCTTCTTGATTTGTCTGCATTGCTTCGACCAGAGTGCTTGTCTTCATTCTCAATAGTTGAGATAAGGTTTTTGTTCGGAAAGTAAAACTTTGACGCCTACAACAAAGTCCACCAACTTCTCCAAAAATGTCGCCGGTTACAAGCGTCCCCATAGTTTGTTCCGTTTCCATATGAGAGTATATCATCTCTACTTCCCCTGAAACAATAATATAAACATCGTCTGGTGCTTCATTTTGCATTATAACATCTTCTCGCGGTGGGATATATTCAGCTTTCATCTTCGCAACCTGATTTTTTTTTCACGACCGTTTTAGTACAACAAATGCGCATGTATATGGAGTTGTATATGAAATGGATTATAATAGACTTACCAAGAGCAAGAGTATTTCTCTCGATACACCATTGAAGAGATAAACTTTCTCCACTGTTGGTAAAAATAGATGCTCGCAGATACTCTTACATATTGATTTAGGAAGCTGTTCGATTAATTGTTGCTGATTCAAGGTCTCAGCTTTGAATCTTAGACACATATATGCCAGTATCTGGTCTTTCAACCTTGGTGGTAGATGATTTCGACAACCGAAATTTGAAGCCGCTTGTATACTATTACGCTGCAGTTCAAGTAAAATAAGGTATATCCTTATAAGCCAATAGCTTCATATGATTATATGAAAATGTAGCAACAAAAAAGAAAATGATACTCACAAATTCCATGGTTCGACGTGTTCCTTCAACGACTAAATTGGTCATATTCCCAATCAAATAAGCGGTGAGACCGAGATTGAAGAGCATATAGAATATGTTGAAGATCATCTCCCTACTATTCACAGCATGTAAGTCTCCATAACCAACTGTGGTCATGGTTGTGATAGACCAGTAAATGGAGGAAATATATCGAATCCAAAGGCTAGCTTCTCTGAAATTTGGTATAACCGATCCAATCCATGTCTTGCCTTGATCTGGGTACCGATCCGCCAAGGTATAATAGAGACAACCAGCACAATGCACGTGAAATAGTGTCACCTAGAATTACAACAACAATAATAGTTTTTAGTGTAAATAATGGAAGAGAGTAATTATTCATAAACACCGAACAAATATTTACTTACAAAAAGAAGTCGTAAACATCTAATCCAGAAATAGCTGAACCTAATGTCCTTTTCGAGCCTGAAAATCAATATCAATATAGATAAATAAGCAAGTCAAAGTACTAATAAAATTCCGTTGATTATAGAGTCCTAAATGCACAAGTCTACGACTCTACGTGCTGTTTTTTTTTTGTCTCAAAGTATGAATCTAATGTACTCAAAAGAAACCAAAATCACTCATTTAGACGAGTTAAAAGTCACGATTAAGACAGATACAAACAGTCTGAAATCTGACTTGAGTCAATTAAGGCATCTAACCAGATTTTATGTCTGACTTAGAAAAAGAATTACCTTAAATGGGTGATAGAACAAATTGTGGACTAAATACTTGTTTGTGAAATTTATACCTTGTAAAGAGTTGCTTGATCTTTCGGAGCCGCCAAAATCTAAGCATACCCAGGATGGAGTAAGATAGACCATAATTCTCTTTCCCTGTAAACAAGC
>BEHA01043520.1:548031-568682 GCA_002897215.1 Eschscholzia californica subsp. californica | reverse complement strand
AATCGACTCATCACATGAAATCACAGTGAGAAGAATCCATATTATATTAATGGGTCTGTGAATGTTAAAGATGAAAGACCTATTATTCTCTTGGTCACGGGCAGTAGCAGATTTATCTCTTGGTCACGGGCAGTAGCAGATTTATCTCTTGGTCACGGGATAAGAACTCAGCACAAAGCACCGGACATTATGACTTATATTTCTAGCCCTAGCTTCCACCACCTGTGAGTTCTTCACTACTTCATCTTCACTTGCCCTATCCAAATACACTCTACCAAGATAGTACAAAAACTTTAAGACAACCAAGATTTCCAGAGATCACTTATAATCTTCTTTCGGGCATTTCATCAAACAGGTTATATGCAAAATAACTTAAACAGTTGGTTCTTGTAACTACCTTTGCTGGTCTCGATTTTTTTTGTTGACCTAGAAACTACACCTTTCTTTCCCATCCTCAAATGGAAAATAAAATAAGGAGGAAGAAAATGGTGATGGTTGTGGCCGGAGATGTTGGTCGGAAATGGTGGTTTGAGTTGAAGATGATGAAGAAAAAGCGGAAGAAGCAATGTTTGATTTCCCCTTAAAATTTGTTTCCCCGGAAAATTTCTAAAATTTCACATATTCCCTTTAAAATTTCACACCCCGGAAACTATTTTGCTTTCCCCAAAGCGCTGGCCAATTGCAAAATGAAAGAAGTATCCTTCTCATTGTATGAATCTGACTCGTTTGTCTCAAAGGACCCCAATTCAGACGAAATCGACCATTTTAACTAGTCGGACAAATACATTTATTCTGAAATCTGACTCGAGACTTTTCAGAACTCTAGTCAGATTTCAGAACTGACTTTGTAAAAAAACACTACCTACATATTTCATGTCTGTCTTGTTCTAACAAACTATAGTGTGTATATGAACATTCTCATATCACAAAAATAAAAAAGTTACTTGACCTGCTTGTCCAGGGATTGTTAGCATGGTTATTGGTAACATGGGTGCAAGTTGGTGAACTCTTTGAGGACTTTCAACAAACATAATTAAGGCCAGTGAGAGAAAGAGAAAATGATCCCGGACTTAGGAGCAGGTATTTTTACATCCTCATGTACCAAGAAATGTGGATTTTCTTTTTTAATGGTGGGTCTATAGGTGCCCCTTCTTTTCCACTGTTGGGTCTCCCTCGCCTTACTGCCTCACGGATTGGGCCAGTTCGAGGCCCACAAAAAATGCTAAGATAGGAGTGGGCTAAGAGCAAAAAGACGAAGCACTTGGAAGTTGGAAGGCACCTTTTTATAAGGGTTATTTCCCAAATGGCCCCCAACTTTGTGACCAGCTTCCTGCCTCGCCCCCTACTTTAACAATACTTCTCGTATGATCCCCTTTTTCGTTATCTTTAACATTCCGTTACTCTCTCTCCTCCATCTCATTTTCTCTCTTTGCCACATCATTTCAGCACGCCACATCATCATCTTCACTGGCAGGGGTCGCCGACCGACCAAATTTCCGGCCGACGACTTTCGAATTTTTTTTTTCTCTCTTTCTAAAAAAAAAATTTCAGGATCTGTTCGTGATGAACAACCCCTCCGGCGAAGGGAAACCCCCTTCGCTGGAGTTTCGAGAGAGAGAGAGGAGAGAATTTAAAAAAAAATTTAGAAAGAGAGAAAGAAATTTTTTTTTTTTTGAAGGTCGCTGGCCGGCGACCCCTGCCGGTGAAGATGATGATGTGGCGTGCTGAAATGATGTGGCAGAGAGAGAAAATGAGATGGAGGAGAGAGAGTAACGGAATGTTAAAGATAACGGAAGGGGGTCATGCGAGAATTATTGCTAAAGTTGGGGGGACCATTTGAGAAATAACCTTTTTTGTAATTGGAAACAATTTTCTTGGTTTTTGGTTTGGGGATAAGAGAACATTGTAGAACAATTTTGATGAGAGTCTAGACCTGCCCGACTGGTCCACTTCTGGTTGACCCGTTTACGGCGGCAAGAACTATCAACACCACCCTTGGTGTGGTTGGATACCCATCTCAAGTTCACAAGATCATCATATCTAACCTTGGTGGAAAAATGTATGTTCAGAAATAGGTGTAAATAGCCAACAAATATCAATCGGACATGCGCCCTCTCATACAAAATCCAAAGGACAACCAACTAAGAGCATGTCCAAATTTTGGGCCTCCGCCCCTCTATCAAACCCCAGCCCCAAGAGGGGCCTTTAGTCGACTCAATCTTTGGAGTCGACTGAAGGCTTGGTCACAACTCACATGACCGTTGGGGACTCCAACAACCATGTGACCATACATCCCTGACCGTTGGTCGTGCTCCAACGACCAAAACTAGTTTTTTTTAATCTAATTAGTTTTTGAAGAAAAGTATCGTCACACACATTTGAAAATCTAAGCTTAAAATCTAATTAGTTTTATTAAAATCTAATTGGTTGGGTAGAAAAAGTGGGATACAAAATTTGAAAATTTGAAAAAAAAAATTATTTCGAAAATAGTTCATACACCTGTTTCGCACAGATACAAGATCCCACACATTTTTCACACACCCACAAACAACCCACACACGTGTTTTCTACATTCACAAATTTTAAGCATAAACTCCTCTTGGGTTGGAATTGATATTTTAGGTTGAGCCCCTTGACTTAGTCTTGGGTTGAAAAAGTACTAGTATTTAGGCCTAAGCCCCTCTTGAGTTGGAGTTGCTCTAAGGTACTAGTTTTTTTGGGGTCGGGTACTCGGGTCCTTTAATCCGCTTATCAATACGAGAAAAAAAAATACTAGTCTTTTGCTATTTGTGGTTCAACCTCACCTCATAATATATTAAACATAAGCAATTTAGGAACTTCTAACTGCACCCCTCACCAACAGTGGCGAGGGCATGTGGGGGCACACACCCTCACAGCCCCAAAACTGGAATCCTTTGCTATCCATATATCAAGTTGAAACCTCACATCAAAGCAAGCGATGGGCATATGAGTATCCACAGACTTACTTATTACTTCACCCTCAACCGACTTTATCTCACTTAGGAACATATCTTTCATCAGTTTTGTGAACCCAATGCATCATCCATCTTTGGTTTGTAAAAGTTCAATTCTTGAGACGAAATTTTTATTAAGCCCGAAAGAAAAGAGAAGAGTAGAAGATACACAGTCGTGAGAAAACCTTTGCTAGTGATGTCGACAAAAAAAATTGAAAGAGATAAAAGAAAAGAGTGAAATCAAGAGAGTGATGGAGGGGGGAGGAATGTCGGATTAGATTAGAGATCTTCATATTAAGACAAATTGTGTGTGTGTGTGTGAGTGAGAGAGAGAGAGAGAAGACCCATTTGTAGAGAGCTTTTTTGCCGCAGGCAACAGATAAATCGAAAGATACCCTCTTTCTCACTTTACATCACCCTATATATCTCTGTCGCCAACAGAGGATACATTTGTGCCAATACACTTTTATGATGTATACAAGTAATGTGTGACTAAAATATCTTGATTTTTCCAATGGGTCGGTTACTCGGTTATAAATGGTGTAGGCATATATATAACTTTCCGTTTCACCTTTGAGTTTTGACCCCAACCTTCCTAGTATAAGTTTTTTGACGTATGATATTTTAGTTTTTGGTTATTGTTACTAAAACGTTGCCCCACAACTTAAACATTTTGGTCTCGCCACTTCTCACCAACACGGTCCTTCTAGTATGAAATAGTGCACTAACGTAACATTACCCAAAAATTAGGTTTCCTTCTTTCTTTTTTCTTTTTTTCCTCTCGTTCAGTCTTTCGTAACCTCTCTTTCATTGAATATTAAGTCTAAAAATGGTACGGAATACAAGATTTTACTTAGAGTATATACGTATCATGATGTAAATGTGCAAACCCGACCCATGGACCGACAGGGTGATCCGTTTAAACATTCGTCGAGCTGATTACATATTTATATATGTATATGTTTTGTATTATGTATATGTATATGTATCAAGTTATTATATAACTGAAAATATCATGATAATTATGACAATATACAGGGCATATGCAATTACATGCAAGCTATTGTTCTTAAATATTGTTTTATATGTTTAAATTCTCTAAAAATGATTTGTTTAAATAGGACATACAGTATTTCGCTACCATGTAAATGATTTTTTTTATGTTTGAAAGTTGCTGGCCGGAAACTTGGTCGGTCGGCGACCTTCGCCGGTGAAGACGATGAGGTAGCGAGAAGATGAGGTGACATAGAGAGGCGATGAGATGGAAGAGAGAGGTGATGACTAATTAACGGAATTATAACGGTAACTGAAAAAAGGGGTCATCTGAGTATTTTTTATAAAGGAGGGGGCTATGCAGGAAGCTGGCTACAAAGATGAGGGCTATTTGAGAAATAATCCTTAAACAAAACTTTCTTTTGATGAAATACCTTAAAACAAAACTAATGAATTGAAGACAAAATCAGAAGGCCACCGCTTTGGGGAAAGCAGAAAAATTTTCGGGGAAGACGGTGTAAAACAAAAAAAACAAACCAAACGTACCTCAGAAAGTCGCCGGTGACGACCGGCGACTTCATTATCTTCTCTCTCCCCCTTTCTCTCTTTTCTTTCTCCCTCTCTTCTCTTTCTCTCTCTCTCTCTCTTCTCTCCTTACCCACAAGGCCACAAAGCAAGCCCCATTAGGTTTTCAGGTTGTTACTATATCTCCCTTCCCATGCCCATCATCTTTCAGTTCAATTCATAGTTCATGCCTTTAATCGAGGATGGTTAAATCGATGTCAAATTATCATTGAATAATCAAAAGAATCAATGAATGGAATTGAATACTTACCTATAAGTTCCATTAGTGAGTTCGATTAATGCTTGAATAGCTAATCTTTTCCCATCTGAAATTTCTGAATCAATCCTCGAAATCAGTGAAGGAATAACCCCAAGTTGACCTAATGATTTTCTTGTTTTAATATCATCTTTAGCTAATCTTTTGATTTCTTTAGCTGCAATTTCTTTCTCTTCCCAATTTCCAAAGTGAAGTAACTTAACAGATCTTTGTAATACAATAGAAGAAGACAAAGAAGAAGTTTGATCATCCATGACTTCTTCTTCTTCTTTTTGGGGATTAAAATTGTTAGTGATTTTTGGTGATGTTGAGAGTTAGAATAGAAACAAAAAGAATTGAATTGAATTGAATGAAGTTTTTGATCTGAGAGAAGAAATGGAGTTTTATAAAGTAGTAGGAGAACCAAGTGGAAGAATCTTTCATGGTGGTTGTTTTGTTGTTGTGTTTAAAGTTGGAGCAAACAATGTTTCAGAGACTAGAGAGAGAAAGAATGAAAATTCCTTCCCCTTTCTCTGGTTTATTTTCAAGAGAGAGAAAATAAAGAAAAGAGAAAGAGGGTCGCAGGCGTTAATGGTAAAAGGCGCTGGGATCAGGTGGAGGTGGCCGGAGTTCTAGTTGAGGTAGAGGAGAAGCAGAAAGAATATATAATTTTGAAAGGGTGATGTTTGGAGGAAACAAAAAAAGTTTGTTTCCGCCCAAAACTTATTGCCCCGGAAACTTTGTTGATTTCCCCGAAACACTGGCCAATCAGAACTCTATCTATAATTATGGGTCAAAAAGGAAAATTGTTGCCAAAACATCAGCTAAGAAATAAAAACTATTGGGCGTAAGGAACAGGTTCAACCTGCCTAGATATAAGTGACAGAATCTTGGTCTGGGACTATTAAGCTAATCATGAAGTAGCTTGGGCATAGGTCGAGCCCTCCTAGCCTAGCCTGTTTGACACCATTTGTATTGATGTATGCCATGTATTTTTAAGTTCCAGTGGTATTATATAGAGAAATATCATTCGCTACTCAAAAATACTAGCAAATCGATCAGTAATAAACAAGCAAGAAGTAGAATACCTGATTGCAATTTTTTTAGGTTCACGAACTAGAAGTTGGGTACGACGGTCTATATAAGCAACAAAAAAGGTGAGTACGATATCAATGGCGAAAAAGATATCGACCATATTGTCAGCAATGTAGATTCCTCCCTTCGGCAATGATTTCATGAATGCTATCTCAAATGGAAAAACCCATGCCGAGTATGCCACTAACAATGCCATCAATGTCTCCCAACACCTAAAACATTATTCATATATACTTAAAACAACATACTATTAGATAAACATATTGCATGAATTTATACAATTTTATAGAATATATATTTGGGAAATGATAATAATCATAATAAATGTTTAGTCACATTAACAAAAATAACAAGAGTTTACCTAGCTAGTGTCACAATTGATTGTGTAAAAAAATTGAGTAAAATTATTTAGGACAGTTTATAAGCTCAATTTTAACCCTTCATGCATAAGAACATCTAAAGTCCAAATTGGCCTTATTATAAACTACTAGTTTATTAGTCATGGATGTAGAACTTGACTTAGGGTCGGGTTGTTACGTAGAAAATTAGGTTAGGAAAATCGATTTTCCTATGAAATTTGAATGTTCATTGTTTGATTGGATCAATAGGATGGGAAAGTCGATTTTTTTTCAAGGAAAAAAAGTGGGAAAAAGAGCTTTGGGAAACCACGCTCGCTCTCCTTTCTTGTTTGTAACTTTCTCCCTCTTATATAGGTAACACTCTTTTTTTCTTTCTCTCCCTCTAATTCAGAAACCTTAGAACTTGATGTTGCAGAAGGTTCTCAATCTCACGTGAAACTCATTGCAACGCAACTCTCTTGTCATCTATCTCTTATGAACCTCTAGATTTATGAAATCTTAAATTTATGAAACTCACTCTTCCTTCAGACTCTAGATTTATGAACTATCTCAGAGTTTTGAATAGATTTATCATGCAACCGTAATTGCACAAGGTTGCGGAGAAGGTACATGTCAATCTTGAAAAGGGGAGTTATTTGGAATTATAGAGGCGCATAACCCTATTATGTTTGACACCCCTTTATTTGTAAAAGAGAGTGCCCACAAATATTATTGGGTGCCTTTAGATGTACCTCTCATATTTTCTCATGCTGTACCAAATGCTAGAAAATAAATGTCAGAAAAACCTGATTTTCTTTCCCATAGAAATAGAAAAGTATTTTCACATCAATTGTTTACCCAAGTATCAAACGGACACTTAATGTGAAAATGACAACCACATAAAATCTGCGGAAGATTAAAGAATAAATAGATGAGGGAAATAATAGCTAAAGGGCAAAATTGGTAGAAGAAACAGAGTAATGGTCAACTTGAGAAAATGTTAAAAAGGAGACTATGCAGACTTTTTCACAAATTAGAGGACCGAAATATCTACTTGTCATAAACAAGGGTGTGATCTGAAAATATATACAGTTTCTTTTGTAAGTACTCAAAATTTTTTTTTTTAATTATTGGAAATTTTATTCCACTGTCATCTTTAAATCATCAAAGAACCAATAAACGGGTAATAAAGCAAATGTATAACATTATAGTCTAAACGATTAATAATCGTATAGGATGTACGATTAGATTCATAGCGACATCATTTTGTGGTTGTAGATAGCTTTCCTTTGGATATTAAATGTGCGATTATTCGCCCAAGACAAAAACATACAAACAAAATTGGGTGAAAGCAACCTGGAATCAAATCACTTGTCCCCGCTAGTTGTACCCTTCGTCTGGCCTCACTCCATTACCAAATTAAAATTCTTTATAAAGAGGCGTATTTATCAACAGTTAGCTGAACGAGTGGTTGAAAGTAACTGGATAAAGTTTATTGCTATTAGATTCTGAGATTTAAATTCATCTAATTATTCTAGGTTCTTTAGAAATAGATAATATGAAGAGTTTTCTAGACCGAATTTTTTTTAAATGTCTAAATCCGATTGCAGTGGCACAAGGGTATTTATGTCTTAAATTGGATTGCCTAACAAAAAAAAAATGTATTTCTATGTCTTTTGATAGATTGTCTTTTTAAAAGGGAATAAAAATTTATTCCTCAAGTCCAATATGATTTTCCTTTTTAGCTAAAAATACCACAGGCTTTGATGAGTCAAACAATAGTCCAAATCTATCAAGTTTAAAGATAAAGCTGAAAGGAGATGCTTATTATTGGTCCTACTAGTTCCATTGTTAATAGAACCATTCCAATTCTATTCAGACCTGGAAAGCTGAAACCAGAGTGGCCCCACTTGTTTGAGGTGTACTGTGTACATAATAAAAAAAAAATTCTAATTTTTGTATTTAAATCTTTAATTAACTTTATTTTTAATTAAAAAAAGGTTGGAATAAGTACCACCAATTAGGTGAATCGAACCATTATGTATTAAACGTAGAAATTTTTTTAACTTAACAGACCTGACAGATGTGTTACAAGAACTTTAATAAAATGATTGGTGTTGATCTACTGACAATAGAGACTGGAATATCGTTCTGGTGTATAAAGTTTATTTATATCACAAATTATTCTAGTTATTCGTAGTGCAAGATCGTCTCAACTTATTGTGTCATTATGAACCGCTTGAGTCAACTCAGTTTGTGGTGGGCTGAGTTGAGGTTAAGTCTCAAAAGGGTCCAATCGAGCTAAGAATTTGTATAGGTAGAAATGATTTTATATGGATTTACACCAACAAATACATTAGCTCTCACATATTAATAACTAACAAGGATACAACTTTTACTCAATTGAGTCAAATAATATTAAACTTGGACCTGAGTTAGGAAAAGAGTTGTTTAAAAATTGGTTTCATTAATTACTAATAAAGTAATGAACTAGAACTTGCTTACCTGTATTTAGAGTTCATGGGGGTGATAATTCTGCCTCTAGAAACAATTTGGTTTTGATCATTGCTAGTAGAGACACCCAAAGGAGGTAAGATGAGTTTCGAAAGGTAACGAAGATTGAACGACGACTTTGACTCAAGTGATGGCTTTGACTTGTCTCCTTCATCTTCTTCTCCATCTACATGAAATTGTTCATTCATCTTCTTCATGTTAGAGAGCTATAGAGGCTAGAGAGGAGAGAGAGAGAGAGAGAGAGAGATGGCTAACAAGGAGGGAGAAATGGAGAATATAAGAGATGAATATGAGTTACTAGTGGTAGTGGTGATAAATGAGAATGGTCGGTTTGTTGTGGTCCTTATAGTGTTGAGTTGAGGGTTTTCAATAAGGTGCCATGAGGGCCATAGTAAGATATAAACTTTCTACCTTTTCAATAAGGTGCCATGAGGGCCATAGTAAGATAAAACCACCTCGTTCGTCATTTCCTAGGTGACTTCTTTGCCTACGCGGTGAATAAGACAAGGGGTACTTTTGTCTTTCTCTTGAGTTAAAAAAACAAAATGTCTCGTGTATTATTAGGATGTAGTCACCAAGAGAGCCATCGAAAGAAGTCGAATTTTGAACATGTCAAAAAAAAAATTACTATTGTTTAAAATGAATAGTAACAACACATGTTAGAAGGATACCTGAGTCAAAAGTAAATGACGAGATGAATCAAACATTCCAACAACTCTTGAGTCAAAAACACATGTTCCACACTAACATATAGTGAATTAAGAGTCCTACTCAATACATTGTCATTGACCATGATGAATGGCAATGGCTTGTCATTGTAGTTATTGAGATTGAAAAAGTGACTATGTGTAAATAAATATTTAGAGAAATATCATTTGGCTCAAAAACTGGGACAGACAACTCAGAATCTGACGTAGTCAGTTCCGTTTGTTCGTTCGTTTTTCTCTTTACATGTTCGGACCAATGAAAACCAGTCAAATTAATTTCAACATCCAGTCGTCCTTCATTTTCGGGTCAAACACCATTTCTCCAAATATTTTTTTTTTCAAGCAGAAATAACATCTATTGATAATTCAACGAGTTTACAGAGATGTTATGCTGGGATAGAGAGCATAAAGGAAGACAAAGAGATATACAAGTCTGGGACTTCCTAGTGCTACTAGCTAGAGAGTTAGCCATATTGTTAGTAGACCTATTAACATATACATAGGATATATTATCAAAAGAAAGGGAAAGCTGCTTTATATGCTTCAAAATATGCTTTGCCGTCCAATGAGATGAGCTTTTCCGGCCATTAAGGGAGTTGTTGATATTTATAGAGTCTCCCTCCAAAATGAGATTCTTTACACCATGCTTGATTGCCCACAAAATGCCATATTGAGCAGCCTTGCCTTCTCCTTCGTCTACCGATCTTGTTGTTGTGATGGTGGATTCTCTGGCTCTTTGGATTCCTGTGCAATCCGAAATAACAATAGCCAAGGCAGCAGTAAGAGTCTGTCTAATGTAAGAAACATCATAATTTATTTTAATGAACCCTGTTGAAGGAGCCTTCCAAACTATATTGGAATTAATCTGTTCTCTGGACAGATCAGAATCAAAGGTCTTTTGAGCTTGCAAATAGCTTTGAATAGTATTATACAAGAAGCCCATATTGACCTGTTTTCCTCTAAAGACCAGCTCACATCTAGATTTCCATATATGCCACAGACTAGTGACCATTGATTCTAGATCAGGGACATTGTTAAACCAATCTGTGAAGGAAGTATGTGAGAGTTCATTAACATTTGAGTTAGAGAAGTTTCTTAAGACCTCTTTAGTAACAGGACAGTTTTGAAGGAAGTGAATCTGAGTTTCCTCCTCATTTCTACAGAGGGGACAGAGAGCATCAATCTCTGGCATGAAATTTTTAAGCAGGTATTTGAGAGGAAGAATACCTTGAGCCAGCTTCCATAAGAATAACTGAATTCTTGGGTGTATTCTAAGATTCCAGATAGATTTCCAAATAGAAGGAAGAGTAGAAGGTGTATTCTGAAAAGCCATGAACTTATATAGGGATGAAACAGAAAATTTACCCGAGTTGGATAGCATCCATTTCTGCTGATCCTGACTGGAATTGAGAGGAATAGCTTGGATTCTGACTTGAATATCTGGATTAAAGAGGAGAGATAGGATAGAGCAGTTCCAAGAATGGTCAGGGCTAATGAGCTGAGAGACCCAAGTAAAACCATGATGGTTATGATTAAGTCCTAGAGCTTCCATACCTGGAATCCATTTATCTACCCAAATATTAACCTTAGTTCCATCTCCTATCTCCCAAATAACATGTTGATCAATGTTCTGTTGATTTTTCTTGATAGATTTCCAAAGACCAGATGAGTTAGATGGGTACCCAACTGAATCAAGGTCATATTTATGTTTGATATGTTGGACCCATAAAGAGTTGGGTTGAGTTTTGATCTCCCAATTAAGCTTACTTCTCAAAGCAAGATTATCTTTACTTATATTTCTAAATCCTAGACCCCCCATTGCTTTGGGTGTACAGATAGCATTCCAATTCTTGAAGTAAATCCTCCTTTTGTTAGTAGTAGGTCCCCACCAAAATTCTCTCTGAAGAGAAGAAATGGAGTTCTTGATCTTAGTAGGGAGATCGAAAACAGCCATTTGGTATCTAGGGGCAGCAGCCAGAGATGACTTAATAAGTTCTCCTCTACCTGCGTGGGATAGTAAATTCCTCTTCCAATTGCTTAGCTTCTGATGAAGTCTGTCTAGGATAGGTTGAAAGGTTTTAATTTTGGATTTTCCTATAAAAATGTTGATACCCAGATATGGTTCCTCTTTGTTAATAGGTCTGACTTTAAGAATTCTAGCCACCATCCTGCAGTGTTTATTATGAGCATTTGCACTGTAAAAGATCCCACTTTTATTAAAATTGATCATCTGACCAGAAGTAAGACTAAATTGGTTGAGAATATCTAGCAGATTATGAACTGTAGGAATGTCCATTTTGATGAAGAGAAGACAATCATCTGCAAAGAACAAGTGAGTGATTATAGCAGGAGAATTCCTGAATTTAAAACCTTGAATGAATCCCTCTGATTGAGCTTTATTTAGAAGTCTGCTTAAAGCCTCCATACAGATGATGAAAAGATATGGAGAGAGGGGATCTCCCTGTCTAAGCCCTCTGGAAGGAGAAAAAGAATCCCCAGGAACTCCATTTAGCAGAACAACAGTAGTAGTGGTAGAAATGCATTGATAAATCATATTACAGAAAATGTTGGAGAATCCTAATTTGTTCATAATCTGAATGAGGAAGTCCCATTCCACTCTATCAAAAGCTTTAGCCATATCTAGCTTAAGCCCTAAATACTTTTGGTTGCCTCTTTGGTTCTTCATAGAATGAACAATTTCTGTAGCTAAGATGATATTATCAGTGCCATGCCTACCAGGCACAAAAGCATTTTGATAAGGGCTAATAAAGCTGTGAAGATGGGGCTTAAGCCTATTAGCTATAATCTTTGAGATAATCTTATATGTGGTGTTGCAGAGACTGATGGGTCTAAAACTTGAGGGGGTAGTTGGGTTTTTAGATTTAGGGATTAGGACTAAATGGGTTTGGTTAATATGAGGTGGTAGGGTTTGAGTTTGAAAGAAGTATTGAACCATATTAACCACATCATCTTCCACCAAAGGCCAATTATGATGAAAAAAGGATGGGGAGAAACCATCAGGTCCTGGAGATTTATCAGCTTTAAGGAGATGCACCACTTGGGTGATTTCCTCAGTAGATGGGATAGCAGTAAGAAGGTTGTTTGTTTGATCAGAGATAATGGTTTGAAAAAGACCTTCCAGAGGAGTATGGCTGTGAGAGTAATCAGAAGTAAGCAACTTGCTGAAATGAGAGTGAAGCAAGATCCCAATATCATGTTGATCTGTGATCCAATTGCCTAGATCATCTTGTAAACCTTTAATTCTATTGGTTCTTCTTCTAGAAGAGGCTGCAGCATGGAAAAATTTTGTATTCCTGTCTCCTAATGAAATATTATCCCTAGATTTGGAGAAAGTAATAATCTTGGATTTCTCCAAATATTTAATCACAAGAATGTTACACTATCATCTTATGATACAAAATAAGAGGTAAAGAGTATGAGAATCTTGGTAAAAAATGGTGATGGCCCATAAGAGACATCAGCATTGATGGTTGATTGGTATTGTTTGTTTGAGATAAGGTGTCACTCATCAATACTCACTACTTCATGTACTACTTACTACTCATCACTCGTCTTTCTTTCTCTCTCTCTACCTCAATCATATTCTCTCTCTACCCCACTCACTTTCTCTCTCTAACCTTGTTTGATGGAATATTATAATGTGCTAGGGATACATGTGGACAAGGGCCGACCATCTTCCTTCTACCCATCTTCATAATAAATCAACACCACCATATTTTTCCCAATATAATATCCTAATACGTGTTTAGGGTTACATGTTTTATGCATGACCAAATGGTTGATGTGGTACTAAGTATTAAATCATCATTGCCGACAATGAATTGAACTTATAACTTTGTAACAAATTGGTTAATTGGCTCAAAATATACTATGGTTTAAATTTTACTAATTACTCTTCTAATGAAGTCCATACGACCTAATATTTCTAATTACTTCTCTAGTTGAAGGATTATTTTCATCAACTCAATAATCATAACGATATAGAATTAGAAAAATACCGAAGATATGAAACTTCGGTTTGGTCTTTTTCAAGACACACCAAATATTTTGGTTTTAGGACACATTTATAAAAATTAGCCAACAGAATCTTAAAATATTACTATTAAAAACCTAATTTTATACTATTTACATATAATCCTGCTCGAATTTAGAATCTCAAATCACTCTAGCACAACTATTTCAGCAAACTGTTTTGAAATCATCTTCTCTTATTACTCAACCGAGCCTCCGCTCCATCTCAAACATATTTTTCTATTGCAAATTTTAGCCAACCATGTTGCAAGCCATGATTACTTGTTATCTATTGAGTCTCTACTCCATCTCAAACGTATATTTCTCTCTATGCAAAATCCTAACTCATCTCTCTCTCCATCTTGAATGAAGGCACAAAGGAACAAGAAAGTGATGAAGACTCACTGACTCACAGTAGCGTGATGTAGTAAACTTTGATTAATATTTTGTTATCTCGAAAAAATTAACCTTTTAGTGAATCTGTATACTAACGGAGGAAGGTATCTTTTAAGATTATACCTTCCTCTTCAATGGCTAAGATTACACCTTCCAAACTTATTTCCACAGGTTGAGATTATATCTCTTAAACTTATCTTCAAACACTCTTCCAATAATTAAGATAATACCTCCCAATCTATCTCAAAGGTTGAGATTATACCTCCCAAGCTTATCTTCAAACCCTCTTTAGTGACTGAAATTACACCTCACAAACATATCTAAGGGTTGAGATTACGAAATTGATAGAACTGTCAGTGCGCGACGAACACGGGTTACGCCCTCATGTTTTAATATTCAACAATGTGGTAAACTTTTGCTTTTTGTTAACAATTGATGGTTTTACTTAAGCTTCTAAACTTTAACACCCTTTTTCTTATAAACTAGATACAAAAAATAGTGCCAGAAGATCTCAACAGAGTTCACTGAAATTGTCTAAAAACAATATAAAAATATATTTCATCTGTAAAATCCTCTTGTTCTTAAATATTTGCGTTATGTTTCAATCAACTGGACAAAATTTCCTTAAAATATCCAATAGGAGATATTTAAACCCGACTGGTCGGGAATATGATTCAGATATTTTAGGACATGCTGATTTCATAGGTGAAATCCTTATGTCTTGTGATTCTTTTAGCAATTTCACCAAATCTGCTAAAATATGTCATCTTCACTGGATTACTTGGTTGAGTGAAATACGTTTAGTTATATTGGAAGAACCCATCCTCCATTAAAATTTATCTAATGGTTGTAACAAGTGGTGGTAGTGGTGGCGGCCATTCTAGAGAAAGATCGATAGGTTTTTTCTTTGGCCATGTTTGTGGAGTTTAAGGAATTGTATCCAACAAAGAAACAAATACCACCTAAACAGATTATTTCCTTTGGCTGCAATTCTAAGTAATTAGGTGGGTTAAAACACGACTTGATGTGGGTGAAGTTTTTGTCTGTTGAGAAGTGCAAGATGTACTTGCCATTAAAACCCCACCCAAGAAATGAAAACCAGACACTCTAATATGATCATGATTTCCACATCATCTCTCACTATTTCAATTTGTTTCCTTTTTTTTTTCTTTGGCAATCTCTAGTTTCTCTCCTCTTAATGGAAGCCACATTATTTTGTTTTGGATTAAAATTAAAAATATCTATTCATTTGCAATAGAAGATTTAACATTATATGTATTAAGTGACCAGATCAGTTTCATTTATTTGAGTCGACCAAACAAGCAGAAGCTACGCGTACGGACATGTTATAACTTTATACCGCCGTTACATAAAACTTCTTGCATGAGGGGTTGCAGACGGGTAAATCCACGGGTTCAACCCTTGATCTCCCAACAACATTAGGGAACTTCTTCTCACGAGGGGTTGCAGACGGGTAACCCACGGCTTCAACCCTTGATCTCTCGACAACATGAGAGGCCCATATATAAAGATGATTAGACTCCTATAGATTGTCATGTCAACTGAACCAACACTTCACAACTCCTTCGGTATAAACTTGGGCAGAATTTTCTCCTAGATTTGACACAAATAATTGAATGGAATTTAGGTGCCACTTGTTTTTTTTACCAGATGTGAATCCGAATGTGAAACACTGTATTTGTATCTTTATCTGTTTTATATGCTTTTATCTTAAGATCTTGAAACAAGTCTTTCATATATAATACATATGTTTCAAATTATTAAAATAAATCTTAATGTGAGAAGAAAATTTGTATTTAGATATGAATGATTAGAGAAGTAAACAAAGACAAGTATTCAATCTATACAAGTGAATTACACATTATTTATTTTAGATTTCAAATTCAAGTTTAACACAAAAAAAACACCTTAGAGTTTCTCTTGAAAAACCATCACCAATGCAAAACTCAACATGAATATTTAAAATGACGTGTCAAAATTTATTTTTGAGTTCCTTAAGAAAACACTCTGATCTCTAACTGTCACATAAGCAAATCAGTTAATTTTATGTTCAAACATGTAGAAGAGTTCCTCTCCAGTATTGCATTGAAAAATATTTTCCAATAGAATATCTCTGAACAACATGTAAAAAGGAGACCATTCACTTTTCACAATTAACACCTAGGATTTGATTTTTAGAGTTTTCTTGAGTCTGGAAATGAAGATGCTCTTAGCATTTTTCTTCAAATTTGGCCAAATTTTTGGGAAGTTTGTGAAAAATCAAGATTTGCCAGGGATTGGGCCAAAGTTGGGCCATTCTGATGGAACTTTGTCAAGTAATACCAATATGGCTCAAACATTAGGTATTTCTTTTTCTAGCTAATTGTGTTCCCTTAACTAAGGGAATTAACTCAGATGGAGGTCAACGCTTTTGTTTTTTTTCTCTGTAAGTCGCGATATGAAATATGACTTGGAGTCCGAATAGACTTGAGTTAGATTCTTCAACATAATTTTTCTCTGAATCATCATAATAACTGATTCAGTTGATTTTGAGTTCACTTAAGTCAGATGATTCAGATTAAAACGAACCAGATTCAAAAATTGACAAAAAAACAACAAACACCACCAACTAAGTTGGTGTTAGAACTATGTCAATAACAAAGAATTGAACTGTGGGAGTCTGCATTTCGGTGTGGATAAAAGCATTACCATCAAACACATAGCGGACTAATTCGAGTATGATATTCCGATAAGATTAATCGATCTTAACTAATCGGAAAACGTTTGAAACTATTGGGTTCCTCTTAACTTAAAACTAAACAAGAATTTCAATCAATTCATCTTTCTTCCATTAAAGCTGAACTGAACTGATATTACAAAGAACAATTCAGAAAATCCTACATTTGTCATTCTGGATTGGAATAACCAGTTATTTACACAAATTTCATGTAGATAACACTTGACAGTTGATATATATATTTCACAGATTCTTTACTAAACATACCTGTGAAGCTTCATAAACGTGATCAAAATTAACCAACCAGAGGCATGGTCGATTATGAACTCATCCATTGATTTCGATCTTTCTGTGGAATTCAAACTTCTTGTTGCCGCCTATCGAAAACCAACTGCAAGTGAGAAGAAGGATATGATGGAATTAGTTTCTACTTAATACTGAACCAATTCTTTAGGAAGATCCAGAAACTGTTACATTTTTATCAAGCAATATCAACTTGGTAAGAGGCATTCTCTGCTATTTAGCTTCTTGGGTTCTTCTAACAGTTTGATGAAGTTCGATAAGACGATGCTGTCATTGCCGGTGTCTCTCTCTGATAACCATTTCTCCTCAAGTTGAATATCAACATCCCTGTAGAATAGGAATGTCTGTTAAGATAGAAGGAACTCGAGGGAGTATAGTTTGTCAATTTAGAAAGAAGTTAACCTTCTTAAGCTAAGAACTTCGTAATTCTTCCTTAGGTAATCGGCATGCTTAGTAAGAGCGTCTTGTGCATACTGTTTACCTACAGTTCTAACTGCAGCTGCATTTAATAAGTTTTCTAGTGAACCATGCTTTTTCAAGAGCTTTAGAGCTGTTTTTCGACCAAAACCAGGAGCTACGTGTTGAATTCCAGGTACTCCGTCAACTTCATCACCCATAATGCATCCTACATGAAGAATACTTATATCAGAACAATGGGCGGACAACAAGTTCATTACAACTAAGGAAAACAACCATTCTTGAGCAAAAAGAAAACAATTCTGGAATCTAAATAAGGGCTAGATATATTTACAAGATAACTTGAATAACTAGAGAAAGAGCGAAATGGTCCATAAAAGGTATATATCCGGATAAAGTTCTTTGAGAAATTGAAACCAAATAACTTGGCAACAAACTGATCATGCATTTCAAATTCGTGGGTACTTATATATTGTGCCATGTTGAGACTTGACGGTGGAGAAGGATACTCATATTCGATATTTGGACGATGTAACTTCAATAGGCATAATGTGAGATTTTCGGTGTATGTGTGTAAGTGGACCTAATCGTTTTAAGTCCATAAAACAGCACTCTAAGTTAATTGTAATTATGTGCAATTTGCCAATGGTTGAACCTAAAGTCCGAGGCCGTTAAAGTAAACCCAATAACTATCCTAAGAAAATAGGCCATTTAAAAGCCAAGCCATGTCCTCATATTGGGAATGTTTAGGTCGTCACAGCGAGTATACGACAAGTCGTATGGGTGACAGATGCCTGTAATAGTACCTGTGTTCATGTTATGTAGCAAATTTCAAGGCATGCACGGTTGTAAGAAACTGAACAAAATCCAATAAGCTGTCTTGGCTTTTGGAATGAATTTCTTTGTCATAAAAAAGGTTTATATTCACGTCAAAGCTTAATATTTGTAGTTTAGGAAGAAGAAACATTGAATGAAATTCCACATTTAAGTATTTTCCAACTAATCCAAGTCAGATACCAAGGATATTTTCCTTTTTCGGGTAAAGCTTCATGAATTGTGACAGAAAGTGAGCAACTTGAAAATCAGTGGAAAGAGTAATATCTTACGAAGACTTAAATCAGAGCTTGGATCACAATTATATTGCGCTATGTAGTGCTTCAAAGTGTAAAATGACCAGCGGCCAAAATCTGGCATAGGCATCACAATTTGCACCTCTTCAGATATTAATTGCTTAAAATCTTTATCTGGTGATCCAATAACAACTCGATATCCTCTTTGTAAAACTTTATCTACAAGGGTAGCTACAATATCATCTGCTTCATAGCCTTCGACTTTCAAGACCTGCATTTAGCTTTGTTCTTTCAACACTCAAACGTATTGATAAAATAAGTTACTACAACTTCAAGCAATCAATAACCTTTTATCTTATTTAAAATCTACTAATGAATGTCATTTACATCATTGGAATAAAAGGCAAAACTCACATGGCAGCAAGACTTCTTTAAAACAAATGGACAAAAAGGCATTTGTAATAGGAAACTTTAAATATCGGTGAGGTATATTATTAGCAGCACTGATAATTGGTTTGAGCATTAACTATCCAACCATTCAAACACGGCGACAAATTCACAAGTGAAATATACTTGTAATGGATACAAATTCACAATGTATAATGCTTTGACCAATATCAACTTCGAACTGAAAGAGTCCAAAACTAAATCTCAAAATCATTTCATCTAGAATGGCTGTCTTCTGAATCATGTTGCATATATAGATTAGTACATTGGGGTTCTACATTTATTATTACATTATACATTGTTGATTGCAAGTTCAGAAATTATATCTTTTTTAAATTATTTGATCACAGGATTACATGAGCCCCACACACATCTTCAAATGAACTTGACTTTAGTTTGAACTTTGAAGAGATCATAACCCCTACCCCAAATCATCTAACATGAAACACAAAATCTATAAAACTTATTTCTCATCATTAGACTTTTCTCAAATCAAAATCCACACAAAAATGAACAATTCATTCAATAGGTACAACTATTAAGTTTGTGGACATCCAACTCAAAACCAATTGGCTATAGAGGGAGTGGAGAGGATCTAGATATTTTATTCTTTGTCACTAAAGTACCATTTTCCCACGTGGGACAATTTTCTTGTTTTTTGGTTGGCCATAAGACATCTTTTTGTAGAGTAGTAGGGTGGTGTAGAACACGCCGTTGGGATTATTAAGTGAGTGAGACCCTAGTTCTGATACCATGTTAAGTTTGTGTCGTAAATTTTGTCACACATAAAATTGCTCTCCTTATCCGGACCATAACAAGTAACAACAACTGCAACATACCAAGATATATATATAACTTAAAAAATGAAGAAGAAGAAGTGATTACCCACCGGAACATTGCACTTGTTTAACACATCTGTAACGACATGACGAGAATCCTTCTCAGTGACCCTTGAAAATCGTTTTGTTGTTGAGAATTTCCTTCTATGAGCTTTATATGAAGGTAACAAAATTCTTCTAAAGTCATTAGCTTTTTCACCATCAAGAACCTAATAACAATAATCATCATCTACCCAATTTATACAGAAATAATACAATGAGGATAATAATAATTCATTAACCCAACTCCAAAAGAGTATAGAGAGAGAGAGAGAGAGGGGTTGTTATCTTACAGCAATGACAGGGTCGGTGTGGCTGACTTGGGAGAAGAAGAGAGAAACCCAGTGAGCAAATGAGTGTAAAGAGGGTGTACTTCCATTGTAACAGAGAGGATTGACGTCCAAGAAGAAAACCCTCTCATTCTTGTGGTTGTTGATTGGTGATAGTAATTGCCCACAACCTGTTTGTTTTTTTGCCAAAGAGAACGAAGAAGAAGAAGAGGAGGAGGTGTTTTTCCAAGTATGTGTTTTGTTGGGGGAGGAGAGAGAAAGAAATGAAATGGGAGGAAGGGGAAGAAGATAATGGTGGTGAAAATGAAAAAGGGAGTTCGCCGCTGCGGTTGCTGGCACCTGTGCCATCTCCTTTCCTCTCACTATAAAAAAAAAAAAAGACCACCAAACACTCCCTAGAGTTTCTCCCAGGTGACAAAGGGATCTTACTTCTTAGCTCATCTTAGCCAGCCATGGCTAATTGGGCCTAAGTTCTTACAAACACAGGCCTCATATTGGGCTTCAATGAGGTCCACCATTTTCACCATGTGGTGAAGTGTTTTACCCATACTCGGATGGGAAGTTGCTCCCCTAAGAGCATCTCCAATGCAACACTCAACAAAAACTCAATTAATCAAATGTGTCAAGTATGAGTTGAGT
>BEHA01043520.1:531130-543254 GCA_002897215.1 Eschscholzia californica subsp. californica | reverse complement strand
GTTTTGTCGGGGGAGGAGAGAGAAAGAAATGAAATGTGGGGAAGAAGATTAGGGTGAAAATGAAGAAGGGAGTTCGCCGCTGCGGTTGCTGGCACCTGTGCCATCTCCTTTCCTCTCACTATAAAAAAAAAAGACCACCAAACACTCCCTAGAGTTTCTCCCAGGTGACAAAGGGATCTTACTTCTTAGCCACGGCTGATTGGGCCTAAGTTCTTACAAACACAGGCCTCATATTGGGCTTCAATGAGGTCCACCATTTTGACCATGTGGTGAAGTGTTACACACACACACAACCCATACTCGGATGGGAAGTTTTATAAGGGCTCCCCTAGTGTATAGGCGCCTATTTCCTGCAGAAACTCCCTACCAAATTTGCCTTTAGGGAGGTGCCTATAAGACTTATACGGGGCGTCTTGAAAACTGTCCCGCTCGGATTAACCACACCACATTACTAGTACACACCACCGACACAAAATGTGAATATCGCCACTACCATTGTCAATCGTTTATGGATTTTTCGACCTCTCCTGTGAACACATGATAGAAGAACTCATCATATATATTAATACTAGGGTATATCCCGTGCCCTAGGGCACGGGCACTTGTATCAATCAAATGTTACGAAATTTATTGTTAAATTTTATTAAGAGAGAGAGATTTTTATTAGTTATTATTTTTTCTTGTTTCTCTTCTCTTAAGTTAGTTATTATTTTATTGAGAGATAGATTTTAATTTCTTTTTTAACTCTTTAAATTTATTGTGTTGCTTTTTTTCTTAAATTAGTTATTTTATTTCTAAGAAGGAAACGATTATTGTTTGGGACATTTTGACATACACCCCTAGTATTATATGAATATTAGGACTTCACCCCCACTTTTTGAAAACTTTTGATATACACCCCCACGTGGACGGAAACCGTCAACTCAAAGTTAAGTTAGGCGTGTGCGACACACACGCGCCAACCATGACGATTTTACCCTTTTGTAGTTGTTGAAATATTTTGAGAGATTTTGACATACACCCCCACTATTATATAAGTTTTTGGACTATACCCCCATTTTTTGAAAAAACAAAATTCCACCTAATTTCTTCTTTAAGCCAACCAAGTACAAGTCAAGGAAACTGAGTACCAAATAAAAGAAACACAGCTCTTTTGCTGAGACTATTATGAAGTAGAAATATTTTTGTTTAGTTACTTTATTTGGCTTCTTTTTGTTGTGGATTGGGAATGAAAATATCTATTTGTTCTCCGTTTGAATATTAAAATCTCATGGAGCTCTTTTGTGGATAATAGACATATGGCACTTTAGTTTGATATTATGAAACTTGAATTGTTATACATCATTACTTTTTGAATGCATATAAAAGGACATTTGAAGACCAACTGTGTCTTTGATTCGCAAATTTGACAACATATTTCTTGCATTTTTTTTTATATTTTAGGGTAGAATTAAAAAATGTGCTTAATAATACAAATTAGTAACTTAACCCCTGGCTTGTACTTGACTGGCTTATAATTAGTTGGCTTAAAGACTAAATTAGGTGGAATTTTGTTTTTTTTTTTTAAAATGGGGTGAAGTTCAAAAATTTATATAATAGTGGGGGTATATGTCAAAAAATTTCAACAACTACAAAAGGGTAAAACTGTCATGGTTGGTGCGTGTGTGTCACACACGCCTAACTTAACTCTGAGTTGACGGTTTTCGTCGAAGTGGGGGTGTATATCAAAAGTTTTCAAAAAGTAGGGGTGAAGTCCTAATATTCATATAATAGTGGGGGTGTATGTCAAAATCTCCCTTATTGTTTTTTAAATAGGTAGCTTTATTTCTACAAAGGACTATATTTTAAATTTGGAGAATGACTTCTAGACAATATCGTTTATTAAAAAAAGATGTTTGTCCTAGTCATCGTTTTCCATCCTGTTTTGTTATATAGATATTCAGCATTGGAGTCCATTCTTGTTGTGGCGTAGTTTCTTGGTAAATTCCATTTGCCGCTATTTCGGTCGGACCTCTCGAGAGGAACTTAACATAAAATACTCATTATCTTTATATTTAATTTGTGGTAAAACAAGTGTATGTACTTCGAATCCATCTCCACTATAGACGTTCTATTATTCCAACTATGGAATGATACTTTAGCCGATATTGCACTTTAGACTTCCTAATTTATTTAACTCATCTTCTTCTACTATCTTTTAACTTCTTGTTCTTATTCCTTGCCAAGAAGAGTTAATAATCCTTCAGCAACAACAACAGTATTCCCTCCCTCACGTAATCTCTATTAAAGAACAACTCTTACAATCTCCTAAATTTGCTGACATTATAAAAAATTACTCCAACTAAACAACAAGATCCAACTGAAGTCATTTTAGGCCTAGCCAACCATGATATCTTTTAACCCTTGCATCTAAAGCTTTCTCAATCACATCAATAGATAATCCTCCTCTTTCATAAGGAAATTTTAAATTTACCAAAAAAAAAATAGAAAACAAACAAAATTAGCTTTGACAATTGAAAAATTAAGCTCATATGCCAAAGTTACTACACATCTCATCAACTTCTTGTTGGAATCTGGCCCAAAGATACATAGTACGTTTTTTGCATATTTGAGCAGGGCCCGCTCGTCGAAACAACTCGAAACAGGTACCGTTACGTTCGTGTCGTCGAGGGCTTGGATTTCGACTAAATATTTGCATAAACCAGATTTCATATGAATGAGATATTAATATTTGAAGTTGGAGTTAAACAGGGAAGCTGAGAGTTAATTACAATTCGTCCCACATTGAGTACTAAAACGAAAACGTTAAGGCTTATAAGAAATTAATCACTTATACCTGGGTATAAGTGAGATGTGCTAATAGTGCTTTTCGTGGTTTGCACCACGCAAATCGTGCACGCGCGTGGGCGAATGGGCGTTTAGGACGCTTTTGAGGTGCCCACACGCACTTTGCACTTCGCTAGGAGCGTGGGAGCCTTTCTGATTTTTTTTTGTACCTCAGATACAATCCGACAGACGAGATCTTGTCTGGTAGTGATCACACGGATCACCATCTAACGGATTAGAACAATCCCGTTGACTGGTCAAAGTCGGTTAGACTCACCAATCACTATGTATGTTGACCTAACAGTCATGGTGACTGTTCACTCAACAACCACGGTGACTGTTCGTAGTATTTTCTAATGCTGTCAACAATCTACTTTCAATATCATTTTCCGGAAAGATTCTTCTTTCGTATACCTGTAGTATTTTCCATTCCACAGGAACAAGTTATACAAAAAAATTCAATACTTGTACATATTAAATCTGTCAAGACATACTAAGAGGTCGTTTGGCAACAAAAAGTAAAAGTACTTTAACTTGTAGTAGAAGTTATTTTACTTTAAAAAAGTCAAAAATGATTTAAAGTTAGTTTGGCAAAACACTTACTTATAAGTCAAAAAGTCAGTTTGGCAACAACTTTTATATTTTTGGCGTAGTTTTCTCACAATTTACTTTATTCTTCTTCTCATTGTTTATATTACGTAAAATAAAGTCATTTTATAATGAGACATAATTCTCACTCCTAATATATATAAAAGTCAATTTTTTATAAATAATGAAAACGAAGCATAATTGTAAATAATAAAGTAGTGACACATGTTTATAAAAAAAAGAAATATTTAATAAATAAATAAATGAAGAACAAACAACTCTTTTTGCAGAGAACAATATGAAATTTAGTTACTCGATATATAATTCACTTTGAAATTATAAACATTTAAAATCATGTAAATATAATTCCATCTATAAAGTTAATCGATAATGTGCAGCCATACTGTGACGTATCATATCTCTAGTAACACACATTTCTCTCCTCGCTTCTTGAGTTGCTCTGAAAGGCCTCGAATTTTGAGCTTCGTTTTCCCCACTTTCTTCAGAAACAATAAAGTTCTCACTTTCATAAATCCTGAACATATCGTCGTTAAACGCCTGTTTTCTTATATAATTATGTAGTGCACACGCTGCTATTACGATGTTCCTCTGCTTTCGAAGACTAAACCGTGGCATCATCTTTAAAATTGGGAATCGAGCTTTCAATACTCCAAAGCATCTTTCAATCACATTGCGCAATGATGAATGCGCATAGTGGAACGGCTCTCTACCAGAACGCGGCGCTCTACTACTTCCTCTGTAATCGTTAAGATGATATCTCTCTCCCTTGTAAGGCGCTAAAAAACCGTTTACGTTAGAATAATCCGAGTCAACCAAAAAGTATTTCCCTATTAATAAATTAAAAGTTAAAAATTAAAAATAAAAATTATATAATAAAAGTAGTTTGTGATAAATTAAATTACCTTCTGGAGGATGGGGAAACTTCATTTGTTCATCAGTAATTGTCTCCGTGAACACCCTTGAATCATTTGCTGTGCCTTCCCACCCAGCAACAACAAACGTAAAACACATGTCGAAATCGCATGCACACATGACATTTTGAGCTTTACCGGCTGGTAAAGAAGCACTCACGTGTGTCCCATCGATTGCACCAACGCAATTCTGGAAATTAATCAAGTTACATAATTAAAATAATAAAAACTCATAAAGTTACATATAAAGTCTTATAATAATATTACCTGGAAATTAATCAATAATGATAAGTAAAATCTCAACAACAAAAATAGGGGAAAGGATTTCAGAAGCAATATTTCTAACCAATAAATAGAATATCTTTCACAACTTCATAGAGAGGGAAAATAAGAGATAGATCTAACTAATGAAAACAGTATAAGTTTCAGAACTTGATTTAGAGAGGGAAAATGAGAGATGGATAGAGACTTACCTGCAATAACTTGCAATGTTTTGAAGATCTGAAGATGATTGAAGTAATGAAGAAGAAGAAGAGGAGAGGAAATCTGCTGAAAAATGAACCTAGGGTTTCAAGAAAATAAATTGGGGTGATTTTTGTTGTTCCCTCCAAAAACGCAACTTTCCCTCTTCCGTGCGCGCGAAATTTCGGCCGTCCCTCTCCAGAAAATGACTTCAACTTGAAGTCAAAAGTAAATAAATTAACTAAAAAAAAAGCTAATTTTCGACTTAAAAAAAGTCGATATTATTTCACTACCAAATTAACTTTTCTACTTTTTTACTTAAATAATTAAAAAAGTAACTTATTTTAGTGTTGTCAAACGATACCTAAAACTAACAGTAAATTATGAAACTGACAATACATCCTAAAACTGACAAAACATACTAAAAAGTTACAGTAAATTATAAAACTGACAATACATTATAAAACTGTGAGTACATAAAAATTCAAAATGTAATTTGTTATTTAAGTTTCCATGTTTCAACTATATTGTAGTAGTAAAGTATATTAAAAACATAGACAGTAAATTATAGTCGTATTGTTTAACTGGTCCTCTATAAGATTTCCAAGTTTCTCGTCCAACGACTCATCAACATCCCGCAAAGACCACCTCACCAGTCGAGGCACTTCATCATTAACCTTGCTTAGTCTTTCGTAGCATAGAGTATGCTCGCAAAACCAAATCTATTCAGAAGTTAAATAAATCATATAACAAATTCAAATGCAATGAATATATCAACTGTGGTGAAAAATCATCATACTTACTGGAAGGATAATTAGGCAGCCTGAAGCTCTGATTGGTTCGTGTGGGTGTCAATTTATCCTATCAATCATGAATGAGTGCACTACTCTTGCCCACGAAATATTTTTATGGTTTCCATCGTTTGCAAGCAGTTCAAGATGATTGGCGGAACGGAATACCCAGTACTCGAAGCAAACAGTACATTAGCAGCCAGGGATAAGATTATCAGCCTTACAACATCCATATCATCTACATTTTCTTCATCTACAACTTTGATTAGAGCTTCAGATATCTTGTGACATGTCACGTAACGCGGTACTCCTCCGAAATATTTCACACAGAAGTCAATTTGTGGTTGCTTTAGTACCTGCTTAGACTTGGGGAAAATATCTTCCACTTGCCCTTCCATTGCCAAGCCCAGTTGAGGGCCACGTCCTCCGGTGTCAGCTGAACATGTTCCCCCGCTATTGTGAATACTTCAGTTAAGGTATTGTAGAGGCAAAGTAATTCGAATATAACTTTGTTTGGATGAATAGAGTTGGCCATGTCAAGTTTGTTCTCAATGAAAGCTCTCAACAAGTATTTGAAAGGAGTCTCATCCAACAACTCCTTTTGTCTTTCGGTCATTTTTATATACGTTGTCTTCATCTGCTCCCATAACTTCGTAGGGAGTACTTATATGCCTTCGACAATTTGTCATTCAAATCCACTGGTCTGTTTTTCAACTCCACAGCTTCAGATTGACTTGTTTCTGCTGGGGCATTGGATTTTGCTGTTTTTTTTTTCGGGTTGGCCCCTCAGGTTCTTCAGTTGCTTTTCTTTTTCCTATTGTCTTCTTGACTATCTTAGCCGATGCCTACTGTGGAGAATAAATTGATTTGTAAATTTTTCAATGACACTCGCTTGTGTATAAATTGACTGAATTATATAATGTACATCATATAAAAAATGTTGCCTTCAACAATTTTCTTGGGCTCTACGACAACCTGTGGATATTTTACTTATCAGTAAACTGTATCATATGGGAATAAAACAATTTACAATGAACTATATTGTGTAATCCCTTACAGTACAAGATGCATATTTGTTTAATTTGTATGGGAATAAAACAATTTACAGTCAATGATGAAACTGACAGTACATTATGTAATGCACTGTGTACATATTTTTGCTCAGACGACAAAATAAATCCACTTTTGGGTGGAGAAGGTTGAACATTCATATTTCATTACAAAATCATCATCTAATTTCTTTGGAACTAAACAATTCACATCTAACTGGATCATGTATAGGGAATTAAATAATTGACAGTAAGCTGAATCATGTACAGTTAATTATATAATGCACTGCCTAGCTTTTTTGGTTCAGTCAACAAAAAAATCCACTTTAGCTAGGGTGGAGAAGGATGAACATTCATATTTGTTTACCATTTGCATAAAATCTCTTCATGTTTTGCACTGAATCGTGAACGAGGAGATCATACAATTTACAGGAAACTGAATCATGTACAGGGAATAAACACAATTTACAGTAAACTATATTGTGTAATCCCTTACAGTACAAGATGCATATTTGTTTAATTTGTATGGAATAAAACAATTGACAGTCAATTATAAAACTGACAGTACATTATATAATGCACTGTGTACATTTTTTCAGTCAACACATAAATCCACTTTTGGGTGGAGAAGGTTGAACATTCATATTTCATTACAAAGTCATCATCCAATTTCTTGGGAACTAAACAATTCACATCTTATAGGATCATGTATAGGGAATTAAACAATTTACAGTAAATTGAATCATGTACAGTTAATTATATGATGCACTGCTAGCTTTTTTTGTTCAGTCACCAAAAGAAATCCACTTTTGGGTGGAGAAGAATGAACATTCATATTTGTTTACCATTTACATAAGATCTTTTCATGTTCTGCACTAGATTATGAACAGGGAGATCTTACAATTTACAAGAAATTGAGTCATGTACAGTGAATTAAACAATTTACAGGAAACTGAATCGTGAACAGTTAATTATATAATGCACTGTCGGGAATTTTTTGTTCACTCAACTTAATAAATCTACTTTCGGGTGGAGAAGGATGAACATTCATATTTTTAACCATTTACATAAAATCTGTTCATGTTTTGCATTAGAAAACCATCATGTACAGGGAATTATATTTTGTATTGGGATCACTATGTACATATAAAATTCACGACACTCTGAATAATGCACTGGGAACAATAACCACAACAGTGGAAGATGATGAAAGAATAAGAGGTACGCTTGTAACAAAGGTTGAAAAAGCTTGGTCAAGCCCTAAAACGAAATGCTTTTCAACAAAGGGTCCAAATACTTGGTGAAACCCTAAAGTAAAAATAAACTGAAATTGAAGCCTACAAATTTTGAACTTCAAAATAATAAATCATTTGTTTGAAATAACTGCATTATACCTTCTTTTTCCTAGGGTTACTTCTTGTTTGGACCTGTTCCTTCATCTTTGTTTCTTTAACCGTTCTGGATCTTGTTCTTGCTAATTCTTCAGTTGTTTTTTTAGGAAGTGGTTTTTTGAGTGTTTTTCTTTACCATCTACTCAGACGAAATTAAGTTTGTAAGAGATTTATTTTCAGATCTAGGCATTTTTGTGTAATAGAGGTGAGAGAGTATGAAAACTTACTGTTTTTTAACAAAGAGAGGTTTAGAGCTTTATGTTCAGGCGAAATGAAGAAGAATCAGGTGATTTTGAACTGATTTCTAGAGAGAGAAAGAGAAGTTGTAACGAAGAATCTGGCGAAATGAAGAAGTTGGAACGAAGAATCAGTCGAAATGGAGAGAGAGAAGATGGTTTTTCCGGTTTCCCAAAACTGATCGGCGTGGGAATGAATTAATGGAGACTGACGGTTGCATGTACTGGTCATTTCAAATCTGAGCGGACGTCAGATTTTGCGCAAAAATTTCCAAAATTTCGCGGGCATATGTGCATGACATTTTCGTAATTCCGCGAAAAAGCAAGGCTGTTTCGTTTTTAGTTTTTGAAGTCTAGCGCGTTTGGACCTGCTTCTTATAACCCATCTGACTTGCGCCTGGGACTTATTGTTGGTCAAATTTTGGGCGTTTTGCCCAAAACCTCTTTAGCAAATTAGGTATTTTCGGGTAAGATCCTACCTTGTAATTTAACTCAAGTGAGAGGGGTGTTGAAATATCTTTCTATATGTTAAGATATCCCATATAATATTAGGAAATATCAAATATTAGAAACTAGTAAGATATTAGGAGCTTATTATTAGCATAAGACTATTAGAAACTAGTAAAATATTAGGAACTAGTAAAATTAGAAACTAGTAGTATTGTAACTCTATAAATAGAGTCCTATATTTCTTTTGTAAACCATCAAGGAATAAAACAAGTTCTTTGATCAATTTCAACTTGGTACCAGAGCCAACGGTCTTAAATCTGTTTTCTGAATTTTTTTTTGTCGATTGAAGGAGAAAGAACCTTCATCTTCATCTTCTTTTTCTATCTTAATTTCAAAGAAGGAAAAAAAATCCTTCATCAGTTTAGGTATTAAAAAGAAGGCAAAAAGACATAACAATAACTTTAATTGTTATTGTGTGATCTATATTGTCTTACAATTTACAAAACTTTGGGTTGGTAGAACACATCTTCTCAAAGATTCAATTTCTAAAATTTTCTGATATAAATTTTTCTTCATAATTAATAGAGTAGAAAATATGGATCAGATAATTGGTACAATTTTTCAGCCAGGAGGATCCTTTAATTCAGTGATTATGTTGAATGAAAAAAATTATGATATGTGGTCTCAAATCATGGAGATGCATATTGCTGAAAAAGAAAAACTTTCGTTTATTTGAGGTAATTCATTACCACCTGCTGAAGATGACGTTAAATATGAGAAGTGGTATGCAGAAAATCAAAAAGTCAAGAGATGGTTGTTGATGTCTATGACTCCAGAAATTATGAAGAGATACATTCGCTTACCTACAGCTTGTGATATTTGGAAAGCTTTATCTAAAGCTTTTTACGATGGATCTAATGAATTGCAAGTCTTCTCTTTGAATCAGAGGGCATTTTCTGCCAAACAGAATGGGAGGATACTCTCCGTTTATTACGGTGAACTGGTTGAGATCTTTAGTGAATTAGATCACCGTGATAAAGTGATCATGGAAAACGAAAACGATATTGTATCTTATCGTAAATCAATTCAACGACAATGTGTGCATATTTTTCTTGCAGGGTTAGATGGTGAATTTGAACAAATTCGTGGTGAAATTTTGAGAAAGGATCCCGTTCCCGATTTAAAAGAATGTTATGCTTTGGTTCGTCGTGAGCTTGTTCTACGCACAACGATGAACAGTGAATCTGAAACAACTGATGCTTCCGCAATGATGATTCGAAATAAGACAAAAAATAATATTGTTAAAGCTATTTGTCAATCCGACAAATCTTCTTATAAGTGTACCCACTGCAACAAAACTGGTCATACCAAAAATCATTGTTATGAATTAGTAGGTTATCCAGAATGGTGGGATCATAATCGAAAGAAAAACTCTAAGAAACCCCTTGTAGCTGCACTTGTTGAGACAGAGGAAGATAATCCAACTGTTAGGCAAGCTTCAACAATGGTAGTCACTTCAGGTAACGTAGAAACGAAGATGGATAACTTTAGAGATAAACTATGCTACGTGGAGCAGTTAGAGAATCTCAGAAATCAACTGAATGAGTGTCTGCACCAAAAGTGCGAGGTGGAGAAGAGTTTATCAAGTCTTAGCTCTTTATCTCAAAAAAGTACTTCTGCAGATACAAGTATTTTGGTGAAGCAGTTACAAGAAAAGTTAAGGAACTATGAGTCTGAAGTCGAAAAAGCAAGGAAGTTGAAATCATCTCATCAAAATAATGAGTTATTAAAAGAAAAATTATTGGAAGAAAAAGACCGAAGAGAGCGCGCGGAATTCGAGTTACTTAAACAACAAGAGACTCAATTTGGTTTGAGAAAGTTGGAGAATGAACTAATGGCATGGAAGTCATTAACCAATGATATTCCTGGTGTTTCATGTCCAAGTGGCATACGTATTAAGTTCACAAGCTTGCATAAAGAGGTGATTGAAAATATGACGACAGTTGGTCAAGTAATCGCATGTATGAAGCAAATGGAGGTAACTCTGAAAACAGCTGAATTTGGTAGACAACATGTAGAATTTGTGACCTCATTAGCCAACCAGAAGGCAGAAGATTCGGAATCTAAAGTTAAACGGTGTGAATTGATGATCAATTGTCTTACTGAAGAAACAGAAAGATTAAAAAAGGAGGCTATTGAATTGAAGATGCACAAGAATGTGGAAATAGAGAGAACAACAAAGCAAGGAACTCTTATTCAGGAATTGGAGGCATCACTTGATAGAAAAGAATCCTCCATCAAAGAACTGCAAAGTAAATTATCAGAACAAAAGGAGGTCATGGCTCACCAGCATAACGAGATAAACCTGCTCAATGAACGACTAAACAACGAAGCACAAAGGCTAAAATCATTGGAGCAAGATAATGACTCAGTGAAGAAATTTATGTTTTGAAGTCTAAGTCGGGCCGCGATGACAGTTTCAAGTCGAATATATTTGTAATTGGCAGACAAATTGGGCATGTGCGATATCTATGCACCCCAACTTGAAGGGGAGTGTTGAAATATCTTTCTATATGTTAAGATATCCCATATAATATTAGGAAATATCAAATATTAGAAACTAGTAAGATATTAGGAGCTAGTATATATTAACATAAGACTATTAGAAACTAGTAAAATATTAGGAACTAGTAAGGGGGGGNNNAGTGGTTGGGGACATTGAAGGACATTTTCATGTCCCCCAATGTCCGTGTTATTGGTTGGGGACATTTCAAATGTCCCCAAATGTCCGTGTTATTGGTTGGGGACATTTCAAATGTCCCCAAATGTCCCCAAATGTCTGTGTTATTGGTTGGAGACATTTCAAATGTCTCCAAATGTCTGTGTTATTCGTTCGGGACACGAAATTAGGGACATTTCATGACAAATTGTTTTTGGGGACATTTGGAGACATTTTAGTGTAAATTTGGAGAGCTTTTGGAGAGAAAATGTCTCTCAAAATATGGAAGACACTTGGGAACATTTGAGTAAGGAAGATAATAAAAATAATTATTATTACCAAATCATATTATAATAATATTATCTTATTATTATATTACTACATTATTGTATTATTATTACATTATATTATATTATATTATATTATATTATATTATATTATATTACATTATATTATATTATATTATATTATATTATATTATATTATATTATATTATATTATATTATATTATATTATATTATATTATATTATATTATATTATATTATTATTACTATATTAAATAATAAATATTTACCAATTGTCCATCAATGTCCACAGATATCTACAGATGTCTACGAAAGTCGAAAAATATATATTTGGAAATATTAATTAATTTTTTTTATTTCATATGGTAAGACAG
>BEHA01043520.1:493919-530757 GCA_002897215.1 Eschscholzia californica subsp. californica | reverse complement strand
ATGTCCCCAGGACATTTTGTCCATGAACCAAATGTCTTGAAATGTCTCTGAGACATTTTGTCTATGAATCAAATGTCCTGAAATGTCCATAAAGACATTTTGTCTACGGACAAATGTCCCGAAATGTCTTTTAATGTCTCTGGAACATTTTGTCTCTGAGTGTCCTCCAATGTCCTGAACCACTACCCCCCTAAAATTAGAAACTAGTAGTATTGTAACTCTATAAATAAAGTCCTATATTTCTTTTGTAAATCATCAAGGAATAAAACAAGTTCTTTGATCAATTTCAACTAGGGGCACTTCGGAAAGTCGGTTCAGACAATCATTCCCAAAATCGAAATAAAATTTATGCTTCAAATCCGCTGTTATAAAAGGGGCATCTAGAAAAGCGAAGTGTTTTAGATTAGAGAGAGAGAGAATGAAAAACTGACAGATAGAAGAGAGAGAGAGAGACTGAAAGGGGGAAAAAGTGGCAGAGAAAGAGGAACAACAAAACAAGAAAGGGTTTCTATGAAAATGTGGTTGAGCTGATTATTGACCGTTGGATCCACTTAGAACAGGTATCTTTTTCCTTCTTCATTTTCTTTACTCATCTTCATCAATCTGAACTTGTACTAGTAGTATTAGTGAATCAATGCTTGATTTTGATTAGGTCTTGTTTGTTTCAGAACCTTTATTTTATGCTTTAATGGTCTCTAACTCACAAAAAAGGAACCCTAAAAACATTGCTTATCTTATTGTTTCTTTGATTTTTGTCAGCTTAACTCTCATACTTTAGTTTGATCTACACTATTAGAATTAGGGAAAGAGGGGTTTTAGCTCAGATATGGTAGGTGATAAATCATTGAGGTTTTAGTCACTACTTATTTCTGTCATATTTCAGTGTGTTGGCTTTCAGATTTGGGTGCAATGTGGACATTTGGAACAATGATGTTAAAAAAGAGACTTAGGTTTTGGATTAGGAGGTAGATCCTCTTAACATTTTCTAGTGTTAGTAGGAGTTCGTTCAATTAATTATTTTGTAATATCTTGAATGATAGGAAAAGAATGAGAGAAGAGTGAGGTGTAAATAACAAAAGTTCACCTTCTATAAACCCTTAAATGATTAAGTCTCTAGTTGAGATTTTTTCATCTATGTCTTGATTATGTTCAATAGTTGATAATGGTGTAACTGAAACAACAAGTCTACATGACCCGCCTCTTTGGACTCCCACTTGAACCGCCTGTGAGAGAAACAAAGATTTCTGTCTCCACGTGATTGAACGTGAGAGAGGAGAGAGACCCCCTTGTTTCTCTCACAGGCGGGTTGCTTATGCTTTTGTAACTGAAACAGGAGCCCCATCTCATGGGTTTCTCTTGATGTGCAACTGAACAAAGAGTTGGCTTGTGCTTGGGTTACAATTTAAATGCGTAGGTTCTGTAATATCGGTTGTCAGTGGTGATAGTTTTTTGGTCTTTCCGAGCATCTTGTTTTACTAGTTTGATAGCGATGAGTACAAGTATCCAAAGTATCATATGACTAGAGTGAAGTCTCTTATTCAGTTTGATAAAAAAGTTGTTGGTAAACCTACCTTGTTGCTTGAATTAGATAAGGTAGAAACCACTGATGAATTCTAGGCGAGACTGATCGTCTGGCTTCATGGTGGTAATGGGTGTTCCAGATTCTCAGAAGTTCAGTACTTGGATTAATGTTCAATATTAGAACATCTTTAATACCTAGAATAAAGAACTAAATGATGTCATTGACAGTTAACCTATTTAGTGTAGTGGACGGTGTTTAGGATATAATTGTGTAGACATTAACTTCTATAGTTCATCAATATTGCTTCAGTGATGTTTTTGGAGACGGAGTGATTAGTTGCAGAGAATATGTGCTGGTTTTTTGTATATTGTTAAGAAATTCATTTTTTATCTTCCCCTTTCCTTTTCATTGGCCCTCTCTTGTTTGTAATGCCATAAATAAGTTAAAACTGTATATATATTATAAATATATGTAATTCAAAATTTGTTCCTGAAATAATGTAATGTTTCTAATTGCTGTCTCCAGCTTTCTTTAATACTAGCACTTCTCTCATATCTCTTGAGTTTGAGTTCATGCTCCTTCGGGTCAAAATATATATATATATATATATATATATATATATATATATATATATATATATTTATTTATATCTGAACATCCAAGCAATTGTAAATTCTCTTGAAAAGTAAATACTGCAAATCGTTATACTCCTGTATACTTTCTCTGGTGATGTTCTTTCGGATCTGTGATCAGTTTCGTTAAAAGTTAAAGTTGTCTATAGATTCAAAATGTTTTTTCCTTCATTTTCAAAATTAAGGGTTCTTCCTTGCGTCCTCGAGACCTCCTTACAGCGGTTTAAGTCTGTAGTCACCTCCTACTTTTCAAAGGTTTCGGATGATGCTGGGGTATGGAAAGAGAACATTTAACTGTCAAAAATTGAACATTAATAAATTTTGTAACTTGGTGTTATCATTATTCTGTCGCAGTCTACTATCTTCTTTCTCTTGAAGCACACTCATAATTATCTACTGTTTTTGTTTATCATTAGTACTTCGGTAGTTATTTTCTGTACATCTTCTATAACGCAACTCTTACCATTCCCTAACTAAGTCGTTATCTGGGTTTTGTATAACCTGCAGGTCTTATCGTTTGGAACTATTGCTGTCCAATAATAAACTGAATGCTATATGGAGATACCATAGATCTCTGGTCGATCTCAATGTTGCCGAAGGGCTAAGCGTAGTAATGGCGTTTTTCAGGGTTCATATTCATCTTAAAGGTAGGTCATAAAGAACTAATGCTTTTTTGTATTCTACCTTTATTTTTGGTTGATCAGCCTTTTGGCCCTCTTTCTCTATCATGTGAAATGAACTAAACCTGATAACACAACTTTATTTTTCTCCCATTGTCCTTCGCTTACTGCTAGAGTCAATTTTGCAGATTTTGCCGTGCTCATTCATGTTTTCTTCGTCTTGTGTTTCTTGAGTTATTCGAGAGGTACTGAAAATCTTGAGTTCTTACTCTTATGTTAATTTTGCAGGATCTTCATGCTATTGGTTCCTAGTATTCACAGTTTGGTTATCTACCTTCAAGCAAGTAGTAACACTGCAGACATCACCTGGAACCACTTCCGAATTTTCTTCTACAATTAAC
This sequence comes from Eschscholzia californica subsp. californica, assembly GCA_002897215.1. Lineage (NCBI taxonomy): Eukaryota > Viridiplantae > Streptophyta > Magnoliopsida > Ranunculales > Papaveraceae > Eschscholzia > Eschscholzia californica. The sequence continues at coordinate 527,582 of BEHA01043520.1, read as the reverse complement.
GTTGCTGAACCTCCTGGTGATGGACTATTTGATCCCATAGAAATATCACCAGCTTTCATCCCACCTCATCCATACCCTGGACCAGGAGACACATTATCACCTATGTACCCTTCGTTTCCTACGACATATGAACCAGTCTTGACTGGGAAATGCCCTATAAAATTTTCTGCTATATCAGATATCATGGATAAAACGGCATCTGATTGTTCTGCACCTTTAGCAGCTCTAGTAGGAAATGTGGTGTGTTGCCCCCAGGTTAGTAGCTTACTTCATATCTTCCAAGGACACTATAGTGGAAATTCTAATGAGCTAGTTCTTGAAAAATCAGTAGCAGATGATTGTTTCTCTGATATTATTAGTATATTAGCTAGCAGAGGGGCTAACAGTACGATTCCTTCAATTTGCTCCGTAAAACCTTCAAACCTCACAGGAGGTTCTTGCCCCGTAAAGGACACAATCACCTTAGAAAAACTGGTGAACACAAGCAAATTATTGGATGCTTGCAGTTCAGTTGATCCTCTCAAGGAGTGCTGTAGACCAGTTTGCCAGCCTGCAGTTGCTGAAGCTGCACTCCGCATTTCCTCATCTGAGCCTGCTATCACTGTTCATCCCAATTTGCTTGGGGAGTCTGGTGGATTTGATGTACTAAATGATTGTAAGGGAGTAGTCTATTCATATCTCTCAAAGAAGCTTTCAGTAGATGTTGCCAATACTGCATATCGAATATTATCTGCCTGCAAGGTTAACAAAGGTACTAATTGTGATCTGATGCATCGGTTGTGATGTCATTATTGTATTTTTGCTTCTATTTATTCTATTCCTTGGTTATGCCTATCTTTTATTACTTGGCGATTCCTTCTGCCCATGTGAGTACCTTTTCCTCAAACTGCCTAATCCAAATAAAGTTTTTTAAGTCACTCAAAGATCATTCTATTAGTACCAATCAAATAGAACAGGAAAAATGAAAAAAAAGAACTCCAGTATGAAGTCTTACAAATATATATTGTAGTTTCTGTAATTGCAGCTTGTGACAGATTTGCTGGATTTCAATTTAGTTTAAGCTTTCCTTCGTGATCCAATGCAGTTTGTCCTTTAGAGTTCGAGCAACCTACAACAGTAACTAAAGCATGCCGTGATTTGGCTGGTCCAAATCCTTCCTGCTGTAACTCATTAAATACTTACATAGCCGAGATACAGAAGCAGATGTTAATTACAAATAGGCAAGCCATAAATTGTGCGACAGTGTTTGGATCCATGTTGCAGAAAGGTGGTGTCATGGCAGATATCTACAAGCTTTGTGATGTGGATTTGAAAGACTTCAGTCTTCAAGGTACTACTTCGCGATGTGGTTTTCCAGTGTTTCTTTGAATTATTTTGCTGGTTCCAACATTTCATCTGATCTACCATTATCTGTTTTCGCTTTCTTGGATCCGTTCCTTACAAAATTCTAATGGGACAGCATATGGAGAACAAGGTGAGCTATTGTTCCGTATTTCTCTTCTATACCTCGTCCTTTTTCTATTATTTGTCTCTTAATACTAATAGAATAATTGTGGCTTTAGTGATTAACCAACAAAATCTAACCTTATAATAAAATGGGGAAATGTAGGTTGTCTACTTCGAAGTCTGCCAGCAGATGTAGTATTTGACAATTCTACTGGCTTCAGCTTCACATGTGATTTGAGGGATAATATAGCTGCACCATGGCCCTCATCATCCTCAATTTCATCTTTATCTCTTTGTGCTCCTGGTAACTAAAACTAAAGTTTTTATTAACAGTTATCGTAAGTTCAGAAACACATCTCAAATCTAACTGATTACATCTCAACATTCACAGAAATGTCATTACCGGCTCTTCCAAAGTTGCAGAACTCTGGAAATCATGGCAAGTCCCCTAGCTTGTCTATCTTGATTTATATTTTGTATATTCGAGTACGAGAAGGAAATATAGCAGTGCCTTAGCTTGTCTAACTTCTACTATTGGATGTGCGAAACCCACATTGAGAATTATATCACTTCCTTACACTAGGATTTTTAATGTCTATGAAGGTCGGAAAGTAACGGTGCTTCACAGGCTCTCTTCATAATAAACATTTCTTATCGACAAGTCAAATGTGTTAGAATGGTCCCACATAGGCAAATAAAAGTTCATAACCAACAATAAGATATATGGCCTCTCTACTCGTTGGCTTTGAATTGGATATCCACAAACTTAACATGGTAGCAGAGCTGGGTTGACACATGATAGACCCAAGATCACATGTGGTCCGCCTCACCTAACACAAAGACACATGATAGACTCGAAGAAAGCCACGTGTGAGGATGCATGTGAGAATAGTCCGTCGTCGACCAATAGAAGTCTTCCGATCAACAATATAATATCTAGAGCCTCTCCTCTCATTGTCAAATTTTTTTAGTTACCTGCCGACAAACATAATAAAATGTTCAGTCCCTGAAACTTTTTGTGTTGCTTACTTAGTAGCAGTATGTCATTAATTTTTTGTGGTATATTGCAGGATATTTCGGCGGCGAAACCTGGTTTCTTGTAGTGATTTCTTCATTTCTTGTTTTGAGTATACTGTAGTGAGACGAGAACAGGATGAGTTGTTCGGCTAGCAGAAATTTAGTGATGGCCCGAGTCATAACTCGCGGTACCGGATTTTCATGTATATCTGATATCCATCCGTTCTCTTGTATAGTAGCTGTTTCTTTGGTGGCTTTCATTCTGGATCAATCTGCGTTTTTCTACAAGGTATCTAGATTAATACGAAAGACTTCTCAGGTTTAGTGTTGGGGTCATCGCAACTTCCAGGGTTTTCGAAGGAACTGTACTATCATCCATAGCTGTTGGGGTCATCTCAACTTCTAGGGTTTTCGAAGGAACTGTACTATCATCCACAGCTGTTGGGGTCATCTCAACTTCTAGGGTTTTCGAAGGAACTGTACTATCATCCACAGCTCAGTGGAGAAATTTGGTTCATCATAGTTAAACTTGGGTAAAGTCAAAGATGGTAAGCCAAGCCATTGTAGCAGTTGTTTGGGTTACTTCCATTTTGCACCCCTAAAGATGACCAACTAACCAAAATGCCCCGTCAGGTCATCAGTCAACTTTAACGTGTGACGGAATCTTTTCCTATTTACCCTTCCAAAATTCTACCATATTAATAATTTCTCTCACTGAAAGAGTTTACCGGCAGTGGCTGGACAACACATCACCGGTGATCCGTAGCTGATTTGTTATGAAACTAGTAAATGGAGGTTCTGGCAGTTCTTTGTTGTTAGATTAGGCGGGGGCGTTGGGTACAATTTACACAAGTACTTCACCACTTTAGTGGTACCTAGTTTATTGATTTTGTTGAGAGTTGAAAGAGTGAACTTTACTGACCCCATAGTTTAATTTTACACCAACTTGGTGTTGAGTAGAATTGTGATCAGTTGGAGTTGGAGGAAAACAAAGATTTGCAACTTGCAAATGTCGGTTTTGTAGCAAATACAAGCTACTGTTATTCAAAGTTTTAAAGAGAAAGATAACCGGTGGTGGTTGTTAGGTGGTGACTGGAGTTGGTAGTCAGAGATAGGAGGAGGTGAGCAAGAAGTTGTATTGTTGTGGAAATTTGAAAAAATCATAATTTTTTTAAAAAATATTTGTATTCTGAAAAATTTGACGAAACTTACAATTTACCTTTGAAATTTTGTGCCTAGAGAAGTTTTTGTTTTTGGGGAGCAATGACTCCCATTTACTTGCAGTAAATATTTGTAAAGGGCTAAAGGCCATAACCAGCCCTAGTGGTCTTCCACACGATGAGACCTCCATACACCTCTATTTCTGTCTAGTCTACCACTTTTTATAGTTCATCGCTTCATCTATGTTACCCCTCTATTTAAAGATGTCACTTTGAGAAAACAAGGGAAAAGTATATTTGGTCAAATTTTTTTGGGGTAAAACAATTTCTTTGTTCTTCTTCATCTCTCACCACCAAATACGGCCATAACTTTCGGCCACCGCCGCCTCCGACCACCACCGTCATTGTATTTCTCTCTGCTTTTTCCCTACCTGTCTGTCTCTCACCATCACTTTGTGTTTCTGTAGCTTTTTTTGTTATTGTGTGGTCTCTCTCTCTCTCTCTCTCTCTCTCTCTCTCTCTCCTTTTGCCGGAACCAAACCTCGAGTAGGGGGTTCGTCAGAAAACCTCCTCGAAAGTTTCGTGGTTGACCCGCTACAAACCTTTCAAAAGCCTCCTTTAGGTTTAGGTCCTTTAGGAGGGTTTAGGGACCGAAAGTGGTGTTGCTGGCTAGTGGCAATGGTGGGGGAGGTAGTGCAAATGATATTAGAGAACAAAAAAAATAAACTAGTTGATTTTTAGAATCAAACTCAAGTTGTCTAAATGAGTTGAAATGAACTCTATCTGACTTACACAGTTGTGGTCTATAGGTCTCATTCTTTTTGTGTCTCGCTCTCTCTCCTCTTTCTCGCTCTCTCTTTAACATACACAGTTTTGGCGAAGAGAATTGATCCCTTTGTCGGAACCAAACCTCAAGTAGGGATTTCGCCAAAAAACCTTTTCGAGGGTTTCGTGGTTGACCCGCCACAAATCGTTCGTAACCCTCATTGAGGTTTAGGATTTAGGGACCGAAAGTGGTGTTGCTGGCTAGTGGCAATGTTCTGCGGTTGTGAAAATGATATTAGAGAAAAAAAATGAACATGTTGATTTTTAGACTCGAACTTAAGTTGTCTACATGAGTTGAAATGAACTCTAACTAACCAAGGTTTACATGCCCTATAACTAAAAGTAGATGCCTCAAAATACTTTTATTTTTTTATGAAGATGCCTCAAAATACTTCTTTACTTGAAAATAACATCTTCTATTCGTTTGCCAATTATTAGTTTATTAGACCAATGTTATTCTTCATAGGTTAAAAAGAAACAAAAAAAACTACCTTTTTGTATCTTGGTAGAACCGCAATTTCAATTTTATTAGGCTTTATAAATGAGAGAAGAATACTAAAACCCCAACTAGGCACTTAACTTTGTCTCTATGACAATTTCAGCCGGTGCCACTTGCACCTTGTTAATAATACTACATACTTACTCTACGCGGCTTCTTACCCCCCAAGTACTATCCACTAGTTAAAGCAATGCTTATAGGTAGAAAAAGAATACTATGATTTCAAATCAATCTTCATATTCAATTCTTTAAGTAATAGTTGCAATAGTACAAAATTAGGGTTGTTGTTACATATCAACTCAATATTGTTTATTGAATGTACTATGACCTAACCCATGTAGTCAAATTGTTCGAATGATACATCTCGCTAATATATAGATTAAGATGCAAATTTTGTCAAGTTTATGGTTCATCCAACTCAAACCAAACTAACAAATGTGGAAATGACTTAGATATTACGTTCTTGGTTATTTCGTTACTCATTTTCTATGTAAAACAATTTTCACACACCCAATTACGTACGACGTTCTGGAAACTTAACATGTGTTTTTGTATAATATAGACTATTGGACCTATAATGTGTGGTTTAATTCTAAAACCACGTTAACTTTGTAGTCATCTAAATCAAAACCAAATGATAACGAGTAGAGATGATCTAAATATTATTCTTGATTACTAATGTACTCGTTTTTTTCATTTAGAACTATACTTAATATATATGGCTTAGATATATAAAAAAACACCTTATACACTTCCAAATCAAGCAAATGCCCAGCATTGATCCCCGAGTATTGCTGTAGGTATGTATGTCATCAAAAATTTGGGATTGGTCCTTAACTAGGATAAATACTTAGGTCTTGAGATGTTGACCGAGAATTGGGATGGTTTGAATACTCTAATAAGTTCTTTTTCCTATGCTTAACAACCGATTTTTCGGGAGTGCTACATGTACAAAATCTTTGACAAAATTCTTGACTTAATGACTCATTTTTATTAAAAGACAAAAGTTGATCAAAATTTTTCAAAGTTTGATTTTGATCTGGACCGTTCTTTTAGAATTTTGTCAAGAATCTCATTCATAAAGTTAGCTTCTCAGGTTTCAAAGTGTTACCCTTCCTAGAATGACTGAATTTGTCTTTCAACATTAATTATGACCAAAATGATGCTAATTCCACTTCTACCCTCTCACCTAATTGTACTTTTCTGCCATATGTACATACAATCACATATGGTTACAAACTTATTAAGTGTGGAAGTGTTTTGAAAAAGCTCGAGGGGTCTCCGATGATGATAGAATTTAACACGTCGAGCCAGGTTCTGACTTGCAAAAAGAACTGATAGAGCTTAGTTCGATCGTCATTAGTGGTATGAAGTTTGGAAATTATTTGTCTCCAATGATAGGTTGTGATAGTTCTACATTCTCTGTGGAAGTGTTAAAAGTTCGAGCTATAGTACTGGGTTAAACTTAGTAAGTGAAATGACATTTTACGTATTCAACAAAAATTGTTTTTCAAACACTAGTTAGTGCACATACGTTTGAAATGAAATTTGTTTCTACGCAATTTTAGACTAGTCCGGGGTAACTTTGAATCCTAGCTCCGCCCGTGCTTTCATCCTTATATAGTTTTTATTACATAAATAATGATGAATTTCCACCCCAACCAAATTTTGGTGTTGAGTAAGCCGAACTTCGTGTACATGGCGATTGCAAACACAACAGACCGTAACTTAGGAAGTAACCTAGTTACAGGTTACTTATAACAAAGGTGATAGGAAGACTCCCTCGACATACTCCCAGGTGTACCTCCCCCCCCTCCCCTTTTAGTCTTTTCACCATCTGACAAAACTGTGAAAAGACCAAAATACCCTTATCATGTGAGACAGTATATTTGGGAGTATGCTTCAGGGAGCTCCCAAATCATTTTTTGTACTTATAATACTGTACAAAAATAACTAGTAAAAAGAGTTATCGAAAGACTTCAATATATAATGTTCTACAAAAATGATAAAATAAAAATTTGTAGTATAGTGAAATTCAGACTTTGGTCTCTACGGTGCAAAAATGCGTATTACTATCCAACTAATTTTTTTTTTGGAAGATGACTACGATCTACGCAAGTCGTGATATTTGGCATTTGATACATCATAGATGTGATAAACTCGATAACCACCCACTCAAACACTAACAAGATCGGGCCTATAGCCCAACAAGACAATGACCTGAAGCCCAATAACATTATTTATACCCTAATAATGTCAATTCAAATAACCAAAGATTCCACCTTCTCTGAGATTCGAACTTGGGACCCCCGGGGCTTTCTTGAATTTATGTCAACACCTTGGAACTACTTGGGCTACCAACTGTGGACTACTATCCAACTAAATTGAGCGTAAAAAAAATGCCAAAACTACCGCAGGTATCAAACACAAAATTACTTCGCCTTCCTTCGCCAAACCAAGTTATAGTACAACTACAACCTCGAGATCGAGAAACTTGGTGTAGACAACATATATTATAGTCTTGAAGAATGTTGATAAAAGCCCTAATTCCTTGGCACATGCATGTGAGAAGCCATGCATGCAACTGCATCAAAGTTCCCTCTCGCACGTGCCTTAATTTAAGGACTACCACCACCCTTACTATAATCTATATATAAAGGTCTCTATATATGTTTATATCCCTCTCACACACAACTACTACAATCTCATTTTCTCCATCTCTTTATTTTATCTTCTTTCTCTCTTCAAGTTTTTTATTAACATTTTGAGAGATAGAAGAAGTTGATAATAAAGATGATGAGAAGAAAAGGGTACACCAATATTGCAATTTTATTGGTATTGGTTGGGGCACTAGTACTAGTAGTGTGCACATTAATAACTAGTGTTGAGGGCGCGATGGTAGCACCACCAACGGGGCTTGTGAGAAAATTTTATAGGCTCAATGATACGTGTCCTGACGTCGAGGAGTATGTCAAGCATCAAGTGAAGTTATTTTGGGATAAGGATAAAACCATCACTCCGAAGCTCCTTCGACTGCTCTACTCTGATTGCTTCGTATCTGTAAGTCTGAAATAATACAATAGCTTAAAGTCTTACTAAGAGCAAAAAAAAAACATTAATCAATATTCCATACTAATTAAGATTAAAATTATTTATGAAACAATATGATATTAAATGTGTATGGATCTAGGGTTGTGATGCATCTATCCTATTGGAAGGACCCAACTCAGAGAGAACTGCCCCACAGAATGCAAGATTAGGGGGATTTGCATTTATTGATCTTGTGAAGGAAGTTGTAGAGGAAAGGTGCCCTGGAGTGGTTTCATGTGCTGATATCCTTGTGCTTGCCACTAGAGATGCAGTTCATTTGGTACACAACTTAACTTTTATTTTTATCTTTCAATTTTTTTTTTGCAAAATTAATTTTTAATTATTTTACGCGCGTTTCCTAACCGGGAACCACTAAAATATTTTCTGACACTATAGTTAAACAATATAGATTAGGCCTAATTTTATCAAACTGGTCGTCGTTCAATTCACACTAATTTTCCTTATAAACTGTTTGAATGCTGATATAAAAGCCGCCTCACATGGGGAGATTGCAAATGAATGAAAATGTAGTTGATACAATTTGTTAAAATGGGTTTGGGGTGAATGAAACTGCAGGCAGGGGCACCATCTTATCCTGTGAGGCTAGGAAGAAAGGACAGTTTGGTATCAAGGGCATCATCAGTGGATCTTCCTTTACCATCCATCACTTGGGAAAAATCTCTTGCTTACTTCAATTCCAAAGGTTTAGATGTACTTGACATGACTACCCTCTTAGGTAAACTAACCATTTTCCATTTTCTCCCTTTTTTGTGGAATAACAAGGGTAAAAGAGTAATATTCATAATAACGAGGAAAATCATTTTCTTCATTAACAATCATTATTAATCATAATTAAACTAAATTATTTTGATAAATGTAGGAGGACACACGATGGGTTCAACCAGATGTCGTAACATTCTTGAACGGTTGTACAATTACAAAGGTACAAAAAAAGCAGACCCAAACATGGACCCATCACTCGTATCCGAGTTGAGAAAACAATGTCCTCCGAAGACGAAGACAGGCGAAATTGAAAAAACTGTATTCCTTAACCCGGAAAATGGTTTAAAGTATCAGTTCAACAATACCTATTATTCAAGATTGTTAACAAAACAAGCTATTTTAGAGATCGATCAACAAGTGCTCTTGGATACTGAAAATGGTGAAACCATTGCTGAGGAATTCGCAGTTGGGTTCGAGGATTGGAGAAAATCATGGGCTTTGTCTATGAATCGAATGGGAAATATTGGGGTTTTGACTGGAAATATGGGTCAAATTCGTAAGCGATGCAGGTTCACTAATTAACAATCGTATATAACTATAGATTATGTCGACTTATAAAGCTAATTTTGTCCATGTAACTAAATGAAAAAGTGAGGAAAACAAAGTAATTAATGTAATCCTCTATTGAATTCTATAAAGAAAAAAATCTTCTAATTATAGTATCTGTGAGATTTTGTGTGGAGGAAGTAATCTTGGTGTTTATTCATTAAACTCATATCAAAGTATTACATCAGTATTTGTACTATTTAAATAGGGGAATTTGGCCAAAACTCCCTAAGAAATTATGATTTTGGTTAAAGAGGATTCATCAAAGTTTTTTAGGCTTCACCTCCCTGATGGCAATTATGTAATTTTCAATTTCAGTAAAAAGACCAACCTAACCCTAGTCTAAGAAAATACCTTGCATATACACCTTGCACTGCCTTGCAAAGCCTTGCAAACACCTTGCAGAGCCTTGCAAACACCTTGCATGGTTTTTGCAAACACCTTGCATGGTTTTTGCAAACACCTTGGATAGCCTTGCAAACAAATTGCAGAGCCTTGCAAACACCTTGCAGAGCCTTGCAAACACCTTGCAGAGCCTTGCAAAAACTTTGCAGAGCCTTGCGAACACCTTGCATGACTTTTGCAAATACCTTGCACAACCTTGCGAACACCTTGCAGAGCCTTGCAAAGCTTTGCAAACACCTTGCAGAACCTTGCAAACACCTTGCAGAGCCTTGCAAACACCTTGCAGAGCCTTGCAAACACCTTGCAGAGCCTTGCAAACACCTTGCAGAGCCTTGCAAACACCTTGCAATGCCATGCAAATGGTTTGCAAATTAGTTTTGAATTGATTTAACATAAAATTTGTTACAAATTATTATATTTTGTCTAATAGAATGTTGTATCGAAAAACTAGCTAAAACCCCTACAAATTCATAATAGTCATTTTATAAGCTCTAGCACCATCATTTTACTTTTCTTCGAAAAACTTCCAAAGCTTTCATGAAATTCTAAATTTGAACATAAATACCAATCATGATTGTCCAAGAAAAAAATATAAGCATTTCATCTAACAACTTTATAGCTATTTCAACCAACCTACGTCTTGTATAACCAACTAACGTTGCATTCCAAGCAACAACATCTCTTTCAAGCATTTTATCAAACACATTGCTTGCATCAACTATACTTTCACAACTTCCATATAAGTCCAACAAATAAGTTTGAACATAAACATCAAAACTAACAAATTGTCATCCATCGTTCATAACTCAATGGAAATAAAGCAATGAAGAAGTTGGATTATACCTTGAAACACTATCAAATTCTCCTTCCATTGAAAGTATATAAAACTTTCTCTCTCTAGAATTTAGAACCAAAAATTAAATCAAACCCCTTAAAAGCCTCTTCAAACAACAAGCAAATAGATTAAATCACCAAAACCTAAAAACATTAACCTATCTTATAGCCAAATCGATTCAAACCCCAGAAATTTTAATCGGCGTCGACAATCCAACTCGATTCGTTCATGAGAAAAACTCAAGTTCCTGATTTATTAGTTAGATTATTACTAGGTATTTCTAATTGAACGAAGGGTATTTTTGACTCTTAAAAAGTTAGTGCCTTTAAAAATGTCCTTCAAGCCTATTTTTATAACTTACTTGGGGTCTAGCTAGTTAAAAAGATGGGTTGTCTTTTTAACAAAAAAATACAAGAAATTGGGCCTCCTGCCCAATTTCCTGATTTAAATACTATTTTACAGAGAGAGAAAGAGAGAACGAGAAAAGAGTTCGTTAGAAGTAACAAACTCGACTTACATAATGACAATTCTGCCCTTAGTATATATGCACCTCTACTCTACTTATTATATTCTTATTATACTTACACAAAGATAACACCATCTTCTCTAATACTCCCCCTCAATCTGAGCTAGAAATGCGATGCATCAGATTGGAGAGCAAGCGAGAAAATAGAGGATTCGAGAGACCTTTCGTAAAAACATCAGCAAGCTGGTCAGATGTGGGAACAAATGTGAGAGCCAGCAACCCAGGTGCATTGGTTGTTGTGGTGGTGGGGGTACAATGTCATGGTAAAAGTTTAGTTGTGGTGGTATAGGGGAGAATGGAGATAAACGAAGGAAAAAATTTCGTCAAGTACAATTCATGCATGTGTCGAACATAAGTTACTTTACTTTAAAGTCAAAAGTTAAAAATTATAACTTTAAAAGAAAGTCAAATATTGTATTAAATGAAGTCGGTTGTTTTTTCGTTATCAAATTATTATTTTTTTCTGTTTTACTTAAATAAGCAGAAAAGTAACTTATTTTTGTGTTGCCAAACGACTCCTAAATTTCTTACACTTTCTGTGTAGTTAGGAGAGATCCAACGTGGGTGATGCCGTTAGTCCAAAAAGGTGCACTCAAGTTATTTAGATTTTCAATCACACCCCTTTAATAAAAACCAATGACTAAGATTGAAGGAACAAAAATGATTAAAAGTTGATAGGTTCTCGCTTCTCTAATGATTAAAAGTTGATAGGATCCCATTAGTGTGTCTAGTTCAATTTCTCTCCTTTTAGGAGGCATTTGCATTTACAGGTATGTAAATAGCATTATGTAAATAGCATGACGTATCCGACAGAGAGAAATAACAATTATCATCCTTGTATCATTGTGATTTTATCACTATTAATGGATATGTTTCCTTGGATTCAAAAAAAAAAAATTATAGAGCATGACCTAAGTGAAAAATAGACTTATTTTATGTTGCAAACAAATTTATTTGTTTGTCATATTTTGACCGTTTTTTGTTTGGTATTTCGAAATTTTTATGCATTTATTGAAAATTTTACGTGTTTAGTTCGGAAAATTGTAGCTTATTTAAGCAGGAAAAATAAACTTTTTTTCAAAAAGTAGAAACCACAATTTCGTAGCGTTTTCATGATTACTTCACTACAAAAAAGGAGACTATTGGCGACGGTTTTGTGAAAACCGTCGGTAAAAGTTGCTATTACTGGGGGCACTTCTTCAAGACTTCAACATCTAAAGACTTTATCTACTGCATATTTCGACTCCTTCAACTTTCGTGTATTTTGCCCTAGTTTTTCGAGAGGAAAGAGAGAAAAATCCAGAGATAACGAGATAACTTCGCAGAGGGAGATAGGGAGAAATCCAGAGATATCGAGAAATGTAAACCCTAGAAAAGCAACCGAGGTTTGTTCTTTCTCACTCTAGATTCTTCATTCCTCTTTGTTAGCTAGACACTGAGTTTAAATTTATATAAAACCATTTACTCTTTGTATCAAATGAATCATATTAGATTGATTCTGAGTTTGAATTTTCCAAGTTGTTTATTACTATCAAATGAATGATAAGAGAAAGTTCCAAATCCTTAGGTTTCTTATTTGTTCAAAATTCAAATTACTTGGATGGAATTAGGTTGTAGTTTTGAGATTATCAATCATGCTGGACTTGATTCAGCTGTTTTTCTTAGAATTTACTCTCTTGGGTAAGTGCAATTTTTTTTCTTGACTTTTCTTGAGGTTTACCTTCATAAAGCAGCCATTGTAAATGTTACTACTTAGTTTCATGTATTGGATCAACATTCAAAGACTAATAAGTCGTTTTAATGTTCCAACTCGAGAGCTTGATTCCTGAAGGTTTGGAACCAAGTATAGGCTCGGGTTGATGAACAGATTCATCAACCTCGACTCCCAAAAGGACTGAAGTTCTGACTGACCAAAGCCTTCCAATTAATATGAAAATTTGGGTACAACTTTTGCCAACCAATGACCTCTACTCCAGTGATAGTCATCCCTTTTACTGCCTCTATAATGTCCTCAGTATCACATATTATATTAATATATAATCTAATTTTGTCTTATGAATAGGTAGTCGAAGACAGCAATGTGATCATATTCTCTGTGAAACCTCTAGTTGCTAATTTCCATTGCCATATTCTCCTTGACTTTCCGTGTGCTAATTGTCAGCGCTATTCATACATTTTCTATTTGACTCATCAAATATCTTGTTTCTTTTGTTCTGGATATATGAGATAGAATCTATTCCCTTCTTAGGTGTTTTTGTTATAACATCAACCCGTTGACATAGTTGGTAAAAATGAAAAAGTTCTACGTAGAACAAACATAATGCTAATTGCTAAATAGTATAGTAGAAAATATACTTGTAATTTTTTTTATTCCTACTGCTCTTTCCCCTTTTAACACTAGAGCTGTAAAAAATTGCAGTTAAGGAAGTCCTGCTGCAGTTGAAGCCATTGCTTACAGATGATAAGCTTTTGGTATCATTTGTATTATATGCCATTGGCTCTGAGTTGGATTTGTATTATATGGGTTTCCATATGGGTTTTCAGTAATCCGAGCCTAAACTAATTGAGATATTTGAACTATTAATTAACAATAAGAGGATCTGAGCCTAAACTAATTGAGATTGCTTATTCATTTGAACGAGCAACCAAGGTTAGGAAGCCACCAACTTAGCCAAAATGAATTGGAAAATAGCAGAATTAACTTGAGTTGTTCAAGATATGCATTTCTTAGTGAATTATTCGAATAAGAATGTCTATATTTGTTGCGATATTAGACGAATATTTCTATCTATTCCTTAATAAATGAAAATCGTACATGTGATTTGATTGACCACTCCAAGCTTAAGATTGACCATTTCATGCTATCCTTCTATATTCTCATTGGAAAATTGTAAAGTATACAGACGGCCAGCACGTCTATACAGTAGCACCCTCGCACGAAGTGTGAGTTGGAGGATCGTAGCAGGCTGGGTTCAGAACAACCCGCTAACCCTTACCCCGCTCCTCACGTGAAGGTGTATATGTACATAGCATGTTCCATTACCATTAAAGTTGTTTTGTCTATGTAGCAGATAGATAGGATCATGAATTTAGATCACACTTTCTGACTTTTCTATTTGGTAACCCTAAAAATAAAAAGTCAAGAAACACCAGCTGATCTGAAAAATGAAATTCGAGCTTATCTTATAAAAGACAACTCAACCACCATTCTCAAAATATTTCAATGTGATAAAAATTCCTCAACTCAAAGACAAAGAAAGAAAGAGCAAAGAGAGAGTAGAAAAAGAATGGAGGGTTATAAGGTTCTGATTTTTGGGTTATTGATTCTAAGCAGAGGAGTTAACAATGAGTATCACAAAAAGGGTGTCCATCATATAAAGAAGGAGAAGGTAACTCATCTTCATTTTTATCTTCATGATATATTTAGTGGAAATAAACCATCTGCAGTATTAGTTGCTAAGCCAAACAAACCCATCAGCGAAAACTTGGGTAATACATCCGAGTCTTATTATCACTTTTGTCATTTTGTCATTTTTATAATTTGAACTTGGGTATTGATGCGTATTATGAATCTATGGTGAACCTGTCTTCTGTATTTCTTATTGTTTTAGTAATACATCCGAGTCTTATTATCACTTTTGTCATTTTTATATTATGAATCTTTCTTCCTTGTGATCATATGACGTTTCAAATTTTAATATATAACTAGGTTTTCTTATTCACTAATTCAGAACAAGATCAAGTGATTAGTTAAAGTACTTCTTAACCGATCAAATTTTTGGGATATGACACCTACAAATAAACTGAAACCTTGGTTAATTAGGTCAAGAATCTCACGTAGCATAAACACATATAAACTCAATTTACAATTTTCATTTTGATCTAAGCTTCTTTGTAATGGTTGGTTTTGACATTTGCTTTTGTTTAAGTTTCAACTTTTTCACTATTATATTAATCTACAATTTTCTTCTTCATCATCATTTTGCTCAGTGTCAACTGAAATGGAACAACAAATTTTCTGTTACAGGTAATTTATTATTATAGGACAATACTTGTTCATACGCTCCTCCTCAGCGTAGAGCTTCAAATGAACAACAATGGTGTCACCAACTTTAGCTGTAATAGTTTGAAATGCCGAATTTAACATATGATGTTTCCTTTTCTATATTTCTATATTTTGTCTTGATTTAGTAAAACTGTAAAAATGTCTGCTTTTATATGATTCCCTTAATACTAGAAGTATACTTTCAGTGGTAATCAGAAACTAATTTGAATTGTCTTTTTTTTGTTGTCCTCCATTTCAGTGTGCTAAATTGACATTGGTTCTTGTAGGTAAGTCTCGTTACTCAAAGTTTTTATTTATTTCGTTTATGTTAATGTGTATGAATTGTTTATTAGTTTCGTATAAAGGAACCTGATCATTATTTAAATTATATTGATGCTTGTTAGCGAGGCATTTAGTCGGTTCCGTTTTGTTTCTTATACGAATGATACAATGGGTTTTGAATTTGATCACAAGGCTTTTGTTCGAGCCTGAACATTGCATCTGTTGCATTTTGCTATGCAGTCTCGTAATATTTAAAATTTAAATGCTTGGTGGACTTCTATCTGAATACCCACTCTGTCCAATATAAACAAAGAAAATAGTCAGTTCTGTTCACTTCAGTTCTATCATTTTTCGGCAACATCTCGTAGATTTCTCTATGACATGTATAGGTGGTTTGCGTAAAATAGCAATCCCATTTATCATTAAGGATTTGTTCAAAATAAATTTTTTTATTGTAAAGACCCGACTCATCCTTCGCCCTGGCCCTTCTTTGGGATATGTATGACAATCGAACAAACCGTGATGTTATGATACTAAATTTTTTTCCTGTTATGGGACATTTAATTGTTATTTAAACATTGTTTCAAACTCATGTATATTTCAGAATCGACTGCAGGATCTCAGAGATGAGCACAAAACAAGGCACATCTTCGATGATCTATAACTGGAGAGCAGGTCTTGCATCAATTTTCCACAAAAAGCAAGAGCCATCTCTAATCTGTGGTGGAAGAGTGGCTTAGCATCACTTCTATACAAACAAACTAAATAGTCTGAGATCCATCCAGCAAGGGCATTTCTCAGAACTGCTCTCATTTCCATTTCTGGTTTTCAATTTTAGTTCAATTCAAGACTAGTTTAAGATATACATTAAATCAGAATTTGTTTGTTATACTGAAGGTCAATTTATTATAGTATTTTGACAGATTTGTAAATGTTTTAGATTCCAAATCGGAGGGTCAATTTATTGTTTCAAAATACAATTTTTTTCTTAGAAAATTAAAACTTATCAGCGACGGTTTTCTGTCGTCGCAACTGTGCAGAAGCGACGGTTTTTTCGGTACAAAAACCGCGCTAATAATCAATTTTAGCGACGGATACCCAACCCGTCGCTACCAAACTGTCGCGAAAAGTATCCCCGACGGAGGCTTCCACGACGGATTCTGTTCCGTCACTAAATAGTTCTGCGACGGTTTTCTTTCATTACCGACGGTTTTAAGCCGTCGCTAAAGGTCTCCATTTTTGTAGTGCTTTCTACAAATTTAGTTGTGAGAAAAAATTTATCTACCTTTTCTGTCATCGTCAATAAACAACTTCACCACCATCACTACCAGTCTACCACAACGTATTTATACTTACTTCAATGTATTTATAATTACTTCATCATTCTACCACCACCATCACTACCACAACTTCACCACTGTTAAGCACCACTACAACCGCCACAACACATGCACCACCACCAATAAGCACCATCACCACCTCCTCATTACCAACACTATCATTCTTAATATATTACTACCACTAGATAGGAGTCAATACGGAAATCCACTTGTTGTGCCGCCCAAGGCAGTTTCTTAGTGCGCTTGGCCTGGCCGACCATTACTCTAGTCGGTCATTTAATGGGCGACTCCTTTAGCATGATCCATATTTTTTTGGGCCCGGTTCTTTCTATCTTTGTGCGGATCCTATCCGAACCTTTTACCCCCTTCCCTTTAGTCGAATCTCTACGATTAAATAAACCCTCTTTGGTATAACAAGTTGTACGATCCGGTCGGAGTTAGCCACTACTAAAGTGATCTGACGATCGTAGTCGGCTTATAGCTAAGCATTACAATACCTAAATCGATCGAACTAGATGATCTTCTAAATAAAATCATCATTATTTTATGTGATTAATTGAGCGCATTGTCATTTTAGTCAAAGGACACTTCTTCAAAAGGACAACTCCCTCAAATCGACAAAACATTCCTTTCATAAACTGTTTTACTGATGAGACTCGATCTCAATATCTCGTGCACTTAACAGGAAGTGTCCAATTACTGTTGTGGTGAACTAATAAAAATTCTGCAACTTTGTAGATCTCAGTCATTGATATTTTAAAGAAATCGGTCTCATTTTTAATTATTTAGTTCATTCAATCTTAGCCTTTAAAAAAAACTTAGCCCTTGGTTTTCTTATGGGTGTGGATGTGTAATTGAAAATCTAAATAACTTGAGTGCACCTTTCTCTCTCTCCTAACTACACAGCAAGCCTAAGAAACTTAACATCAAAAATTTGTCCTTTTCTCCATGTAGGCAGCACGATTCAGCTGACGGTTCTTCTTCGACGGGTTGTCTAGATTTACTAGAACAAATATATATGAACTTAAAGCATGAAATAGAAAAGGCTCATGTTCCATTTTTTTTATGAGATGCTCATGTTCCATTTATGAGTTCTTTGTTCATGAACTTTTCATGCACGAATTCCAACTAGATAGCGCAATCTCATTTTTCATGGACTTTTTCACTTTTTGTTAGTGTTAAATTTACGGCCACGTGATAAACGTAAAGATAAATTGAAATAGTCGACACGATAATTTAACACGGTACGACTTCATTTGTATATCTTTCCCCGTAAATCTTGACTTACATCCACGGATATCACATATTATAACCCTATATCAATCGGTAGGGAAGAAAATAACGATCATCGCATAATATTACGGGAAATTTGGCCAAAACACCCTAAAAAATTGGGGCTTTGGTTAAAAAGGATCTATCAACTTTTTTTAGGCTTCAGCTCCCCGGGGCATTTTTGTAAATTATTTCATATAAGGAAAAGACTAAATTAACCTTATTTGTTAGAGAAATTACAAACCCAAATCAGGTTGATATTTCCCTCTTTCTCTATCCCGTGCACTTCTCTCTCTATCCCGTGCAAAATCGATTCTTCTCTTTCTCTATCCCGTCTCTCGTTCAACAATCGAAGGCAATAATCGAAGGCAACAATCAAAGGTTCTCATCTAACTTTTTTCATCCTTGATTTTGCTAGGGTTTTCATTGATTTACTAGGGTTTTCATTGATTTTCTGGGTTTAGCTTTATAACTAGAATATTAATATTGATATGGTACATTTCTTGAAAAGGGTATTTGGTTTCCTGAACTTGATATTATGTTTTTTAGGGTTTCATTTTCAACCAATTCCAACTAAGAGAAACATCTGGAAAACCGTAGATGATATTTTCAACCAATTCCAACTGCCCTATAAAAAGCCCTAAAATTCATATTTCTGATCTATCAGAAAAATAAAAGACAAAAGTCTAACTGGTTGTTTTTAAGCAAAGCAAAAAAGGTTGTCAATTTCTGGGTTTTGTGGATTTGATTTGTTCTGATAATTGAGTTATTTGGATTGAGGAATTGCTTGTAAAGATTCACAACTAAAAAAACAAACAAAACAAAACTTGTAAGTGATCATTTTCCCACTTCTTTAGCTCTTTGTTGTTTTCATTGGTTGGGTTTCCATGGATTTCTTCTGCAATTCTTGTTTAGATTAGAATTTGAAATGAACTTAGGTTTCCTGTAAGTAGACCAGAATGGAAATTAAGGTGGTCTCATTGTCTGTGGAGTAATAATGGGTTAGTGTTTATTTGATCATATATGATCACTAAATTGCTGTAATTTAGGGTTTCATATGAGATTATTTTGGTGGTTACATAATACTTTGTTTGTTTCTTTTGAAGCACAGTATGGCTCGAACAAAAGAAAATAAGAAAAGCAAATCGGTTGATACATCTACTAGTATCGAACGTAAGGTATCAATTAGATCTAGTTTGAACGGGTTGTGCAGTTGTTTAAATGATTTCAAGAAAATATTAACGAGAACATCATCCGAATGTTGAAAGAGACACCATTCGGAAACTTGTTTGATGCAATATTGCATAAGAGGATTACAACTAGTAAGAAGGATAACACAACCGATTCAGTGAACAAAGTACTCAAAACCTTCAATCTTAGTAGTTGTGAATTCCGTATTGGAAGCAAAAGTATAACGTTTACAACTAATGATTTGGCATTATTGTTTGGGGTGCCAAACGTTGGGAGTATTAAATTTCCAAAAGGAAACCTACGAAATAGTGAATTCATCCAAAAATATTTCAATGGATCGGGGAAGATAAAAAAGACGGATGTCAGTACTTGTTTGAAAGAACTATCAACGAAGATAGAGGAATAATACGATGAAGGACTTGATGAGGATTTTGTTAAGTTGTTGCTTCTCTACATGCTAGCGACACTTTTTTATGTTAATGGTCTGGGAACTATACCACAACATGCAATTAGTGCTGTTATTGATTTAAAAAAAAGGGTTATTTCCCTAATGGCCCCCTACTTTGTGACCAGCTTCCTGCCTGGCCCCCTACTTTACAAGAAATACCCATATGGCCCCCTTCCGTTATAACACCGTTACTCTCTCTCTTCCATTTATTTTCTCTCTCCTCCAACATGTTTTCTCTCTCTGCCACCTCGTTAAACCAGCCACATCATCGTCTTTACCGGCAGGGTCGCCGGCCGGCCAAATTTCCGGCCGTCGACCTTTAAACTTTTTTTTTCTCTCTCTCTCTAAAAAAAAAATTTTAAAAAATTCTCTCACCTCTCTCTCTCTCAACTCCGGCGAAGGGAAACCTTCGCCGGAGCTAGGTCTGTTCATCACGAACAGACCAGATCAGGGTCTGTTCGTGATGAACAGACCCAGATCTGGGTCTGTCCGTGATGAACAGACCAGATCGTGGTCTGTTCGTGATGAACAGACATCTGTTCATCACGAACAGACCTGTGTCCGTGATGAACAGACCAGATCGTGGTCTGTTCGTGATGAACAGATGTCTGTTCATCACGAACAGACCTGTGTCCGTGATGAACAGACCAGATCGTGGTCTGTTCGTGATGAACAGACCTAGCTCCGGCGAAGGTTTCCCTTCGCCGGAGTTTAGAGAGAGGTGAGAGAATTTAAAAAAAAAAATTTTCTTTTTTTTTTAGAGAAAGGAAAAAAAAAAGTTTGAAGGTCGCCGGCCGGAAATTTGGCCGGCCGGCGACCCTGCCGGTGAAGACGATGATGTGGCTGGTTTAACGAGGTGGCAGAGAAATAAAACATGTTGGAGGAGAGAGAAAATAAATAGAAGAGAGAGAGTAACGGTGTTATAACGGAAGGGAGCCATATGGGTATTTCTTGTAAAGTAGGGGGCCAGGCAGGAAGCTGGTCACAAAGTAGGGGGCCATTAGGGAAATAACCCTAAAAAAAATCAATGACTTCAATTGGGCTGCTGATATACACAGAGAATTAGCGGATAAGTTATCAAAATGTGAGACAACTTCACATTTTGCTGGTTGTGCAGTAGCTATTTTGGTAAGTTTATAATATGTTCTTTTTAACTTCATGTTATTGTCATTATTGCGCATTCCCAAATTGATTTTTGACGATCTGTTATTTTTTGTAGTACTTTATATGTGAAAAAGTGAAAATTATTGAACCGATTGAAGGAAATGAAGCTCTAACTCCACGAGTAACAAGATGGGATCTTCAAATATTACAATCAACATTGAAAGAAGTTGATCTTGCCACTGTTGGGAGTGAAAATGTAAGATCTCTGTTGTTAAATGTTACTATTTTCCTTGAGAATTGTTTTGCAAGAGGTCTGCTAAGTTTCGCAAATCAGTTTGCAAATCAGTTTGCAAATCAATTTGCTAACTGGTTTGCAGAGCTTTGCTTTATAGTTTGCATATAGGTTTTTGAATATAGTTTTAAATATTAATTTTGAAATGCAAGCTTTAAAATTGTTAATAAGTTCTTCATTATGCACTTAATGCAGGTATATGATGAATTCCTAGAAATTAGTCATGAAGAAACTCTATTACTATCTTCTTCGAACAATTTGCAAAGAAAGGAGAGCAATGGAAATCATCCAATGCCAAAGGAAAGACCTCCAATGCCAGTAAATGATGCTTCAGCTGGAAAAACAACACTTGCCATTCTTGAGAAAAGGATTGATGATCAAGCGAATGAAATCAAAATGCTCAAGAATGAAGTAAGTAAATTAAAAAGAAGAGTGAAGTATTTAGAAAAAAACGGCAAAGTTGAGGCAGGAGTAAATGAAGATGATGAAGAAAATAGTGGTGAACAAGGTGATGAACATGATGAAGAAAAAACACAAGATGCTGAAGAAAGCTCTGGAAATGAGAAAGAAGAAGAAGACGGCAATGATGATAATGAAGAAGGAGAGAGCAGTAAAAATGGGAGAGAAAATTATGAAAAAGATGGTGAAAATGGGCAGGGTAAAGATGCAGAAGATAACAGTAAAGATGATGTTGGGAGTGATAATGTAAGATCTTTGTACTCAAAGTCTTGGTTTGCCAACTGATTTGCAAATTGATTTGCAAATTGATTTGCAAACTGATTGCCTTGCATTTTAGGTAAAAATTAATAAATGTTTATTATGTACTTAATGCAGGTTAATGATGAGTTCCAACAAACTAATCATGAAGATGAAGAGAGAGGCGAGAGAGATGAAATAGATGGTGTAGATGAAGATAGTAGAGGAGGAAAGGAATTGGATGAAAATGATGTGAGCAAAGATATATTTGATGTTGTGAAGGAGATAAATGAGGGACTAGAAAAGGAAAAAAGCAAACGAGGAAAACAAAGATGAGGAAAAAACAAAAAGTGATGCCGAAATGAAGAAAGAGAAGGGAAAAGGGAAAGTGGAAATGGAAGGCCTTAATGAGGAACAACAAAGAGATGAAAATGTTGCTGAATTGAGGGAAATAGTTAAAGGATCCATTGAAAAGGGTGTGAAGGAGCGTCCTAAGAGAAAACAACTGGAAGACCCTATGTTTGTTTACACTAAAAAGGAAAAGAAACAAAAAAAAGGTAGGACACACTTCAAAGGTGAATGAGAACAATTAAAAACATGTGTTCTAAACAATATCTTTAATAGTTTATTATGTTGAGTACATTCGATTACTTCACTGTTCTTGTATGAATTTGAATTGACTTGCAAAGCTCTTTAAAATCGCTACAGAGCTGTGCAAACTGGTTTGCAGAGTCTTGCTTTCTAGTTTCATTTTTTTTTTAATCCTTTTCATTAATATCTTTAGTCTAACAAATCTTTTTATGACATTGTTGATTCTATTAAATGTAGGAACAAAAAGTTGAAAAGGGAAAAACGGTGTTAATTGATGACGATGATTTTGAGGATCCACCAGTTGAATATGGAAATGTTCTTGACCTAACAAGGTGCAAAATCTTCAAAATGTTGACATCAAAAGAGAAAAATGCAATTCAGAAAGATTGGTGTGATTACCGTAGAAGGTAATGCACATTTACTGTGTTTTTAGACAAAATTTACTTTACTAAAATAACATAAGTGTTTGTCAATATTTTTTAGTGATCTTGTATGGTGTTCAAAAGAAGATAGGATCAACATAACAGTTGATCAATTAGAAGATCTTCTATCAAATCGATTTGTTAATGGGTCAATCATCGATTGGTTTGCATATAAATTGAAGAAGGAAGGGACCGAAAAGAAATTCACTTACATCAGCCACTTTGATAGTGTAAGTATCTTTAATTTTTGTTTTTCTTAGTACGTTGATTGTATTTGTTCTTATATGTTGCTGCTATGCAACTGATTTGCAAACTGATTTGCAACGATTTGCAAACTAATTTGCAAACTGATTTGCAAACTGATTTGCAGAGCTTTGCAACTCGGTTGCAATGATGTCTTTGAAAAATAACCACAACATACTCACATGTTTCTTTAATTATTTTTCAATAGAAGCCGAAGATGACCGATAGTTTGACAACAAAGATATGCAACTTTGATGTTTCTTCTCAAATGCTGATATTCCCGCTTAATCATTCAAAGGAAAATAAGGATCCAACTGGTTATCATTGGTCAGTTCTGATATTGTGCATGATGAAACCATGGAAATGGTTTCACTTCAACTCCATGATGGCAAGAAAAAAAAGGAATGACAAATTCTCCACATGTGCGAAAAATACGGTAAACATATATACCACAATTCGCATAAATAAAATGAATAGTGTAATTTAACTTATACTACAATGTTTAAATCAAGTATGTTCTTATATTTTAGATAAATATTGTGGAAGGCCTTCTTCATTATTCTTACGATACTGATAATTTGCGTCCAAAACCTCCATAAAGAATTAAGAGAGTGCAAGTAGACTGCCCACAACAACTAGAAACGTCGTAAGTATAAATTAATCATGCTTATTAATCGACAAGTAATTTTTTTTAATTTATAAGCTAAATGACTTGTTTTTTCTTTACAGAGTTGATTGTGGTTTATACGTATGTCAATTCATTTCGAATGCTACAAAAGGCCAGGATTTTGAAGAAATGGAGATGTCACCTCATGAGATAACAAAACTTAGAGGAAAGATAGTTTATGAAATTGTTTCAGATGAAAAATTGTTGGATTCACTCAAAAAAAGGCGTTTGAATATAGTGTTTGTTCTGAATATTTTGATGAATGTGTTTGTGAATATTTTGATGAATCTTTAATAGCTTTTTAATTTTATTATGTTGAGCATTTATTTGATTACTTATTTGGTCTGATGAATTTAAGTTGAAGTGGTTTGCAAACTGATTTGCAAATTGGTTTGCAAATTGATTTGCATTGTGGTTTGCATTGGTTTGCAAATTGATTTGCAGTGGTTTGCATGTCTTTGCAAATCAGTGGTTTATAAACTTGATTCTTCTAATTTTGTAATTCAATTAATCGTTTTTTAAATCTCGACAAAAAAAACGAGGGCTACACCCCCGAACCCCTGTAAAAAGACACGTAATCCAATTAGTTTGTAATTTATCAAAATGTTGCATACATTGTGTACATAAATTGAGTTCCTTAATTAACATCTAAGTTGCAAAAGGATTCTAAATTTATTTGGTGACTTTGCAATCTGTTATTCAGTGGTTTGCAAACTGATTTGCGGTGATTTGCAAATTGATTTGCAGTAGTTTGCATTATGGTTTGCAGTGGTTTGGAAACAAGATTTTTTTCAAAATAGTCACAACATACTCATATGTTTCTTTAAATATTTTTCAATAGATGCAGGATGAACGAAAGATTAAATCCTTTTCGAAAGATTTATTCTTCATTTTTTTATTCTATTAATTATTTTTAAAATTTCTACAAAAAAGAATGGGAGCTACGCCCCCGAACCCTTGTAAAATAATACGTGAACTCATCAAAATTGAAGGATATGCAAGTATTTCCAAAAGTAATTTCCATCGAAGTTGCAAAAGGCGTTTAAATATAGTGTTTGTTCTGAATTTTTTTATGACTTCGCAATCTGGTATGCAGTGGTTCGCAGTATGGTTTGCAATATGATTTGCAATATGATTTGCAAACTGATTTGCAATGGTTTGCAATATGGTTTGCAAACTGATTTGCAATATGGTTTGCAAATCAGTTTGCAATATGGTTTGCAGTGGTTCGCTATATGGTTTGCAATATGATTTGCAATATGATTTGCAATATGGTCCATATTGCAAACTGATTTGCAATGGTTTGCAATAAGGTTTGCAAACTGATTTGCAATAAGGTTTGCAAACTGATTTGCAAACTGATTTGCAATAAGGTTTGCAAACTGATTTGCAAACTGATTTGCAAACTGATTTGTAAACTGTATCAGCTGCCAAAACCAAGATTTAAGGTTCACATACTATTTATAACCAATTACACCAACATTGTTCATCCAATAAAAATGAAGACAACATATGCAAAAAGGCAAGTGAAAGCTAATGAAAACTAATTTATGAATTAAATTGACATGTCTTATTGTTAAAAAGTAATAATGTAATGAGAACTGGTTCAAACATCATGTTTACAAGTCTTCTTGTTGTGACCAGATGTATGACACACGCTACACTTTATCGACCTCATCCACTTTCCTCTACTATTTGGTATCCTCTTTTGCCTTGGTCTTCCAAGTTTCTTCTTCTCAGTCGGTGGTAAAGAAATAAGTTCGTCGGGATGATGATTCGGAAGATCACAATCAACCACAGGTTCAATAACTTTCTCGTACGACGCAAAATAATGAGAAGCACGATAGAAATCACTAATGAAGTCGTATGGACTATAACCTGCACCTGAAATACAACATAGAGCATGATAGCAAGGAAAATCGTGTACTCTCCAATACCCACAACTACATGAACGATTCTCAAGGTCCACCCGAAAAGATCTACCATCAACAACCTCAAAAGTTGAGGATGAAGCCCGTATTGCTCTAAAAACTCTACCTTTATTCAATCCTTCAGCAAGCTTTTTTTCCATCTCCGGTCCAAGAATAGTGGTCCAACTATACCCAAGATCACGTCTGGTAGAAAACAAAACCATCAACTTTTTGCGAATATAGTCAACCAAAGGTGTTATTGGATAGCTGCGACCTTCTAAAATCCATGAGTTAAAACTCTCAGCTATACCAGAACATGTATCACCATATCTGGTTCTTGGAAAGTAAGCATTTGCCCATTTCTCAACAGGTGCTGTGCTAAGAAATGCTTCAAATGATTGGCCACCAACAGTTTTTAACTCTTCAAAAAGAGGTTTGAACTCTAAATGGTTTGGTGCATAAACACATCGAGTGAAAAGATCAAGGATGTGAGATGATGCATATTTATTATTTCTTGTTCTAGTAGATATATTATGTTTTAAATGCCAAACACAATAACCATGGTGAATCGAAGAGAATACAGTAGATATACCATTTATAAGTCCAGGATGTCTATCAGTAAGAAATGTGTAAGTTCTTCCGGGAATAATTTGATGAAGAATCTCCAAAAACCATAACCAGTTAGCTTGATTTTCCTTGTCTACGAGCGCAAATGCAAGTGGATAAAAACCTGCAAAAACAATAAAAGGAACAACACTATAATCAACATGTTTGCAATGCATTTGTAGAAAAGTTGCAAATCAGTTTGCAACGTCTTGCAAATCAGTTTGCAAATCAGTTTGCAAACCACAATGCAAATCAATTTGCAAACCAATGCAAACCACAATGCAAATCAATGCAACCCACAATGCAAATCAATTTGCAAACAAATGCAAATCAATGTGCAAATTGATTTGCAAAGCACTGCAAATCAGTTTGCAAAGCACTGCAAATCAGTTTACAAAGGCTTGCAATGATTTGAACAAAATAAATACAAGAACAAAGCTGAAAAGAACATGCTTTACCTCCTTCGGTATTCTTGCCCGTTGCAGCTAATAAACATCCACTAAACTTTCCTTTGAAAAATGTTGCATCTAAATAAAGAATCGGACGGCAAAATCTAAATCCATGAATACAAGCCCCAAATGCAACAAATAAACGCTGAAATTCTTTCGAATTAGAGTCAATCTCAAGTTTCACACAACTATTTGGGTTACTTCTTTGTAGAGCATCAACATAAGAAGCTAAATGATGATAAGACGATGATGCATCCCTATGAATATCCTTCAAAGCTAGTGCCTTGCCAGTATAAGAATAATAGTAACTAACATCAAACCCATATGTATGCAATATATAATCAATAATTTGCCTAGGCTTGATAGATGGATCACTTTGAACACTATGCATCACCAATGTTTTTATCAAAGCACTTGTGAAACGACGTTTCTTAATGTCTTTTAGTCCAACACCACAAGTATGACAATTGTTCATCGTTTTGATAACAAAGATATCACTCTCTTTGGAGAATTTCGTGGAATGAATTCTCCAATTACATCCAGTTTCTTTTCTAGCACATTCCACTGTAACCCTATAAGGATCGTTTTTCACAAAACGAAATCCATAACCCGACTCAAGAGAGTATTTTATCAACTCCATACGTATTTCATGTACACCACCTGGAAATTTCTGACCTACATGTTTAAAAATGAATGCCCAAGTACTAGAAAGTAAAGGAACAACACTTGGACTTGTGTTATGATTTGATGATGACGCGGTAGTAACGATAGATGAAGAACAACTTGCATGATTTGTAACACTAACTTGTATTTCAATAAGGTGAATATGTTTCGCCCAACAATAATAAAATATTGATTGTAAATGTAAATCAGATTCTACCTTCATATCTTGGTTGTTTATTTTGCAACTCAATTCGAAAAGTGATGGAGTCAAATCATTCCATTGTTTGCATAAGAACTCTTTCAAATGGATTGTAGTACTATCACTTCCAATCTTCGAACAAACAAAATTACCCATATGTTGAAATACTCCAAGAACGGTCGGAACCATCAAACTGTAACAAAGAAACAGTTATGAGTTATAATAAATAACAACCGACTATTTGCAAATCACTGCAAAAGCAATGCAAACAATTTGCAATGCTTACAGAACAAAATTAATCTTATATAATTAATCTTCCTAACTCTTGTAAACAGAATTAATCTTATAGAACAGAATTTAAAGAAATCAAAATCAAATAGTATTTTCAAATAAATTATCATGAATAACTCAAAATTATTATTCATAACTCATAATCTATTGTGCAAAATATTTCTTATATTTGTTGGTGAATGAAAATAAACAAACTAAGAAGAAATTATACCTTGAAACAGAAGATTCTCCTTACATTGTTGTCTATGAGTCCAATAATGAAGAAAACAATGTTAAACCCTAGAAAAATCTTCCAATAGTTGATCAAAATGTACTTTCTCTCTAGAGTTCTTTCCAAAAACTAATTTAAAACCCTAATATTCAACTTCAAAAACTAAATCCAGAGATTCAAAGCTAAACCTAAAAGAAATTGTTGATTTGATAGAGAAAATTGATCGAAACCCTAGCAAAGCTATAGCCAAAAATCGCCCAAATACAGCTCTCGGTTTTTCTCTCCCACTGAAATCTTTGGCCAAATTGGATGTTGTAAATTTCCCCAAATAAGAAGGTTAATTAAGGTATTAAAAATGTGGTGCTTCTAATATTGTCCTCCAACCCTATTTTGAAAGATTTCATGGTGCCTAAAAGAAGAAAACTTTGATTTGTCTTTTTAACATAATAAAACAGGAAATTGGGCCTCCGGCCCAATTTCCTGTAATATTACATGGATACCCAAAGTTCCTTTACTATGATTTTTTGAATTCAGCAAATAAAAACTTTGGTTGGTTATGATACGATGCATAAACATCGTGTGCCTGAGGTTGACTATGTTAATATGTGATAGTATGTGATGACATTAACTCGTCATTGTCACGAGGTAACGACTAACGTAGATCTTATTCGAATTCTTAAAAAAAGACTGCCTTTAGAGTTTTCAATAGCCAATCAACTGCATTACTATGGGCCTACGTGGAAATTCTAAGCCCAAAAGTAAGCCTAGTAAGTTCAGTAACAGTGTCAGCAATGAAAAGAAGAAGAAAAATTAGGGTTTACAAAAGGAAAGATACCAATCACAAAAGTGATTGATTTGTGGAGCTTCATTAACAAAATGGTAATCTCTCTCTCTCTCTCCCTCTAGACCGTTTTAAAGTTCATCTGGGTGACGATTGTACCATGTTTCTGTAATTTTCAATCATGTTTTGGCTTGGATTTTCATGATTAGGGTTAATTTCAAGGTTACCAATGCTTTTAGTGGTTTTTTACTTCATGGGTTTTAGATGATTAAAAGTTTTGATTTCTCATTTTTCATTTGTTATGAGTAGAACAAAAGAAAGTACACAACTAGAAACCCTAAGTTGTTAAAAAATAATGAGACACAATATCCTGAGAAATAATACTACATAATTTAGAAAGTAGACAACTAGAAACCCTAAGTTGTTAAAAAATGTTTATGGGATTCTCATTCTTTCACATTTGACATGTTTGACATTGATTTTTGTGGGTCATTTAGGTCTAAGATGAAACTTTCAATTTAGTCTAAGTAATCTTAACCATAAGATTTAAATTTCTTTTTTCTGATTTTTTTATGTTGATAGCCAAAGCAAATTCATGAGATTAAGGATTTCCTTCTCACTGCTAGAAGGAAAGATGCTCGTTCCGTCAAAATTAAGAAGAGCAAGGATGTTGTGAAGTTTAAGGTTCGGTGCTCCAAGTATTTGTATACTCTTTGTGTTTTCGATTCGGAGAAAGCCGAGAAATTGAAGCAATCACTTCCACCAGGTTTGTCGACTCTTAACAATGTGGCATGTCCAAATTCTTAATATTATCATTCCAATAGTTACTTATTTAGTTATTCAAATGATTTTGGTTTTATAAATTATATTCCAACTTATATGTTCACGAGGTTAGACTTGTCAGAGTGTTCTTAAGAAGAAATATGGGCACAAATTTGTTATTTAGATGCTAAGAATTGTAGGACTTGGTGTGTTATATTGTTGATTATGGGTAAATTGACATTGCGTTGGTAGTGAGCTTAATCGATCGATCATGATTATACACACTCACCGTTCATTTGTCTTACTATTGTATTGAATGCCCATAACTAGAATAGATATGGGTGTCTGATATAGTGTTAGAAACTCTAATATATCCCTTGTTTTTTATTCGCTTATTTTGAGTTAGTTGAATGTCATACAATGCAATTTGTGGAGTTAGACATTTTCGGGTAGATAAGAATGGATTTAGAATGCCATCATATCCGCTTAAATTCTTCAAGCCTACCATATGATATGATTTCGTAACTCCTGTCTCACAAAATAGACCATCTCCTCGTACAACCATAGATCACGGTTTCGGATTTCATCATAGTGGTCTGTTGTTGGTATTATTGTATCTTAAGATTTTGTTTCTCTACTATTTAAGATTTTCAATTAGAAGCATGAGATGGAGATTACTTAATATTTGCTTGTTATCATAGAGGACTTAGTTGTGTTGCTTTCTTTAGTTGTATGGAAGGATCGATGTTTACGGAGAGATTGTTTCTCCATTTCCTTGCAGGTTTGAATGTGCAAGATCTGTGAAAGACTTCGTGGTGTCTGATATGAACCGGTAGAAAACAACTATAGAGGAGATTAAATTTCTTCGAAGTAATTTCACTAGGTTTATGATCTCTTACATCGTGTTTCTCGTTTTCTTTAAGTTTGTTTGTAGACTTCGATATAATGAATCAAACTGTTTCTTACTCTCACTTTTCACCGATAATGTTTGAGGAGGATCAAGTCCAAAACCAATTTGTAGTTTACAAACCTGCGGACTAATTTTAGTCTCACCTAGTTATAATTTGTGAAGGATAACTCGAAAAACCAATTTTTCGGACATTTATACTCTTCTCACTGTCTCTTTCTCTCCCTCTCCTCCGTCACTTCCATGTTTGATCGTCAAGTTTTTTATTTTAGTTTCTCACGCTAGTTCGGTGGGGCATATAGAAAAATCATCTAAGTGGAAAGACTTAGTCAATCAATATTGACTTATGGGGCATAATGAGTTTTAGTCCAAAAATTTAGTAGATTGAGTATTGCCCCTAATCTTCATCACAACCTCCAGCCGCACCGCCTCTCCTGGTCACCACTCATTCACTGCCATTTGATTTTTTTTTCTCTCTATCTTATTCCTTTCCCTCTCTCTCGACAAATCCAGCAGATCTGAGATCTACTAGTCTTCAATCGGTAGAAGAAGACGAAGGGGCATGGGAATCCCCTTCGATCTGTTGAAGATGAAGCAAGGGGAAGCCTCAACCTAGAGCCATTCTTCCTTATGTTTATTGGGTTTGATCTGACTGTATTTACAAGAAAATGAAGATAGATAGAATGTGGTGAAGCATGTGTGATGTACCAGGTGTACCAGAAGCTACCATTCTGAGATTGCTAAGATGTCAATGAGATCCATTGATCTTGAACTACCTCTTCTCCAACCTGGGATTAGTATCATTATTTTCTTCTTTTCAGGAATTTTTGGCTTCAAGGGAAATAGTGAAGAAGAGAAATAGAGAGAGGGGGAAAAAGGAGGCGGCGTGAGTGAGTGGTGTTAGGAATTGGCGGTGTGGCGTTGGAGGTGAAGGGAAGATGAAGATCAGGGGGCCGAACTCAATCTGATAAACTTTTTGATAAAAAATAAACAAGTCCAACAAGTCAGTCTTGATTGACTAAGTCTTTATTCTCTAGAGATTTTTCTTTATTGATCCAAAGCTGCAGCCACATTTAATAACCATTTCAATAACTGCAATATCAACAGGAAAATATTGAAATGGTGTCCTTTTATTTCAGCTTCCGCAGACAATTTCGATTCAGACACACACCCTCCCTCATCGATAAAACCCTAAAAGAAAATGAGTAGTGGACTACTAGTGGTTCACAGTGTGGATCGGCATAACCAACTTGTTTCATAACAATGTTAAAATGACAAGATTTATTTATTAAATTGTTGGAATAACAAGCCACGATGGAACCGAAAGGACAAGATTTTGACCATGTGAAGTCTCCCATCGTGAGCTCTCATGCCAATAGGATGCGAGGTTTGTATAAGCTCCAAACTCCCCAAGTCAATTTGTAGGGCAAAGAGAGACTTCCAGCTGCTTCGCGGTACAACCCGTTTCATGGTCATCATGCCAAGTGACTACACACCACTAACCTTCGACTTGTCGTGATGGCACAACACATTGTGAAGCACTAAATAAGAGTGAAAGGGGAACAAGAACCGTATATGACTTCCGGCAGCGTTCGAGTATTTCACTGCCCCAACTGAAACCTATAACCATTACGAGTTTTATTTCTTGGGGATTTTGATTCCAATCTACTTATATAAAGACTC
Source organism: Eschscholzia californica subsp. californica (assembly GCA_002897215.1). NCBI lineage: Eukaryota > Viridiplantae > Streptophyta > Magnoliopsida > Ranunculales > Papaveraceae > Eschscholzia > Eschscholzia californica. Next base: position 495,395 of record BEHA01043520.1, on the reverse strand, counting down.
GAAACCAAACCTATAATATGGATATCAGCTACCTATCACTTCTCTTCAAGATTTGTTATTTAATTAGTTTATCACTAACCAAGAAGATTATACTCCATTCAAAACTCATACCACCTTGATCCCCATCCCTAATTTAAAATCATTATTGAGGACAGAGTACCGAACTACTTGAAAGATCTTTCTTAGTTTGGATGAAAATACTCTTTTAAAGAATAGTTTTCGGCAGGAGATGATGATATAGTTTAGGAGTCCAATACCGAATTAGGGGTTTTGGTGGTGGTGAAACACTGAAACTGTGAGGATCACTAAGTTTCACCACCTCCTTTTTTTCCTCTCCATCCTAAAGGTAGGTAATAATGATAATTACTCTATGATTCAAACAAAACCCCTAAATTATAATAGATTGTCAGACTTGTCTCTCCTATACCCATTGAGATCCAATACAATCAACACAAAAGATATAATTGGGACTGAGCAAAAAAAATCTACTAATCACCTGTTAAAGTCAGGATATTAGGTATCCATGAGGCTACAAATAGGTAACAAAAAAATTTATGGGCTCTATTCTGCTAAGATCTTATGGGCTCTATTCGGGTAATGTCGAATATTATATTCTATGAAACTGAAGAGCGGACGTAACTGTATGGTTTCGGTTCGATTATGGGTAAACGAGTACCCGTTGCCACCCCTCACCAGTTCCCGTAATTAAGCCATCTAGAGAAAGAGTTTCTCTAAAATGTTAGCTTTTGAGGAATCTCTATCTATCCGGGGCGAAGCCAGGACCCAAACCTAGGCTAGCCCAGGTAGAGCTTGTAAGGTGAGTATGAGTAGAAAAAAGAACTAGTCCTGCCCGGCTTGTAAGGTGAGCATGAGCAGAAAGATAAAAGAAAAACAGAGAGGAGTCACCCCCTTTTTACATATTCCAAAATCTAACATGGCCAGATCGATGATCCCCAAAGGTTCCCCCTAAATAAATGTTAGAACCGGTACCAATAACTTCCCACTAAAGACCAGACCTAATCCTATCCAATAGAAAGCATCACACCATACTATAGTACCCTATCAATTATGTGGAAGAATGGAAATATTATGTTTGAGAGAAAGATGGCACAGACCCTACCTTAGCTTCCACAAGAAACCCTAGATTCCATTCCTAGACAATCTTGCAAGTAACTTTACCACCCTTTAGCTCGAGTGGTTACCAAATTAGTTTCCACCCTCTAGTCTCAGGTTCAAGACACGGATTATTAACCCTCTAAGTCTCAGGTTCAAGACACGGAATATAATTTAGCAAAACTACATAAGATCTACACAGATTATAAAGTAGCACCGGATCGATATTAGCTAGGCTTTAGGGTGAGTCTAGTGTCTACAGAGGTAGCTGTCCAGGACAGAACCATGCCAATAAAAACCATGTACTATGTGAAACATAGCTAATCCACATTGATAAGCTGGCTGAAGCATTGCCCTAGTCAA
>BEHA01043520.1:470093-481028 GCA_002897215.1 Eschscholzia californica subsp. californica | reverse complement strand
AGGCTCTATGTTGTCGGGCTTTAGGCTCTTTATTGTCTGGTTTGGACCTCTTTAATTATTGGTTTAATTTAGGCGATTGTCGTGCTTATCACATCTTAATCATGTCAATGCCTTGTAACGACTAAGGTAGCTCGTAGTCGATTTCTCAAAAAAAATCGTGTTTATAGGGCCTCTACAGTTCATGATATATTCATGTCGCATTGAATGTAATTGCTCTTTTTGTGTCAAAAAAAGCTCGACAAAACGTTTGTCGAGTGGTGACATGTACTCTCGCGGGGAAACCCCATGTACTTAGCAGGCACACGCCTTAACCACTCGGCCAAAGCGTCGGATGGTTGAGTGATTTTCCCTACTTCTGCATTTCAAAATGACATTGTAGGGCCCGAGCCAAGATCTCTATCGTGTTTAGAGTCCACCATTCTTTGGTGCCATTGATTTGGGATCGAGACTTGGTGGAAGCAGTTCATTATCAAAATTTACCCCATATAATTTAGGCACTAAATAAAATAGATGTTGTCGGGCTATATAGGCACTTTATTATCGTGTTTGGGCCTATTTAATTACTGGTTTAATTTAGGCGATTTTCGTGCATATCACATCTTAATCATGTATCAATACTTTGTAATGACTAAGGTAGATCGTAGTCGATTTCTAAAAAAAATAATGTGTTTACAGGGAACTTCCATTTTTGGACCTAGCTCATTTCTAAAAAAATCGTAGTCCATTTTTCAAAAAAAAAAAAAAAAATTGTGCCTATCACATCTTAATGGTCTAAAATATTCTTTTTATTTTCGATATGACATTGTAGAGCCTGAGATGCCTATCGTGTTTATAATCCACCCTCCTTTGGTGTAGTGGTATGACATCTCTGCTCATGATTCGGGATCGAGACTCGGTGGAAACAATTCATCACCAAAATTTACCCCATGTAATATAGGCATTAAACAAAGTAGTGTTGTCGGGCTATAGGCTCTTTGTTGTCGGGCTTTAGACTCTTTGTTGTCGGGTTTGGACCTCTTTAATTGTTGGTTTAATTTAGGCGATTGTCGTGCTTATCACATCTTAATCATGTATCAATGGCTTGTAACGACTAAGGTAGATCGTAGTCGATTTCTCAACAAAATAATCATGTTTATAGGGCTTCTACGGTTCATGATATATTCATGTCGCATTGAATGTACTTGCTCTTTTTGTGTCAAAAAAAAGCTCGACAAACGAAACTATAGTCAAGTGGTGACATGTACATCTATCGGTCGAGGAAACTAAATTTCGATTGTTACAGTATCCAAAAGAGAGAAGACTTTGTTCGTAAGCCCAAGTCTAATAGGTATGTGTGTTTGTTCATGGTGAATGGTTCACAAGTCCACTAAAAAAGCATGGGCATTAAGTTTGAGCATGTTCACCCAAACAATATCAAACTATCACAACTACATGACATGTTTTAAATGTGTTCTCATAGCTTAACTACAATTTTGTATCTGTCGCGCCGACGTTGACTATATGCTTATCTAATCTTTATAATGTTATTTCACATTTTACTATGTAAGGGTTTACTTGATCAATATAATGAATCCTTAAAGTCAAAGTAACCTGCTTCAAGAACCATGAAAACAAAAACACTTTCTCAAGTTCAGCACACAGCATATGGTTAGCATATATACAACCCCCACATCGGCATAAACTTGTCATTGTTTCTACAATGACATACAGCGAAGGCTGAAGATACGAAAACAACTATCAAGTCATATATAAAAGACACCATAAACGGTACAGAAAATCTTGTGCCTCTAAAGAATCATCACATTCAAGTACTAAACTGAAAAGTAAACAAATCCCAAAATTTAACTTGGGTTTCACAATTCCGACAGAAATAGGAGCAAGCAATTCGCTTTTTATGACTTTATCATGAAACATGGAGAAACAATAACTTCACAACATAAATAAGAACCCGCATAATAGAACAATACATGAAGTTTTTTTATACCGTTTGATAAGCCGAGTAACAAATGAACATGACTATGAAGAAAAACTTTACATTTTTCAAACAGTTGCAGCAGTGAGGGAAAGAAAATCTGATATCTTGTTGGTGTAGAAATCTGGTTGAATCGAATTGCTTGGATTTTGAAGCATTGACAGGGATGTAACACCTAGAGAAATAATCAGAAAATGAGAAGTAGGCTTCTTTTGATTAACATAAGAATATATATAAAGAGGAGATTCACAGAATATTTACCTGAGAGAACAAGAAGGGTTTTGCAGCCACCATTTTGTCCAAATAAAATATCGGTATCTAATCTATCCCCGACCATGCAAATTTGTGACTTTTGAATTCCAAACCTGAGTTTTCATGGTGATGGGGAAACAACGTTAGGTAAGATCATACTGCCACATGATAATCAAATGTTCCGACTTGTTTAACTTTGACTTTGACGTTACGACCAAGCGAACTTCCATTTTTGGACTTAGCTAATTCCTAAGGAAGGCCACCCCAGACAATTCATCTCAGAAAAAATATGAAAATCTTAGAAAAAAAAAGGCATACTTGTCTGATAAGTAGTCCATCATGAAAGTTGAGGGCTTCCCTACAACAAGCGGCTCTCGTTGGGTTGATCCGACAAAAGCACCAACCATGGAACCACCACCTGAAGTTGCCAGAATTTGAAGTCTTAGTATACATTTAAAACAAGAAAGAGTATAATGTACAATTTGAACAAACTAGAAATGTACCTGCCCATTCTTGAGCATCAGTGAGATGAGTAACAGCATCACGATTTGTGGCGATAAAAAGGCAACCTGGATTTTCACGTATGCAAAGGGTTGCATACCTTTCGTGTCACAGAATTAAGTAGTGTCAAATTAGATGGTAAGGAGGAAATATATTTTTGGCCATAACATTGTTAGCTTCTGGACTCTGGTAAAACTTGGATGAAATTTTCAGTAGTAAGATAAAATATCATGAAAGTCGGGAGATGTGGAAGGTATATTAGTGATAAATGTTATCTGCGCAGATTTGGGAAGAGAGAAAATACTTACTGAACTTTGTAGTAGTTAAAGTGGCGATCAAATCCAACAACGACAGCACCGACCTAGATAATGAGGCATAGTTTCTTGAATATGAGAAAGACTTTCGATTCAATGTAGATGGATTTTCCAGAAAAAAAAAGGATACAAAATAAAGGGTAGTGCAAAAGATAAGAATCAAGAAAGATGAGAAGCATACATTCTCGTCATGCTCCATCAGGTAACCAGGTTTCAGCTCTATCTTTTTCCCACCATCTTCCTAAATAAAAGAAGGAAAAGTCAGAAGAAGAAAATCTTGCATACGAGAAAGCTCTTATTGTTGCTCATATGATGAATGGCGATTCCTTTTTAACTAAAGACTAGGAAATTTAGACGTAATAAATTATACTAACAATTTTGCGAATCTTATCTAACTGAGAATTTATTTGCAGTGGATTTTGTGTTTGCAGGTTGTAAAATATACCGGACCACCAAGGTATTGAAACCCAGCAAGTTCTAATTCCTTCAAAATGCCATCCTCGCCAACTACGTAAACCTGAAATTCCAACAAGAGGTATTTAGGCATGCTTGTTTATTCTAACAATCACCCCATTAAACCACAAAAGAACATATTTCAATATAAATATTTCTAGCACAAGGTGTAAATCGTGTGAGAAGAACTAAGAGATCCATGCGGGGGTGGATGATCTCCATGTCTAGAGGTTCCTCATATCAAAACACACCCAAGTACGAAAGTTCAAGAAAAATTTGATGAGGCCGTCGAGGATATTAGGCATTTAGACTACCCGTGACCAGTAACTCAGATTTGAAGTTTCCTGGAGTTTTAGTTAAAATAAGTAATCACACAGATGCAAGTCTAGACTACCAAATCGGATGAAAAGCCATGCTTCTCCATTGCCCATGTCACCATTAACCATACTCAAGAGATAGTAAGATAATGGCCCGGCCTTCCTACAATCACTTACCACGATTTTCATTATCGATAGACCATCTTAATAAGAAACCAATTCTCGGTAGATTCAAGACCATACCAACAAACATATATAACTTTGGCATCAAGTTGGAGAGATAAAGATCATATCCTTATCATTTAACAAAAATATGCACGTCATCCAAATGATCAATTACCATATAAAATGAAACGACTCTTTTGATAGAATCTTGATGGGCTACCACGAGGCTGACAAGAACTTAATAATAGACTAGATCAGTGTCTTTAGAAGCATCTGTGGAAGTGCATGATATTCCAATTCACTCAGTGTCTTATTGATGTTATTTGAAGAAACTTATAAAATCCATACCTTCTTATCCTTGGGGAAATTGATGGACTGCAGATAAGCAGCAGCAGCAAAAGATGATGCAAAAATCTCCTCCTTTGGAATTACATATAGCTATAGTTAGATCAATCCATTAACAGAGATAATCTTGATGTATAATATGTCCTAACCTTACCTCACTAACACTAAGACCAAGTGACTCAAACTTCTTCCCGTATTGTTTACGAGACTTCGTTGAGTTGTTTGTGACAAAAACTAATCTCTTCCCCTGAAGAAAACAAAACAAATAAACTTATTCCCAACCATCACAATTATAGCTCTAAGTATGTTTTGATGCAATTTCTGATCTAGCTTAGAAGCTCAAAAAAAAGTTGGTCACGACAATCGTCATTTGTCTTGTATAGTTTCACCAATTGACACCATTCATATATAAGATACTTAATATACCACCAAGTTCGCGTGACGATCCCATGGAAACAAACCTTAGCCCGGAGTAAGTCCAAAGTTTCAGGAACTCCATCAATCAGACTATCACCTTTCCATATAACACCTGTAACAAGATAAACAAATTGAGCTAATAAATAACAATTGACGATGATTTTGGAACTCATTAGAACTATAATCACTCTTCATCTTGTTACTCGTATCAAATAAACTAAACGACCACCACAATAAACAGAAATTCTGATTTTCGACGAAACTATATATAATTTTGAAACCCCAATCCCTCAATCATCTCAATGGGAATGACGCCCCAAGCCTTAGCAGGTATCAATATCATCCCCGCTTTAGACACCTAGGTCCAAGCCCACGTGTGCGGAGTTTAGTTCTTGGCGAACGCTTCACGAGCCCACCCAAAAGGCCTCGACACTTACGAAGTTGAGGCGTCGAGGCCTTTTGGGTGGAGTGGTGAAGCCTTCGCCAAGAACAAAACCCGTATCCGTGGACTTGGACCTAGGTGTCCACAGAGGGACAATATCTATAACTGCAAAGGCTTGGGGTGGGTTTCTTCATCTAGTGTCAATGAGGGTCACTCCCATCAACTGCCAAATCCAGTCTCAACCCCCCAAAAGTCAATTATGGTTGAATTTTGATCAGAACTAATAAGGGTAAAAGAGGTATTCGAGTCAAATATTCCTACCCAAGAAATTCAAAGGAAATATTCTCATATATATCTCCAAGATATGAATATACTAGAATTAGGATTATATCTATATCTACGTTATTTATTTTCATCCATTGTAATTCTCTTATAGTATAAATAAATATGGAGGTATAGGATTTTCCTCCATCCAAAACCTAAATCTTTCATGGTATCAGAGCCTAGAAAACTCAAACGAGTATAGTTTCGATCATATTTTGCTTCCGTTTAACCGGCGGCGGTAGCCGCTTCAATGACTATCGTCCGCCGGAATCATTAATTTTTTTATTAGCAGTGTCAATTAAATTAGGTCAATATCCTCATTTTTTTTTATTATTCTCATTATATTTGATTTAACAAATCGTAGTTTGGATGATAATTATATGGGAGTAGTTGCTAGTAAATAGATCATAATCAATCTATGGAAAGATATTCAGGATGATCTTCATAGTGTTGCTCGGTTCATGTTAATGGTTTATTATTTAAGTTAGTTATGTGTTGGTGGAAAATCGGTATCATAAAAGAATCGTAAAAAGGGGCAGTTTTGGCAGGAGCAGTTATTTTGTTTCTTCCCAGTTGGGAAATCTTCTCAGACGTCGATTATTACCTCAGTTTTGAGGCTGATTATTTTTTGCCATGAACCTCTGAATCCATTGTGATTATGTTCACTAAGTGCAATTTTGTTGCCGTGGGCCTCTGAACTTACAGAGGTTATGCTCACTAAGTGCAACCTTTTAATTAAATGACCTCTAAATCCACTGTGATTATGTCATGTTTGCTCGTTACCACTGTCCTAAATTACTTGGTTATTTGTGTTATCTACACCAAACAAAAGCTTCTTAACAACCAATCTATTACAATGAAGTATATGTCGAAGAATCCTATCATGAAGTTTCTTCCCATAAAGTTATTTCTCAAATTGAACTTTTGGTTTCTCAATTTGCAGGAGGGTAATAAGGGTAAAAGAGGTATTCAAGTCAAATATTCCTACCCAAGAAATTCAAAGGAAATATTCTCATATATATCTCCAAGATATGAATATACTAGAAGTAGGATTATTTCTATATCTACGTTATTTATTTCCATCCATTGTAATTCTCTTCTAGTATAAATAAATAGGGAGTATAAATAAATAGGGAGGTATATGGTTTTCCTCAATCCAAAAATTAAATCTTTCAAGAACCCATTAAAAATCATCATTCAAGATCAAATTTTTGTCAAGTAAAGGGGAAAATTTCACAACTTTCTGTAATTGATTTATAAATTGAATGAGCAAAAGTGAAATTTATAAATGAAGAACACTTACCATCACAATCGAAAATAAATGTCTCAACCGAATCAATGAGTTCATTAGCGTTTTTGAGAGGTTGAGCTGACGCTTTGACTGTGAAATTTCTAGAACTGGAAATTGAAGCCTCCATTTTAGAGTTATTGTTCCATTTGATGAATCTAGGGTTAGAGTCAGAAAGGCATGAAATTTTCTTCTGCCCTAGAAATATAGATTTTGAGAATCTACGTGAACTGATGATATTAGCACAAGAAGCAGTAGTAATTGAAAGAGAAGCACTGCACCTGCTACTAAGCATTTCTCTCTCTCTCTCTAGATTTTCCCTCTCTCTCTCTCTAGATTTTCCCTCTCTCTCTAGTTTGTAGCGGGTGGACTGAAAAGCCGTTAGGATTTTGATTGGCCCGTCATTGCTGACGTGGTCGTTTGAGTGATCGACGTGGTTTATGATTCTATCCGGTGAGGAGTTCGTTACTGAGAATTGAGATGGACCGGTAATGGGCTTGGGCTGGAAACCTAACTACTAGCCCAGATTGGGAAATCAAGCCCAGATAGTCATGGATTAGAAGCAAAAAAGAAAAAATTCTTTTAACAAAAATGATAAAAGACCCTACAAAAGTAAACCTACTCGCCATCGATTGGTAGCCCAGTTGGTAATTGCATCTACTATGAGGTCCCAGGTTCGATCCCATACATGGAAGTGCAAATTCAGGAATATGGCTTTAGACCATTTCATTCGTCGAGTTTTAGGCCAGTAGTAATTCGACAATTACCGTGTTTATCACATCGTATCGATGTATTAATGTCTTTGTAACGACCATCGCAATCATTATTTAGAAAAAAAAAAAAGAGTAGACCTACTCCATAGCTTGATAAGAATCAACCTTTTGGTTGAAAATGAAAAAATTCATAAAGCGAGAGAAAGATAGTTGACTGTAAAACCGTGACTATTAATTTTGCATAGATATGGAGTACGCTTTGGATTGTAGCATCTTCAAGCATTACTCCTTCTTTTATACTATAGGTTTACATAAATGCTAATTGGCTCGGAAAAGTCCATCTAGTCGACCGCATGGCAGGTTTGACGTGCTTGGCACTAATTGATCCGATAATGTAGAGATAGGAATGCTCTGATCCGATAATGTAAAGATCAGTTCTCTTACAATTATTTATCATGTCGAATTAAAGAGTAACCATATAAGAGATAAATTCATAAATCGTAACACTAATTTATTCGCGAAGTGGACGTTAGACTATGACTTGTGACAATTATTTATGAGATCTGCACAAAGTCCATCTTTAACTCACCTAATAAAGGTGGAACTTAGAAAAAATGAGTTGTTGGGACCCTCTTTTATATAATCGATTTGTTGTTTGGACTCCCTTTTCCAGTGTTGCAGTTTGGACTTAAAAAAAAAAAGTTAGTTATAACAATTTAAGTAATAAAAATACGATTTTACCCTGAGTAGATGGGAAAATATTATTGTACCCTCCATTTAACCTAACTTTTTTTTGGTTGAGATATATTAAGGAACAACAAACTACAATATTCGTACATGGAAGCACTCCACTAATGAAAAGCAAAAATAGAAGACGGGGTTACATTCTAGATCTGTCTTTGAAGATTTTTCCTTCCCCATTTAACTAGTGCGTCTTCATTTGAGTTACATTCTCTAGAAGCATATGTGAAGTTGATGGGTGTGAAGTGATGCTTGAGATTTAGAATCTCTGAGATTATATATCTAGACTGCCAATGTTACGCCTGACTTTGATTTTCGATGTACTTTATGATGTTTTGATTGTCACTTTGTATGTGTAGATGTTGTATTTGGAGTTGGATAACCCATAATATGCCATAGTGTATTGCTAGACATTCACATTTCTCTGCATTTTGCCCTCGCACAGTATCTGTTGCTGCTATTGTAAAGTTTGTCTCATCATCATGAATAATGCATCTTATCCCTGTCGGTTTTGTGAGTGTCGTAAAAGAGGCGTCCACATTGATCTTAAGAAATAATGTCGATGGAGGTCTCCATTGTAAGTAGTTGATCGACAAATTAACTCAACCCGTGAGTTAATTTGACCTACAATTAACTCAACCCGTGAGTTGGCCCTGGAAAAATCGATTTTAACCTAACCGAAACTAAACAATATCCATGAAGCTGGCCCCGGAAACCAAACTAAACAAGACCATTTTGCCATCAAGTTTCATCTTCTCCTTGGAGGGAGATAGCCTGCAAACTAGAAGTCGGTTGGGAGGAACCGTAAGATCGGATGAGTTACTCTTCTTCTTCTTCTTGACCATGTCTCTTTCTTCGATCCAAGTTTTTACGATTTAAAGTACTCTTTTAGAGTAATCTCTGTTGTTATTATTATTGTTGGTCAAAAATGAAAGAAATGTTGATCTAACATTTGAAAATCTAGAACTTCTTGATGAAATTTGGATGATCATCTTCTAATTCTAACCATGATGAAATTGTTTCAAGAATTTTGGGTTTTGGGTTATCCACTTCTTCCATAGCAGAGAGAAAGTACTGATCAGATTTTATTTACCAATTTAGCTTCTCTCTAGAATTTCTCGTTGTCGAGAATGGTGTCATTGGTGTTAATGAAAGAATTTATGTGAAAAAGGGTAAGCTTGAGGGGCCAGAGTGGTGTCATTGGTGTTAATGTCCAAAATCTTCAACCATCTTTTTGGTTGTGTGGTGAAAATGGAGGAGGTGAGCTCACGATGGAAGCTCACGGTGGAAGAAGTAGGAGTTTTTTTTAGGAAGAAAGAAGTAGGGTTGTGTGAGCGGGGTAAGAGTCGGATCAGACTGGTTTCTCAAGTCATATGGGCTGAATATTTGGACCCTTAATCTCCGTACACGTGACAGCCATCAAGTTGCTGAGTTAAATAAACTAGGAGGTCCTAAATACAATATCAGTTATATAAGAGTAATCTGGAAATTATCTAAAGTATAACTTCAAAAACGAAATATTCCCTTTTGATTCCGTCAAAAGGGAGTCCAAAGTGCAACTCTAGAGAAAGGGAGTCCAAACAACAAGTGAATGATACGAAAGGGGTCTCAACAGCAAATCTCCCAAAATGAGAACAAACCATTATCGACTCAGCCACTCACCCAGCTGACCAATCTATCTATATATGCTACTGACCCCTGATAACGTCCTAGTCTCTACAGACATTTATTTGGTAACCCAAAGACGACGCCTTACGGATTGGGACTATTCGATTTCACTTGTGCCCCCTAATTTAATAATTTTAGTAGGGACTACATTTATATGTTCCACACTCAGTCGAAAATGAAGGATAAAAACATTCAAAATATATTTGTGTATTGTACATGTCACACGCAAGTAGTATGGGTCCACTGTTGGGGAAAAAGAAAAAAAGAAGCTCATAATTTCCCCTACTATGATTACATTGTTGTAAAATTACTTTATGTTTTACTCTTTCTACTATTTTTGTATGTGTAGTATTGTTGCAGTTGTGTTACCTATACGTAGGCTTGACTGATAAAATGTGTAGATATTGTTAGTAAAGACGCAAGTAATTTTACGTACTCTTATTGAAGTTCTAACTTAGAGTTTCCGACCTCTAACTTAAAGTCTAATTAATTAGTAAATATATACTTATGTATTAAAACTAAGAAAATAAAAATTTCAGAAAATTTATACGTTTTTACGATATTTTTTTGGTTCTCATTATCTTTCAACTTTGATAAATTTATATAGTTTTTTTCGTCGCGGACAAACCAAACAACTAAAGTAGAAAATTATTTCTCTTCTGTAGTGACACATATCCAATCACGGACCTTATACTCCGTTAAGAGTTATGTACCGGATTTTCACGTGTTATATATCTATTTTTCGATAGCCGCCCGCAACCTAAAAACTAAACTACCACATTTTATATAACCAACAATTTCTTTCTCTTTAAATGACACAAATAAATGGGGAGTTATCCTCCAACTAATCACTAGGACCGGTACAACTGCATGTTGGACTTCTCTGTTGTGTTTTTATATTGAATTTTTTATTTAAAAGTCCAAAAGATGGGCTGAAATAGTAAATTAGGCCCACCATAGATTTATATTACCTACAAAACCCTTTTTTTCAAAAACAAACCCATATCAAACCCAATTTCGGATCCCCAGGTGAGTTTTCCCATCTCTAGGAAGCCATATATTTGAATAATACCCTATTTGCCC
>BEHA01043520.1:454459-465570 GCA_002897215.1 Eschscholzia californica subsp. californica | reverse complement strand
TGTTGGAGACATACGGAAGAATGACAACTACAATTGGGCTCGACATGATTCACAAACTAGCTTTTCTTATCATTATCTTGAGAAGTAGCAGGTGCTCTATCAGGTTCCATAGATTAAAATTCTGCAAGCGAAATAAACAAATGATTATATGCAGTAGGAATATGGGAAAATGCTCGAGACATTAAAACGAGTGTTATCAGCATTTCTAAAAATGTTTAGAAGTAGTGGAAAATGTCAAAGACATTCTCATTTAGAATGAATCCCGAATATGAAGAGCAAAAATATACATTAACCAATTGATAAATATGTTTCTAACAAAAGAGAAGGTGTTCTCATTATTGAAGAAGTGTCTTCAACATAATCGTAAAAATCAACAACAAAACCCTAAATGTTTGAAACAGAAATGTCTTCAACATAATCCTAAATGTCTAAAAAAAACTCTCAAAATCCTTAACGAAGAACAATAGCTTTTTGCCAAGTAAAACCCCCCAAAAATCATCAACAAACCCCAAAATGTTTGAAACAGAACCCAAAATGTCTTCAACATAACTTTAAATTTTTTCCCAAACCCCCAAAATGCTTAACGAATAACAAAAACTTTTTTACCAAGTAAAACACCCAAAAATCACCAACAATACCCTAAATGTTTAAACCAAAATCCCAAATGTCATCAACATAACTGTAAATGTCTCCAAAATCCACCAAATTACTTAACGAAGAACAATATATTTTTTACCAAGTAAAACACCAAAAAATCATCAACAAATCCCTAATTGTTTGAAACAAAACCCCTTAACGAACAACATATTCTAAAATGCTTAAAACACCTGACAATTTATCTGTTAAATTATCAACATCTACTAAAACGTAATTTCTAGAGAGAGAAATCGAAAAATAGATCTAACTTTGTACTTTTTGGTTTTGTAGAACAAAAAACTGTATAATGGATTTCACCTTGTTAAAGAAATTATAGAATGTAGAAGTAAAACTCAAAATCTTATAAGAAGATTGAACATCATTAAATAAAGAAACATCAAGAAATACTTCATTAATGGAGATTAAAATCTCTAAATCTGAAATATAAATTCTTTTTTCTAAAATACTATAAAAAAAACTTATGATTGTATGATGATGAAGATTAAAGAAGAAGATGAAGATTAAGACAGATGGCGATTAAAGAAGATGAAACATTAAAGAAGATGCAGCATTAAAGAAGATGAAGATGAAATCATACTGGTAGCTCAACGCGACGAAACCAATTTCATGTCCGATCACCCAATTCCGGTTAAGATAGTGAGAGAAACGATTTGCAGAGAGAGAGATAAGATGGTTTTTGGTTTTCTAGAGAGAGAGAGAATGAGAAGATGAAATTTTGATAGAGATGATGGAGATTAACTTTCGATTTTGTTACTCAAATCCTCAATGGTACCACATCTATAAAAAATAAAAAGAATTTGGTGAGAATTTTATGGAGTGAAGAAACTGATGTAAATGTTTTGAGAGAAAAGTAGAGAGAGAAGGAGAAGATAGGTTTGAGATTGTTGGGTCAAAATTTGAGTGGGAGTTATTGCCAGGTTAGTGAGGTCACTATTTTGTCTAGGGAAGGGTAAGGGAGTACTTTTACAAAGTGGGTCTTTTTCACATTAATATTTATGATAGGGCTTACTTCTCTTTTATGTCCCATATTTGGGCTTTAAATTACCGGCCCTTTTATATTTTGAAGTTCATAATACACTTTTCTTCAATAATTACACCCCAACCTAACTACTACTTCCTTAACAATTCCTTACCAATTTCAATCTCACTCTCTCACTATTCTCTTATCTATTTAACACCCAAATATCCTTTACCCTTTTCTCACTTATCATCCTCCAAATTCCTTACCAATTTCAATCTCTTACTTACTAGAAAATGGGGTCAAATGGGGATGATCATGATAATACCCAAACTCAAAGTTCAATTCCACAAGATTTGAAGGTAACTATAAAAAGGTTTTCAACTGTACTACCATTTGAAGAAACTAGGAGAAAGACATTTTTCTGATCAAATATAGACCAACTATTAAATTTTGATGTCGAAACTATTCGGTGCTAATCAACATTTTCCACCTGAAATAGTTGTCGAGAAACTCGAATATGCTTATCGGAAAATATTAGTACATTATGATTTTTTAGCAGGAAGATTACGATGGACTAATCAAAATCAAGACGAAGATAAAAATGGAGGCAGAAGTCGACTTCCACTTGAAATATATTGTAATTCGGCCGGAGCGGGATTTGCGGTGGCATCCAGTGAGTTAACATTAGCCGATCTTGGAGAATTAATGTATCATAATCCAGCATTTCAACAATTAGTTGTCAAGAATTCTAATTCTCCACAAAATATGGATCAACAACTCCTCTGTGCTATTCAGGTAATTTATTTGTCAATGTGGTATATATAGGTTGAATTTTTAAAATAATTTGATTAGAATGGGGTGATTCTTTTGATAGGATAATCTACCTCTTTTCAGAGGCAAAAACATGAAAATTTAGATCTGAATTCATGTTATTTCCTGTTAGGGGTAACCTTGGGATACCAAAGTACTCTTAACTTGCTATGTTGCTTTTGGTTTAGGAGGGTATTTTCGTCCACTTACTGGTAATTATATGCTAAGTGTTTTTTTTGGGTTTGGTATGTCACTAATTTTTTGGCTATGAGTACAATGTTTTCTTGTTTGTTGACCTAAAACTTTCCAATGCAGGTAACTTTTTTTGGCCCGAGAGCCCGAGACCCGATCCGGAACGCCCGAGTCCGGAAGGGAAACGTACTGTCCGAAGCCCGAGACGGGTACTACCCGCCCAGCCCGCTAAGTTTTAGTGGGCGGGCTTGGGCTCCCCTTAAAAAAGCTCTACCCGAGCTACAAGCCCGACCGTGAAGCCCGTTTCTTATAACCCGGCCTGTATGAGACGTTGGATTATGATATGAAGTTACAACCGTTAGATTAGGGAAGCTACTCTTAGGGTTTTATATAAAACTATAAAAATGTCCTACTTTTCTAATTGCTGGCAGAGAGATAAGTTAGAGAGAAAGACGAGAGAGAAAGATCAAAGATGCCTATGAAATTCAGTAGTTAGGGGGGAATGGTACCTCTAGTGAGAAGAAGATCCAAAAGAGTTAAGAGGTGGGAAGTTAGAGAGAAGATAGAGAATGGGATAATGGAAATAGTTTGAAAGTATATTTTCTTTTTAAGTAGATAGATTTGTTCACTTTTATTCATGTAGATCTTGAATAGAAACAAAATGTAATTTTCTTTTTACTATTGATGTAGATCTGTAAAAACAAAACTTATTTCTCTTGGATGTATATTATATATATATATATATATATATATATATCTTTGAAAACCAAAATGCTGAAGATGAAGAATCTTTATGTCTCATTGATGTGTAGATTTGCAAAAAAGTTCATTTCATTTTGATGTTATCCATGAAATTCTTGGGATTTTTCCATTTTTTTTAGAGTTAGGGTTGTAGCCTTGTAGGTAATTTCTGTTTTTTATTTTTATAAATCTCATATGTGAAGATGGACAACCCGATACCCGGTCCGCCCGAAGCCCGTTATGTCCGTCATGGGCTAGTACCCATGACGGGCTTTGTGCAACAAAGTTTTGCTTTTGCCCAGCCCGAGCCCGCCCGATAAATCAGTTGGTCATTTATATATGGTACCCGAAACGCCCGAGCCCGGAGTAGAAGTGTCCACGGGTGCCCGAGCCCGGCCCGATTCCCACCCCTAGGCCAAATAGTATAGTTGCACGAAAATCTTGTAAGGAATAGGGAAATAATGGAAGAGAACAATATCCCTATATTGGGGGATCAACTCATTCATGAGGCATGAATGCATGATAGTAGTGTAACAGTATAAATAAATTGTTAGATGTGAAAATATAATAAAACGTCAGATGAGATTTGGTAATCTGAAAAAACAGGTATGGTAGTAGTCCCTCTTGGCCTCTTTAATGAGTGTAATTTGTTTTTCTTTCTCTCTCTCTCTCTATATAGAGTACTAGTGTCTAGTTACAGCTGTTTTGGGGTTCCCCACATGATCCCACTTCATCCAATAGTAACAGCTTGATGAAGGAAGGTTGAGTTTGGTGGGATGATCTTTTAAGGAAGATATCATGATGTAATAAGTGAGTGGTCCTACTTACCCACCTCACCGTTGGCCTTCAAATAATAATTTAACCTCATAAAACTCTATTTACTTCTCCCCCAAGTATAAAAACCTTAGCTAGGGTCATCCTCTCACATTATGATGGGTTCTAAATGCTAACAAAATGAGAAAGCCCCGGATTGGGGTGGGGTGGGGTGGGGTGGGGTGGGGATTTTAAGTCCGAAACCCACCCATGATCGTCCGAATCTGAAGGGTATGTGATCGTCCGATGCCAGAATCGGTCTGTACTCGCCCGCCCGAAAGAGTTTAAGCAGACGGACGCGGGTATAGGTCCTTACCCGGTGACCCGACCGAGTCCGCCCACTTATATAGTCTGCCCGACCGAACTCGTCCATACCCGTCCGTTTATCATATCCGTTATACCCACCCGCCTATACGATTGATTTTAAGCATTTAGATTTGTAGGGTTAGCTACAACCTTTAGATTTCAAGACTAAAAATATATAATCGTAGAAATCACTTTTCTTAATCTTGTCTTCGCCTCTCCACTTCTCTAGTCTCTCCCTCCTCCAAAATCTTAATATCCCTTCAGTAATCGAAAAATCTACAATACATCGATAGTAATCAATGAGAAGAAGAATGGAACCGATCGTAATTTGTGATAAATCTGAATGATTATCTTTTAATTTTGTATTCATTTACCTTTTCGAATTGGAAAGTGGGAGTTTAGAAAGTTGTATTGAGCTAATAAATAGTTTCAATTTCGAATACAATTTTCTTTATTTACTCATTAGTGACCGGTGTCCGATCGACATATACCCGATTTGCCGACTATCAAAACGGTCATGGACGAACACTTTGTTGGAGAAAAATCCGAAATGTCCGCCCATTTTGTCTGGATGTCTTAATGAACACTTAGGACGTGTGTCCGTTCCGTTCGGACCGGTTGAGTTAGTATCCGTTTCCTGCCCGTCCGGACCGATTCCCACCCTTACCCCCGATGTCTGACCTTGGTGACCAAGGAATATTTTAGTATTTTTTGACATGTGAAAAAACTGAAATACCCCTTCCTTATCTGGGAGGGATAGTTACCAAGGGAGTCATCGAGGCCTCGAGGGATGCTTGTATTGGCTTTGAAATGTTAAACTCGCTAATTATTATTTTTACTTTTGACAAAAAAATGCTTCTGTAAGTGCCGTCCTTTTTTACTCTTGAGCCACCCTCGCTCTTAGCACCTCACAAATCAGGACATCCGAGGGTCATAGGAGGTGCCAAGAAAGAGGCGACTTAAGACCAAACGGACAGATAGATTTTAGAGGTACCCTCTCAAACGAACTACATGTACAAATCAAAATTTCAATAATTAATCTCTGTCTTATATACTCCGATCCTAACCTAACGGTGTTTCTAAGAAAGTTTCACGAGCAAATCTGTTAAAATAGTTTAATGAACTTGGGATTGCACTAAGATTCTACAAATGAGATTTGGTTCGTGCTGGAGGCTCTACGAGAATACGAGAACACAAAGAACAATTTTTGTAATTAAAATAGTTCTTTGTGTAGTCAATATAAGTCACATCTAACTTTTTTTTTTTTTATGTTTTGTTGCAAGAAAGTCTCATCTAAGTTAGTAGGAAGTTTTTCATCAAAAAAAAAATAGTTAGTAGGAAGTAAACACCAAGATATTAGCTGAGAGAACTTCTATTGTAATTATTCACTCAAACTTCCAATGATTGTTGTCAAGTAATTACACTTCAAACAGTACTCAATAATTGATTGAAAATGGTCCTACCAAAGGAAAGGTCCAACCTCCTTATCTTGGGTAGGCTATTAAATGAAACGTTCCTAAACATAGTTATGAAAATCCGCTTTGAGAATCTTGTTGTCGTCAACCTTTTCCCACATTTTTTTTGTTTGCTTAGCTACTTGGATTCATCGCATGTGTCATTGAATTATCTAGGGTTTTCACATACTACAAAACATTAGCCCAACAGTGTCTCACTTTATGTGCACTTCAGTTAGAATTGACATCATATCATAATAGGCAAATCTCACTGGTATAATGACATGATCATAATGCTATCAAATTATATTTTGATTTAAAAACGTTTTGGATCTATGTTTAATTTCCTTTTTTTCTAATGAGTACTTGTTAATTTTAATTTCTATTTATATATAAATTTTGTATAAAAAAGATTCAAACTCGATCTAGTCTCTCATGTGGAGTGACATATATGTTAACCACCTGGATGAACACATGGAGTAGAGTCGCACGTCGTAAAAACTCGGTTAGATTATGCATTACGTGGGGAAAAATTAGCAAAGTCATGCTTTTCAAGTGAAGAGGTTTGGTTCTGACTGTTTGTTAGAATTTTTGGACAATATTAATAAAATTAATACTATACTAATTATAAGTTAAAAGTAAATAATTGTGACTATTGACAATAATAGTTTGAATTCAAAGTTGAAAGAGTTTTGTAAATAATGGTGACTATTTACATTAATAGTTGAATTCAAGTTTAATAACTAATAGTTATCTTTTGGAGAAGATACAACTTTTCATTATAGATGTCTTTTGATTTCTATAAATAAGTGTTTCTCAAATCTGATTCTGTAATGAACACATATCAAAGTGTAGAGAATTTGAGAGAGAAGAAACTATTATATTAGTGTATGTGCCAACAAATATATTTGCCATAATCTTAATGTTCTTAATTACTTGATGCAGTTTCACAAAGGCTTGTCATATCTTGGGAAATCTTCATTAATTACTTGATGCAGTTTCACAAAGGCTTGTCATATCTTGGGAAATCTTCATTAATTACTTGATGCAGTTTCACAAAGGCTTGTCATATCTTGGGAAGCAATCTGCCTTGAACCTTCAAGTAATCTCGATCGAGAGGGGGCAAATAATGCTTTAAGGAAAGTGTACTTAGTACACGTTTCAAGCCTCTAATCTTCATCCCTCTTATTTGTATATCCGAAGTCAATTTTTCTAACAATCTTAAAGCAATATTTTGATGGAGATTAAGACTACTATGACAAGATCAAATTTAAATTTGAGAGAGAAGTTGGAATAACAAACAACAGAGAACACTATTGGATGAAGATATGCATGGGCGGCAAGGAATTCTCATGGTGAGAACCGTGGGATGAAGTTATGTCTCAACGGTGTTCTTGATCCACATGAATTACCCACTATTCTCCAAATGCACTTGAGGGAAACGAAAATATGTCCCGGTTCATGAATGCCACACTATTGTTATAAACTATTTGGTGGTTGGCTTCATTGATAGAGGGAGTTTTGCGGGTGCCTTTTAATGTATAACAAACAATGTTGAAATGTGTAAGAAATGCACTGGGCATGTGAAGTAGGACATATTTCTTCTCCTCGATCCTACCAACTTGATTGATTTTTTTTTTTTTTTTTCTGCATGTTTTCACAAAAGGATCGATCCACAAACATCAGCCAGATAAGTCTTTCTTTTTAATTTTTATTTGTTCTAATCAGAATTTCTATTTTTTATGGATTTCTACCGATCACCATGATATAATTGCTAGATATAATTTTAAACCATTAAAATACTTACCTTCAGATAACTTGTAATGTTGACATTATTTACAGTGATTTTGTATCAATTTTGTTTGATGGTTGTCTTGTATCTACACACATTAGATACTAGAGGGTCTAGTACATGATGCTTAAAATCTTAACATTTGGAAACTAATGTTATATGATAATAGGGAAATGATAATATCATACGAGTCTACTCCTTTATTTTCCATCTTCTAAGGCTTTTGTGCAAGGTTGCAAGTTCAATCTGTCATAAGAAGGTTAGATAACAAATGTGCCATTAATGGTGTAACGTGTTTCTCACAAGAGCTTATTAAGCATCCTTGCTTCATACCAGTACCACATTAGACTGTAATTCTTTGAAGTACACTTGAACGGTTTGTATATGGCTATTGAATTTATCAATAGGAGACTATCCAAACTTGGTAGTTAAGTGCATGATATGAGCATTAACCTGTAATCAGTATGTGGCAGAACTTCCCATATTTATGAGAACAAAAAGTGTGTGTTAATTCCGGGGTGTAACTTTTCAAATGAATTAATTTCGAGAGATAAAGAAATATACTGATTTTGCTTGTTTATTGTATGGGTTATTGAGGCAGAAACTGAGTGAAGAATTCGTCAAAGAGACCTTCTGATGCAGTTGAATACGATAATAATTTTGTTTGTAATGATGTAACCTATGTTTTAGTTGGAATGAATGATAATCCTATGAGTCGATACACTGTATATTTTGCTGATCAATTACCAAGTGGTATTGGGTATATGCAGATGCAGATCTATGCTGTTCAAAATCCATTTGGTTGGATGGAATTGATTTCATTACAGGACTGATTTCTTTGTGAAATAAATTGCAAGATTTTGAAAAGCTGGCTAATGAAAACTGGTGACATTTGGGTACACAACTGACAAACATTTGAATAAAATTAGCCATATAATTTATGAGTCAAAACATCTCACTGATTGTTAATTCATCAAAAAGAGTGGTTGAAGAGAATATTTTCAACAAAAGCCAGAAGTTGGGTGTACTTTTATAACTGCGTCAATCTCTCCTTCAATTTTCATGGTACAATGATTAGTCTGGGTTGGCCTTGATGACATAAAATCATGCTAACATATTTTCCCAAACGTGGGGGTAATTAATTTCTCATTGATCTGTTTTATACATACTTATGTATGTATATCAAGATGCACTCTCTTAAGATTCAACAAGATATTTGTGAAGAGACAATCAACTATCGAATAGTTAAAATAGTGGGGGTTAGTATAATTGTATGTACTTATAAATTTAAAATAGTGGGGGTAATTTATCTTCATGAGATGATATTTGAAAGAGATATTTGAGTTGATCAGTCTTATAAGATTTAGAAAATTATTCACAACAAAGTGGTAACAATCTTGACATTAGAGTGGCCAATCTAATATCAAGAGGATTGTTGTTACATGTTAATAGAAGATCAACATTTTCTTTCGATTCTAAATGAGATTTAGAAAAAGAAAAGAAAAACTATACATTCAAAATGTGTTGTGTTGAATATAATTAGATTCTTAGAACCTAGAATCCAATATGAATTTGAAAATATGTGAAAACTTTTGAGAAAAGTTTACAACAGTGATGAAGTTACTTGAATATGTACATTTGGTAAAGTACATAACAAAAATGTGGACGTCTACGTGAATTACTTAATTCAATATGGAATTAGTACTGTTACATTTGCAAAATGTAAACATTGTTTATCGATCACTAAGGAGAGATATGTTTAAACTTCAACATCTAGAGAGATGGGGTTGAAACTCTTTACATAGAAGTCACCATTGACTGCAACCCAACCTAACACTAGGAAATGACTAGTCTTAGGTTCAATAGGTAACAACAAGTCATTGATAAGTGACTAGTTTCAACACTTAAATTATTATCTAACCCTATCTAGGATGATAAGTGTTGGTTGCTACGGACTGAGGTTGAGTTTAAAACTCTTAATGAAGTTCAGTCAAAGACAAGTATCTCCAAAGTAGCAAAGATACTGGAAGAACTTCAACTATGTGAACTTAGAGGTGGTGCCGCCTCTCATTAGATTTAGAGTTTATCTAAGGAGAGTTCATGAAACCAAGAAGCACATGGCCATATAAGTGCTAAGCGAGAAATGTGTGGAGCAAAAGAACAAATTGTATTGTGTGTGTGGTGTAAACGGTTTTATCACAAGGAATAACTGGTTCAAAGCTACAAGCTACCTGAGATTTCGATAAAACTTTGTGCACTTACACTATGGTATGGTTCAAATCGAAAGATACCATACTTTATGCATAAATACTACTATAATCATATGTGGCAAAGGTGTTTTATTATAATTGTCCAAGTGGGGGATTGTTAGAATTTTTGGACAATATTAATAAAATTAATACTATACTAATTATAAGTTAAAAGTAAATAATTGTGACTATTGACAATAATAGTTTGAATTCAAAGTCGAAAGAGTTTTGTAAATAATGGTGACTATTTACATTAATAGTTGAATTCAAGTTTAATAACTAATAGTTATCTTTTGGAGAAGATACAACTTTTCATTATAGATGTCTTTTGATTTCTATAAAAAAGTGTTTCTCAAATCTGATTTTGTAATGAACACATATCAAAGTGTAGAGAATTTGAGAGAGAAGAAACTATTATATTAGTGTATGTGCCAACAAATATATTTGCCATAATCTTAATGTTCTTATGCTCCTATCGTGAAATCTTCATTAATTACTTGATGCAGTTTCACAAAGGCTTGTCATATTGTGAGAATAGTCCCACATTGGACAATGGGATTCTAGTAACCAAGAATATAAGGTCAAGGTCCTCTCCACTCATTGCCAATTGGTTTTGAGTTGGATGGCCACAAACTTAACATGGTATCAGAGCTAGGCCCACACGTGATAGGTAAAAAAAAAGCCACACGTGCTCCACGGCGCCCGAAGAAATATACGTGTTAGGGTCAAAGAACCCTACACGTAAGGGGGCGTGTGAGAATAGTCCCACATTGGACAATGGGATTCTAGTAACCAAGAATATAAGGTCAAGGTCCTCTCCACTCATTGCCAATTGGTTTTGAGTTGGATGGCCACAAACTTAACACATATCTTGGGAAGCAATTTGCCTTGAACCTTCAAGTAATCTCGAACGAGAGGAGGCAAATAATGCTTTAAGGAAAGTGTACTTAGTACACGTTTCAAGCCTCTAATCTCCATCCCTCTTATTTGTATATCCGAAGTCAATTTTTCTAACACTGTTACTCAAATTTAGAAAAATGCCCGTTATTACATATATAGGATGGTATGATGATTGGTTGGTTTACTCAGACACCAATTCATTCTCATGGTTTAGGTGCCTGGAAGCCAATTCAATT
>BEHA01043520.1:442452-453676 GCA_002897215.1 Eschscholzia californica subsp. californica | reverse complement strand
TCAAAAACACAAATAACCGAGGAACTTAATTAAAAAATGAATCCAAAGAATCCGGAGATTTTCTCACGTACATCTGGACCATATATTAATATAGAGCTAATTCCTATATGGCCCCCTACTTTGTGACCAGATTCTTTTATGACCCCCTTTTTTTTTCGTAAATTCAAATATGGCCCCCTATTTTCAGACAAATGTCATAACTACCCCTCTGATTAATGTATTTTCAAAATAAAATAAAAAACAAAACCTAAATTCCACCTCACTTCCTTCTCCACCACTCATCTCTCTCCACGTCACCTCTCTCTCCACGTCACCTCTCTCTCCAACTCACCTCTCTCTCTCTCTCCAACTCATCTCTCTCTCTCTCTCCAAGTCACTCCTTCTTCTCCGACGAAGGTCGCCGGCCGGAATTTTCCGGTCGGCGACCTTCGTCGGAGAAGGAGTGACTTGGAGAGAGAGAGAGAGAGAGGTGAGTTAGAGAGAGATGAGTTGGAGAGAGAGAAAGAGGTGAGTTGGAGAGAGAGGTGAGATGGAGAGAGAGAGATGATGTGGAGAGATATGTGTGAGGGAGTAGGAAGTGAGGTGGAATTCAAGTTGTTTTTTTTTATGTTGAAAAAATATTAATAAGAAGGGTAATCAGGACATTTACTTCAAAAAAGAGGGTCATATTTGAATTTACGAAAAAAAGGGGGCCATAAAGGAAGCTGGTCACAAAGTAGGGGGCCATATAGGAATTAACTCATTAATATACTTATATATATATAAATGTATATCATAATCTTTTAATTTATTTGCATATGTTTTATTGTTGATATGCTTTGTATATAAAATTAAGCAATGATGAGATTAGGAACTAAAATGTGTCAATTATGTTTTGGTAACCAACTCACTAAAATGATCCCCACGAGGTGACCTACTTCTAAAGTAACACAGTTTTTAATATTCTGTTATTAAACTTGCACAAAAGATTTTTCTATTTACGCGTTGTTGTAATTTCGCATAAGCTAAATATGTTTTCAAAAGAGACTAGATGTGTTGATCTACCTTATGTTGAAAGAAAAATCAACTATTAAAATTGACCGATAGAAAATTTTAAAAAATTCTTTTAAGAAACTGATCGCTTTTTAGATATTTAGACATTGAGCTCCAGTTATTTAGCGATATTAAGACTACGCTCCCGAAATAAAAATATGTATGGTTTTGACCCCATTTTACGATTTTTCCGTCAAATACCAGATAAATGGTTCACGTGCCAATCACATGCGTGCCTTATTCAAAAATAACCTTCAGAAAATATTTAGGTTATTTAGACATTGACCCCAACTATTTACTGATATTAGAACTACACTCCCAAAATAAAAATATGTTTTGGATTGACTCTCATTCTCGGTTTTTTCGTCAAATACCAATTAAGTAGTTTGCGTGCGGCTTTGTATTCCTCTTATTCTTATAGGTTTTCAAATATGATGGAAAATTCATCCTAATCTGACAACATATGAATTTAAGATCTTAAATTGCATAATCTACAGAAAGTAATCGATCCATGAACTCAAAGTTAGTCTGAGAACCCGGTCCAAATAAACCAGAAATATAAAGAAAAATAGCCTACCCGTAGTCCAAGATGGGTTTAACCGTCTGGCTAGATATATTAGATAGGCTACAGAATGTAAACATATAAAAAAAAAGTTTACCCCGATATTATCTGGTTGTCCAATAAGTTTGGTTGATTAAAGAGATTAGAGAAGGTCTCACGTATATGATCATTAGATACTTACAATATAAAAAAAATCATGCATGTGGTTGACATGAGACCCACTTTACTGATGTTTGACGAGAAAATCGAAAATGAGAGTCAACTACAGACATACTTCATTTGCGAGTATATAGTCCTAAAATTGCTAAATAACTAGAGGTCAATGTCTAAGTAAACCTAAATACCTTGTGAAGGGTATTTTTGTCATAAGTCACACATTGATCGACACGTGAACCACTTAACTGATATTTAACGGAACAATCGACAATAGAAGTCAACACCGTACATATTTTTATTTTGGGGGTATAGTCATAATGTCGCTAAATAACAGGGGGTCAATGTCTAAATAATCCAAACTATTTTGGTAAGTTTGTCATCTTAGCTATAATGGATTAACCCTAATAAAATTGTGATTTCTCCCTCAAAAAAATAAAATTGTGATTTACATCTATCTCCACTGATTGGTGATGGAGATTAAGCATTCTTTTAGTTTTACACGAGAGAACTTTTTAGGTGGAAGGAAATTCTAAAAATATGATGCCATGACAAGATTGATCACATTAACATTAGAATCAATCATATGTTGTGTTGATCTTTTTCTTTTTTCAAACAACCCTTAAATTTAAAGAAAAAATGAGTGAAAACCTAAAATCTGGACCCTAATAGAAAAAAACTGTAATAATGTTAAAAAAAAAAATCATTTTTAACACTTTTTAAACGGATGACAACATATAATTATGTTGTTAACAAGACTTTCATATTTTTTCCATAATCTCTTACCCTTCTATGTTGACAACATATATAAATATGTTGTTATAAACTGTTGACAACATATGCAATAATGTCATGACTTGTTATAAAATGTTGACAACATACATAATTATGTTACTAACAAGATATACAATGCATTAGTCAAAATATTATTTGTCCATTAATGAGTTTGTCAAATACAAAAGGTAATATGCAGGGTGAGTCCAGGGGTTTAGGTCTAAATAAAATCTAAAAAGGGATTAAAATCCAATCTTCTCGGAAAAAAAAGGTTTTATTCTTTTCCCTTTTAGAGAAACATTTTTACATAATGTGTTATGTATGGCAGATATAAAAATATGAAATGAAATATGAAACTTTAACAATAAATGACACATTATTTATGAAACAAAACAAGAATCAATAAATAGAAAAACACTGTAACTTTGACACCTAGACATAACTTAACTATACTAAATGTGTTTTGTTGTATGAAATATACGTAATTTATACTAAATAACGTGTATCAATCGAAAAAACCAAATAAAATAATATGAAAACCTTGAAGGTGAAACGATAGTGGTTTCGGTGATGGTCGTTGTCTTCACTATACGGTCATGGCAGAAATTTTTTTTATTCTGTTATGGAAGAGGGTTTTCAGTTATAGAGAGAGAAAGAGGGTTTCGGTTATGGGATAGAAGATTGAAGAGAGAAAATTCAAAAAAAACAAAAAAAAGGGAATTTTGGAGATTGGTTTTCAAAAGTGGGATTTTCTTATATAAAAGGTTATAATGGGTATTATGATTAAATAGAAATCATAGAGACCTGTTTTTTTATATAGATGGGTCAATTTGGACTAGATATCTATTATAATTATTATTTTGGCTTAAAACCCTATATTAATATAAGGGTGGACTACATATGTGTTTAGGTGTAGATTTTTTTTATTAAAAACCCAAAAATTATAATATTATAACATTTTAATTTTTGGAAAAGACAAATAAAAAATGCACTAATAATTCTGTCAAAAGCAAAACAAAAAATGCGGAAACTATTTTTCTCTTTACGAGAGAAATTGAAAAATGCTTTACCTAAAATTTTAGTGTCAGTATGTAATTGTCAGATACAAAAGACAAAATGTGAAACATTGTTGCAAAATAATTTTTGAGCAAAAACGAATTTGTTTAGAAAGTTACAAAAATGTTGAGAGCAACCTAAGATTTGTTCAGAAATTTTCAAAAATATTTTTCACGTTGATTTCAAGGGTAAAATTATACTTTCACAAAATATTTTTTTTTTCACATATTATTTAGATTTTGGTTTGGTTTCATATTATACCCCAAATTTTGAGTTTTTAAATGACCCTCCCTGATTTGTTGGCGTGATTCCAAATCTAAAAACTAAATATCTTACATGATTGTGTTTACATTACATTAATACAAATTTAAAGAACATTATAATAATTGAGAGTTCACATTGTTACCGTAACACAAATAATTGGATCTTTAAAGGCCATAGCTACATAACAAGACTCTAAAGTGCACTTACATACAAGACCGTTAAAGGCCACAACAAGTCCTATACTTTATTTACTATATGCCTTTAGATTTTCTTTTTACTTACCGAAGGATGAAAATAACCCTCATGAATTTAGTCCATGACATCTTAGATTTCAGATAGTACTTATTAGAAATTTCCAGAGAAACTGTAGACTCAAATGCGGCTCGGTTGTACGAAGATAGCATAGGTATAACATCTTACCGTTGACTCCATTAGTGTTTTGTCATTATCGCTAGTGATAGATAATTTATGTTGCCTTCTAAGAATTTTGCCATGTAATTTACAATATCAAGGTAAGTTCACAGTAATACTTGATAAGAAAAAAGCCACAAACATTCCTGAAAATCAGACAATACTTGAAAGAAACAATGTAAACTAAAAATCCTGTGAAAATTCACTGATACTATTACCAACATTATGTTTTTCATCACCATTGATTTTGGTTCTAGTTTCGATTTCGAAACTATCTCATCTTGATTTGAATCAAGATCCAACAACATCATATTAATTGAATACTTGATGACGAATCACTTTCTTCTTCCTCCAAAGAAGATGATAATGTCGGTGGAAGTACTTAAGTTCACAGTCAGAAGGTTGTAGAGGAGACTGGTTAACGTTGTTGAATTTTTCAATTTAGCGATGAAACAAATCTCCTTTTCTTCTGCGTACACATATTGAGGAAGGATCTTGTAAACTATGAAGCAAGATTTCGAGAAACCAAACTTATATTGGTGTAACACCCATTTTTGTAAAAAAGAAAATTAGATGAAAGTAACAAAACTCTAGGTCAATTTGGTTTGGATGAAATACTGATGGGTTTAAAAATCCTAATCCTCTTCACTTTTGAACACAACATATAGATTGTGTAGCTGCTCCTCAGTGAAGGAAGGATAAACAAAGAAGAAAGGAGATAGAGTTCTGTAGAGAGAGAACGAGACATGATTGTGGTATTAAAGGTGTCAAAGGCAAAAATAGGTAGATTTCCTATCTCCTAATTCTTTTGTAGGTTCTTTCAATTTATTCGATGATAGTTTTTGTAATGCTAATCAAATAGTTTCTATAAATAATGATTAAATGGTGTAGATATTAGTTTTATCAAGAATTCTATAAAACATTTACATGGGACAGTATTTTGGTCTAGTTTAAATTGAATCTGGTATTGATATGTGATGAATATGGGTCTGTTTTTTATATGTTTGAAATTTCTATTTGTCTACTTTCTAATGATTTAAACGGTGCATTCGGAGTTCCGAGTGAGGAGTTATAATAGTTTTCGTACATGGTGTCAGAACAGTTTCTACTGTATTTAGGTCTAGTTTAAACTGAATCTAGTATTGATTGGTGAAGAATTTTGGAGTGTTTTTTATATGTTTAGAAAGTTCTGTTTGTCTATTTTCTAATGCTTCAAACTATGCATCAATCGAAGTCCCTAGTGAGAAGTTATGACAGTCTTCGTACAAGGTGTCGAAACAGTCTCCACTGTAATTCGATCTAGTTTAAATTAAATCTGGTAATAATATGTGACGAATTTGGTTGTGTTTCTCATATGGTTGGAAATATTTGTTCGTTTACTTTCCAATGCCTCAAACATTTTATTAATCGGTGTTCCGGGTGAGGAGTTATGATAGTTTTTGTTAAGGTGTCAAGACAGTCTCCAATTAACAAATTTATTTAGTTAATTCACATGGTTTTTGTTCTTTAGGCAATGTATCTCCTAGGTAGATAGATACCTTCTATTGGTGAGTCTATATTTGTTCATCATTATTTGGGGTTGCGATCTACGTGAGGATCTACTATGAACATTATTTCTTTTTCATTTGTCATGTTTCTTTGGCTTGGTATATTTAGTGAACTTGTTTGTAATTCATTATTAGTGCCAAAGTCTGTTGTGTATAGGTCTGAGACACCAAGGGAGTGTTTGATGATTTAGACTTTCGACATAAATTTGTATGAGCTACATGTCAAGTTTGGATGCTATAAAAGTTTACCTTACCTTAGTTAAAGGCATGATATTTTGCATCTATAGGAAAAAGAGGAAACATCGTTTTAACATGAGGGTTAGTACTGGATTAGAATACGAGAACCTTGAAAATCTAATGATCAAGAACATAAATTATTAGTTTCTATAAGCATGAGGTAAATCTCGTTGTATAATGTTTGTACTCATCGTTAAATTTCAGAAAATGACAATAATGAATGTAAATGCAATGCTTCCTTAATTGGGGATTGAGTTTGCCTACCCGGACCTTAGGTTTGTGGAAATCTACTACAGTTGGGTTCTGACCCAGATATTTTGTTTTTCAGGTATTGATTTTTTTTTCAGGTATTGATTATGCATTCATGATAGGCGTGGCTCGTGGATCCAGTTTGCAGGTCTCAATTCTTCAATTTCAAGGCGGCTAGCTTGTTTGAGATTTGAAATTTGGTGCACTACAATTGGATTCAGATTTGTCAAGGAAATCATGGAAGTTGTCAGACTATACTTTCTCTGAATCATCAAGAATTGTCTTGTCATTAGTTATGTTGAATCCTAAAAAAATTTCATACGAAGAATTTCACACTCGTGGCGAACAATAGTAGTCCAACGGTGATGAACAAAGTCTTACGATCATATCCATTCACAAGATGATGCAAATAATCATTTTATTGATGACATGTTGTCTAAAAAAAAACCTTAAGAGTTGGTAGTGGTTCAAAACATTGGAGGACACTCAAAGACAATATGTTCCGTAGACATTTCAAAAAAAATTAAAACATTTCGAGACATTTATCCATAGACAAAATGTCTTTATGGACATTTCAAAACATTTGGTTTATATACAAAATGTCTTCGAAACATTTCAAGACATTTGGTTCATGGACAAAATGTCCTGGGGACATTTCAAGATATTGAATCCATGTACAAGATGTGTGGTGGATATTATTATTATTATTATTATTATTATTATCATCATCATCATCTCATCATTGAAAGACAATTGGTAGACATTTATGATTTTAATATTATCATTATTGTCTTTTTTTTAATTATATATTATCATTTTTGTCTAACTACATGAAATAATTTACTTGTACTAATATTTCAAAAATATATTTTATGACTTTTGTAGATATTTGAAGACTTGATGGACAATTGGCGGGCATTTATTATTTTAATATTATCATTATTGTTTAGTCATATGAAATAATATATTTGTACTAATATTTCAAAAATATATTTTTCGATTTTCGTAAACATGCGTGAACATCTGTAGACATTGATAGACATTTGGCCGATATTTATTATTTTGATGTTATCATTATTGTCTAATCATATAAAATAATATATTTGTACTAATATTTCACAAATATACTTTTCGACTTTCGTAGACATCCATGAATATATGTGGAGATTGATAGACATTCGGTTGATATTTATTATTTTAATATTATTATTGTCGTATCATATGAAATAAAATATTTTTATTAATATTTCAAATATATATTTTTCGACTTTCGTAGACATTCATAGATATCCGTGGACATTGATAGACATTTGATAAATATTTATTATTGAATATTATTATTATTGTCTTATCATATGATAAAATAAACTTCTATTAATATTTCAAATTTAATTTTTTTTTTTTTTTACGTTTGTAGACAACTTTGTAAACTGGTGGATAATTGATAAATATTTAGTATGATATAATAATATAGTAATATAATAATATTATATAACAATTCAATAATATAACAATATAATAATATAATAATATAGTGATATGATAATAATTTTATTGTTACTATAATAGAGTATTATAATAATATAATAATTAATACTGTTATATGTTATTTATTATATATTATTAATATAATTTGATAAATTATTATCTTCCTTACTGAAATGTCCTCAAGTGTTTTCCATGTTTTGAGAAACATTTTCTATCAAAAAGCTCCTTAAATTTACACTAATATGTCCTCAAATGTCTATAAAACCAATTTGTCTTTGAAATGTCTATAATTTTGTGTCTCAAACGAATAACACCGACATTTCGAGACATTTGAAATGTCCCAAACGAATAACACAGACATTTAGAGACATTTTAAATATCCCCAATCAATAACACTGACATTGTGAAAATGTCCCCCAATGTCCTAAACGACTACCACCCCTTAGACATGTGAGAGACTGAAATCGCGGGTCAAGAAGTCAAAAGACCGGGCTGTTGACCCGAAATCACACCTTCACCTGTTAATATTTTTACATCACCGACGACGTCTTTGGGCTTAACCCGTAACAAGAGACAGAACACACGTGACAGTAAGATCCTTGGGACACTGGGATGGTGCCGGCCTAAGGGGGCTCCGACGGTCAAGTCAGTAAACTTGACAAATATTGAGGAATAATAAACCAGAGATTGAGCTATCGAGTTAAATATGTTATCTGAGCAAGACGATTGGGAGAAAAGGTGATACAACCGGGTGTATGTTTGCCTAATTCTCTGGTCGTCGAGTGAAATAAAGTGCCTGCACCCCTTGATCGCGAGGAGAGAGAAAGATCAGTCGTCTTCCTTGATCAGGTGGTCGTTAGGAGAGAGAAAAATCACTTGTCTTTCTTAATCAGGTGGTCGTCAGGAGAGAGAAAGATCGCTCGTCTTTCTTAATCAAGTGGTCGTCATGAGAAAGAAAAATCACTTGTCCTCCTTGATCAAATGGTCGTCATGAAAGAGAAAGATCATTCGTCCTCCTTAATCAGACGGTCGTCTTGAGAGATGATGATAGTAGCAGTCGTTGGTTGCCTGCCAGAGGTTTAAATGATCGATGTGAGAGAGAAAATAAGTGGTTAGTTGATTCCGGGTGAATTTGGATGTCGGGTGTTGTTCTCCGTACTTAGATGTCTTTGTCTATGATCAAATGATCTTCATATAGTGTTTTGTGGTCAACTGTCTTTCTTGGTCAACTGTCACCTGGTGGTGGCTTGTCGTCTTGAATATGGTAACGCTTGGACATGAATGCGGATACCGTAACTCCCATCCAACAGACATGTTCATGATATTCTTGACCAATTGTTATCTTGAATAACAGTAACGCCTCAACAAGCTTATGAAATAACGACCAACCTTTTCGTGCAGGCCTGATTTCTCTATTCAGTGTTGATTCCTTTATATAATGCACGTGTATTTTCTTGTCACCCCGGACGCTCGAAAATGAATGGACCGGGCCCATTTGTCATTTAGTTCACATGCTTGGGTCTTCTGTGGACCCATCAATCGTAGATTTTTAAGGGCACCCTTTATGACGGATTCTGGCCCATACAAGACACAGAGGCGGAACCAAAATTTTCAACTAGCCGATGCAGGCTTAAAGTTACTGCAAATTATATATTAAACATGTAGATATATGTATAAGTGTACCAATTTCATAGATTATTATGTGTAAATAAATGTATTCTCTACATTTCACGGCCAGTCAACCGCGAAACATCTCGTGCCTGACCGACCACGAAACTCGATCGAGAATTTCGCTGGAAACCCTCGATCGAGGATTACGTAACTCTCGATCGAGGATCTGAAGCAGAAGACGAAGGAGACTTCCTTTTGTCTTGGCAGCAGGGCCACAACAGTGCTACCTTGCTGCAAGCCTGCAACGATGAAAACGAATCCCCTTTCTCCTTCATCATCCCAAGAAGGTGTCATGTCTGTCGGGTTTCTTAGAGAGAGAAAGAAGAGATGAAGAGAAAGAGAGGGTGAAAGAAAAAAAGTGAAATATAATGGTGAGCGATGGTCGGTGGTCGGAAATGTTGAAGGTGAAGGTGAGGTGAAGATGAAGGGACAAAGTTCAATCAAATAACTTTTTTAGACCAACAATCAAGATACCCTCTAAGTCAATTTTAATTGACTAAATCTTTATTCTCTGGAGACTATTTACGCCTTTACAGAACTAATTTAGGCTCGAAACAATAGACAGTCAAACTTGTTTTTGTGTCCTTGTGCTTTATTCAATCTAAGGCACACTTAAACCTTAGGTGTCGTTTGGCAACCAAAAGTAGAAGTACTTTTGCTTGTAGTAGAAGTTCTTTTGCTTTAAAAAAGTAAAAAAATTTCAAAAGTATATTTGGCAAAAATGTTACTTATAAGTAAAAAAGTCAAAAAGTTAGTTTGGTAACTCAATTTACTTTTGATAATTTTATTTTTCTTTTTCATAGAGTTACTTGTTTCAATTGAATTTATTTATGATTTCCACAATTACTCGTGTATGCGAAGTAGTGGTAATCTTGGTGGTAGTGGTGGTGGAGGTATGATGGTAGTGGAAGTATGACGGTGGTTGAAGTACGGTGGTGGTGATGGTGGAGATACGGTGGTGGTTGGGATACGGTGGTGGTGGTGGTGGTGGCGGATAAGGTATGTGAGTGATAGTGACAGAGTTATGGTGGAGGTGGTACGGTGATGGATAAGGTATGCTGGTGGTAACGATGGAGGTATGATGGTGGTTGTGAAGGTATGTTGGTGGTGGTGGTGGTGGCGGTGGCTGTGAAGGTACGGTGGTGGTGGTGGAGGTGGCGGTGAAGGTAAGGTGGTGGTGTTGAAGGAACGGTGATGGTGGTAGTGGTGGAGCTACAAAGTGGTTATTGTCGAGGTGTGGTGGTGTATGGTGGTGGTGGTGGTGGTGGTAGTTGAGGTAGGGTGGTGGGGAAGGTGCAATGCGTGTTGTGGTGGTGGTGAGGGTAGAATGTATGGTCGAAGTTTAGTTGGGTAGTGGAGCGGAGATAGACAAAAAAATAATTCGTCAAGTAAAATTCATGCATGTCTCAAAGAAAAGTTACTTTACTTTGAAGTCAAAAGCTAAAAATTTTAACTTCAAGAAAATGTCAAATTTTAACTTAAATGAAGTCGGTAATTTTTGCGTACCAAACTAACTTTTTGACTTTTCTACTAAATAAGTAAAAAAGTAACTTATTTTAGTGTTGCCAAACGACACCAAACTGTCCTCGATCCATATTGAATCACGTGATCAGACTAAAAGCCCAAAACTAATTTACTTGAGAGTGAAGACTAATATTTCCAAAATAAAATATAGAAGAATTAGTCTCAAGTTTCATATAAACCAATAAATTCATCTCAATCCGGTAAGTTACATATCAACAACTCCATATTTTCTACCAAATAGACGAAAAGAACTGAA